>KQ435720.1:2645710-2699269 GCA_001276565.1 Melipona quadrifasciata | reverse complement strand
AATATGAGATCGAGGATTAACAGTCACTGCTGGCAGCAGTTGTGTTTAATTAACCCTCGAACGAGCCGAATTTCATCCTCGTCTAACGCGATTTTTCCTTTTATCAACAGGAATAACGTAACATCGATTTGATTTGCGCCATTTCTAAAATTATTCGCAGCTATATCGCCGAATATTATTCTGAATATTATTGTTAATAAATGTTTTTCGTTCTCTCGCGGTATCGCAAGGTCAGGATTTTATATCTCATTTTTTATCGAAATAAAGTTCGGAACGATCTGTGTTCTTCGTCCAAAGGAATGCAAGTAAATTCAGAAAACTAAGAGTTAATTAAGAAACAAGGAAATACAATTTTTGAAGCAATTCTAAAGTTTAAAATTACACGTTGGTTTCTTTTACAGTGTACGCCAAGTTGAGAGAATTTTTTCTTATTTCGACAATGTTGTTAATATTTACTTCTGGAAAACTCTCGTATCGCGACTGAAAACCTAATTAAGAAATATTACTCTTCACGCGGGTGTGAAATTAGAAGTCTTTCTCGATTCCGCGTCATTAAATTTTATTCGAATCGCGTTTGCGCTTATTCAAAATTTGATGCATTCACTGGATCATTTTCACTGTGTGAAAAATAGATAGTCGGAGCCAGTTGGATCCGTTAAAAATTTTTTTCAAGACCCACTATTGTCATAAAATGTTCGTTGAAATTTGTCGAGAGCTTAACACGATTCCAAATGCTTTTCCACTTTTATTTACGTATTATAGAAACTATTTGTAAATGGGAGAAAATGTTTGTAAGTAAAATTGTTACGTTTTAAATAATTGCCAAATCGTTATCTTCTTACTTTCTCCACTACGTTACACTAAGCTACATAACTATATACATTAGACTAGATCTATAGTTAAATATACCATGAAAGATATCATTATCTTTTTCAACGGTATGTGATATATCACATAGGAATAATTTAAATTAAATTTAAGCTTAAATTTTAGCGTTACTCGGATTTCGAACAATTGGTATTAAGTAAGAAACATTTCAAGAGACCATCATCTCGATACAGTCATTTCACGAAAGGATCTCAATTCTCAAGTTGTCTCTCTCATCAAAAAACCAATCTCCAATGTAGTCCGTTCTACGAAAGAAATTGCACGTAAGAGAACGATACGTCACACAATAATTCAAACGTCCCCACTGCGAATCGTTTCCCTCCGAATTAGCGTACGTACTTTACGATACCTGACACGGTTCTCCAATTTCTTGGAAGAATCCGACAAGTAAGGAGAGATCGGGAACTCCCAAAAAAGCAGTTGGTCGACAGGTCGGGCTGTCGGAAGACGCGGAGGAGATAGTCGAGTATCGGCATCCATACGGCCAGTTGGAAGCTGAGGGGCGGTTTTCGGGCGAGTTAGGAAGGTCGAGAGGGGTGATTGTGTTCTGTATCATGTATAATTCACCGACATAGCTCGGGTCTCGCGTCGGCAACTCCTGCGTCGAGCCCGTTATATCTGCTGCACCGGCCTCGTACTATACCGTATACAACCTCTCACTGTCACGACATCTTGGATATTTGCCTCTTCTTTCTGCCGCTCCACTTTTTTTTTCTCCCCCCCCCCTCCCTTCCCTCTTTATTTTCCTCCGTTCGTTCCTTTCTTTCGCCTCCATTCCATTTCTGCCGGGTTTCCTTTCCTCTCGATTTTTTTTCCCCTCTCTCTCTCTTTCCTCTCGTCCGTTTCCTTTCTATTTTTCTTCTTCGTTCCTTTCTACGTGTTTTCTCCTTTTTTCATCTCCGCTTGACGTTGGCCGTTCTTTCAGTTCTGTCCCTTTGGTCAATTTTGCGTGTCACGAAGCTCTTTGTGCGGCAAGCCGCGCGTCTCGCGGCCGAACAACGTCACATAACTTTGATAATTCCACGGCCGGTGCATCATTCATGAGATGGTCATTGTATCGCAATAACTTTTATGATGAGATCGCGCTGTAACGTCCGCGGATATTCTGCGAAACTTGCAACTACCGAGTTTGTTCTTTCTACTTCTTTCGCTCGTTTCTTTTGCTCGCTGTCTTTCGTTCTCCTCCGTTCTTTCGTGCGCGATGTCACGAGGTTGCTTCACGAGGCCGGGAAATGGTCGGAAAGCTTTGGGAAACTGGGAAATTTTTCAAACGCGAAATTCTTCCGTTCCCCGAAGGTTGTGCTTTTGATTGAGCACTCGTAAATGTTCTACAATTGTGTTTTTCTGTAGATAATAAATATTCCAATTGTACGTAATGTTGGCATTATACACGTTTCGCTTGTTACATTTTCTACGCGTTATATCTCGTACATTATATACATTCGATTCACTTGTAATATTTTCTACGTATATATTGTGTACGTATATTCTATTCATTCATTTTATAGGCATCTGAATCAACTTACATAAAATTGACAACCCAGCACAATTATCGTTGAGACCGACGTTTCATACATTTGAACGAATGAATTGAGAAGGCGATCAAATCTGTTCTCACAAACACGCCTCGAATCTTCCCAATAAGTTGCACATCCAAGCACATCTCTTCCTTAATCAATTACGCGAAACACGTTTCCGACGCTCAAAGTTCCAACTCTTTTCAACTCGTTTTTTTTTTACTCTGTATTCTTGCGAATACAGGCTCGCATAAAAATTGGCACGGGGCCAGCAGGTTTGGAAATGACCGGTCGATCTGGAACGGACGGATCGAAAAATTAAACTAATCAAACTGTGCCGGAAGGTAAATTGGCTGTTTTCCCCAGGCTATTGGGTCATCGAGAACGAGTGCTCGCATAGTGCATCGGTTAGAACCGCACAAGTGTAGCGATAATATAAACATGATTTGTAACACAAAGGCTACATGGGTTAGGCACGCCTGCCACATGTCCATGCCTGAGTGCGCGAGTGTGTCGTGTCAGCGTAGGCTCGCTCGCGTATTGAACGACCCCCATATACTCCTCCATCCTTATGAGCGACGTGTACACAAGCAAACAAGCCTTAGGTACCGAACGGCGGTGTTTACATGCTGTACCAATTAATCAGCAGATACTATAAACTCGTTTCCCTCGCGGCTTTTTCCTTCACGAGTTCTCTCGACTCTGACACTGTACTGTACACAGGACAGGTTGCTGCGTTGCGCAAGTGCGCCCAAGGATCGCCTGTTTGTTGCAGCCGCGACGCTTGAACTTTGTTCACGGTACTTTGCTCTTTGAACTTCATTCCGGCCGAGACTCTTGAAAATTCGTTCAACGCGTCGCCGCGTTCGTAATTTTGTCGAAATTTCTAAGTGGACGGAAAAATTTTGTCGCGAGCCTTCTCCAGGCAGCGAGTGACACATGCGATTCTTCCGTGGAGAAAAGATTTGCTTTCACATTGAATGTGGAAATTAGTTCGGCACGCGCGTCTTTATACTGAGAATTCACGTTTCAACCAGAGATCTTTCAGCAATGATTTTTAGATATACCGAGAACATCTCGATGTAAGAAATTGATAATTGAAAGTTGGACTCTCCTCAAATGTGTTTCCCTCGTTTCACAAGGGATGATGAAAGAGTAATTTCCCGTCAGAATGTTCCGAAAAAAAAAAATTGATAAATAAACAGCAAATTCGTCGAAATTAATTTCTACTTCTATATATTATTTTATTATTTATTATTATTAATAAATTGCAGCTGTTGAACCATAGCACTTTTATGAGAGAAATAAAAATGCGAAGAATAAGCTGATGCAGCACAGAATAGAATACACTTAAAGTCAGTGTGCTGTTGAATGTCCACAAAAATTGAAAACGAATAA
This sequence comes from Melipona quadrifasciata, assembly GCA_001276565.1. Lineage (NCBI taxonomy): Eukaryota > Metazoa > Arthropoda > Insecta > Hymenoptera > Apidae > Melipona > Melipona quadrifasciata. The sequence goes on along the minus strand of KQ435720.1, from coordinate 2,695,466 downwards.
CCACGTTAGCTTGTAAAAAGAAATGGCTGCAAGCAATTTCACAGGATACATTCGCGAAAAAGTCAAAGGGGCTCGCGTTAACCCAATTAATAAAGAGGCATTGATGATGTCAGCTTTTTAGGACAAAGTCACGAATATCATCGATAAGCATCGCTAGACAGCACTAGCCATTTTACGAGAAGCATGATTTCCTGATTTGGATAAATAATCTTTTCAACGGTCTATTCGTGCCCATGTTATACATTTATAATTCCAGACAATACTTGATAGTGATGCGACACGCGACACATCTATTCGTTCAATAAAAACATGTCGCGAGATTCTGTTATCGTGCATTATAAATATTTGTGTAAACGAAGAAACGCATACGTGTGTTTAACGTAGAAAAAACAACTCTGGCCTGGCATCATTCTGTAAGAAAGTGCAAGACATCGATTTAACCAACTTATTCCGCAGCAACTAGAATCGAAAAGAAAAATATCACGAGACATTATATTAAGATGTTTGACCTGGACCTTTACGATAAATTTAAAACTGCCTTTTTGTTGTTGAAATTGGAAGCTGAATTTATCACGTTCATAACAAATTACGTTAGTACCTTCTTTTCAAACGCAGTAGCTGTTCCAAAGATTTCATGCTCTGGTTTATTTCATAAAAATAATCAATCAATATATTGTAACGTTTGAAATTGATGAATCTTTTAATGTAAATAGAAATGATGATTATTTATATATTAATTGGGAACTTTGTCTATGACGCTGAATACGTATCTATGTTTTGCACGTGCACACGATATTTGTCCTCATATTTGACTCGTATATTTAAAAAACGTCGAAGGAATCCTAGAAGGAACACCAGATGCTGGAAAAGCAATCTTAACATTTAAGACACAAGAAATAATTAAAAATTTAAATTTGAACGTTTATGTTAGAATTTATCAGAAACTCTGTTATTTAGAACTTAAACAACAGACAGTTAAAGTCTACAATTACAAAATTACTATTCAAAAAAATGGGTTCGTAATAGTTGGTTAATTTTGATAAGTTAGTCCACATTAACAGTTATTAAGGAATTAAGAGTACGTGTCAAGGGAGAGATCAGAAGGGCAAAAACATACGAATTTATCAATAACATCAAGGTTTATTTTATTATACTATAATATTTATAATTAAGTAGGTACTTGGAACAAAGTTGGACACAAAGTATAGTAAATGAGTTATGGCACATGATATGTACAGTATGGAGGAAAAATTGTTTTCCTTTCTTTTGTCTTACATTGCGCGCAATTTGGTGCATGTTTAAGAACGTTGCTCTCACAATTTCGTCGCTTTTTTACCAAAAAGAAAGAAAAGAAAAAAAAAGAAAGAAAAAAGAAAAGGAACTTTTGCCTCGCGAAGCTTTGTCTGTAACGCGTGTAATCCACAATTGTTCGTTTCCGCCGATTCGTTTCATTTGTGTCAAGGTAGTGAAGTTGTCTTCGTCGTTCGCCGGATCGTAAATGAAAAACTCGTAGAAACTATCGCACGCTGCAGATTGACAGAGATTGAAAGAAAACCCTCGGTGCCGCGAAACGACGTGAACGATGTTTCTTGTTAATTAAAACGACGTACAGTTAAAGATAAACTCGAGAAGCGAATAGAATTCAACTAGTGCGGTCAATTATTACATAACAATTTACAAAGAACATTTACGGTTCTCGATTATGTATGTACAAATTTATGAGAGTGTCGACGACGAGCACAGAAGTAATGCTGAAAGCTTTACACGAATTAAACAAGGGAACATGAGTAACTAACCGGTCATTTTCTCTGCTACGTGTCTCAAAAGATTCGTTCACCTCGCATCGCCTCAGAATGTTGTTCCAAGTTGCACGCAACATATTTACATATAAATTCTACAATATCAGGCAATTAAACTAATACCTTTTATGATATGTCTTTATTATATTATTATATCGTTTCCGTTCAATTATGCTCTTACTCATAAATGGTGTTCGGATACTTTTACAATACAGTTTCTGCTAGACTTCGTCATATTTTACAGAATCGTGTGTGTCGTGCTCTGACCGAATTGCGCTCGTTCTCTGTACAATACAATTCGTAGAAATTGTCCCGGAAATTTTTGTCGACAGAGCATTCTCAACGACAGCAAAGGAAAGTCTTTCGGTCGCGTTTGTGAGAAAATGAAACAGAAATCTTAACCGCGATCCGTTTATGTTTTCTTCGATGCGCTACGCAAGATAGGATGTTTTTACATGTAGTATAAAATCACGTGTTCCTCGTTGTCACTTTTAAATACAGTACATTGTTTATTAAACGAAACAGTATCGTATATCGTTGTGCAAAAGGAAAAGAAGAAGAAAGTAGGAACGCTTTATTCTAGAAAGGAAATGTTCAATAATTACGAAACGTGGAAAAGCTTACTTGCAGTAAGAAAATTTCTAAAGTGTTTTAAACTGTTTCATTATTTTTTTAAATATACACTCGATTTTTAAACATCACATTTCCACGAATCTTTCGTTCACCGTAGGAACAAATCAATTACGATTCGAATGACGCGAAGTAAGGAAAAAAGTAGAATCGATGAATCTATCAAGCCGCTATAAGATCGAAAGTTTAACAATTCATTTTGGCTCCTTTAAATTTATTATGAACATTCAATCTAATTGTCGATAGTAATTATTTATTCTAATTAGTAGTTCTTGTAATCCTTTATACAAATCTTTGGTTTTACAATTGTACGTGTCAACGTAATACTTTTCTCGGTTATACTTAGCCTTCGGTTAAGCATTTGAAATCATAGTCGCCGTTGCACGCGACTATTGCACGCATAAATAAAGAAATAACGCGTATGTATATTATATACACAAAAATCTTCCATCTTTTACGCACGTAGGTATACGCGACCACTTCGATCGTTTTCTTTTCACTGCCTCGCACCTTTGGAAAGTTCATAAAATCATATGGTGTCGGATGATTCATGTAAATTGTGCAAATTTTCTACTCAATTGTCTTGTTTATTTTTTTTTGTTTTTTCCCTTTTTTCAATAATTTATTTAACGTTGTAGCAAATGTCTGCGTTGCTTTATAAACTTTGAATAACAAAAATCGTTAATTGAAAACACATTGATTCATCAAGGATCAACGTTGCGTTAACAACTCTTTTTAATCGTTGTAACTTTATTTTTTAATGCTGCGGTTGTTGAAGGGAATATTTCATTTTAGAAAATAAAATTAACAAGATTCTGTAATTTTATGAAATTCAAATGAATTAACATCGCTTGGTCGTTGAAGGATTGGTTGATATTTTTTTTTTTCTACTTGGCTTTGGATAATTTTAAATCTTAAATAACAAAAATTGGAAACGAGGGTAGTTTGTGGTTCTGTAATGATAATAATAATATTTTTTTTCAATTTCGTTTAAATAGAGCTTCTCCTTGTCTAATTTTCAAATTGTTACATCTCGAAGACGTAAGAGAATTGAAAGAAACAGTTTCTCAGCAAAAGAATCAAAAAGTTAAAAGTTTGACAATCTTCGATAAATCACCCCACGCACGTGAAAACGATTACGTGTCTGTAATCGTTGTAAACGTAGTAAATGTATATGTACAGAAGGTTCGCACTTGATTTATCCACGAGTAAAAAGTTCAAGAATTATCTCCTTATACCGCTAAATTCATATCGGGTAAGAACATATCGGATTGTACATGCATCTCAATATAATGTAGCATTTTTTTTTTCTCTTTTTTTTTCTTATAAACGTTGCTTTGAAGTACAACTTGGCACGCAGAGTTACATGAAAAAGAGATTTCGAGTTCCTTAAATTTGTAAATCGAGAGGACGATATCGGCGAAGCAAACGACCCCGTTTCACCAATCGTTTTCAATGTCACGGAACACGGCTAATGTTATATCCATTTTATACCAACGTCATCCTTACGGCGTGTCTCACTTTGATCATTTCCTTCGTGAATAAAACAAAACGTAAAAGGTATCCGCGATTACCGTGAATGTCTTATCGATTCGTCGGAGATTACTTTTGTTCTTCTTTTGTTCGACGATTTTCTTTATAGACGCGTATGCAAAATACGGAGTGGACTAATGTCTCTTCTTGTTTCATCTTAACCCCTGACTGGTATCACCGGAAATTGAAAGACTATAAAAGTCGTAAAAGTCTTTTCGTTGCTTAATCGTGGAATTTTTCATTTGAGTTAATTTAATTTTATCATCGGCGAGAACGTGCCTCACCCTTGTTATTATCTCGCTGAAATTACTTTTATGAAAATGTCAGAGTGCACAAGAAAGATTAAATATTTCTGAATGTTACATACTGCAATTATGTACAGTCATTCGTCGTTGAATTAGGATCAATTTTCAACATGTTGCAAAATTTTAATGAAATCGGAGAGTCTAGACGCAATTTGATAATGAATTCTTTTTATTGTTAAACTATATACGCACATAAACTGTACAAACAGAATGCACGCAGTAATTGCACATGGTGACATATCATTACTAGCGAGTGTTTTTCCCCTTTGCTTTCGGTACAACGTGTTCTCTCTAACATCGATTCGATTTTTCTTTCCATAGTACCAAATTAATGGAAAGGTTTTTAAAGATCCGAATGTATTTCTCTGACAGTCTGGTATAAACTGTGCGTAAAATAAATACCCAGCGGCAATGTAACTGGTAAATTTCCTCCAAGTTACCACGATTTTCCGAAAAACGTGCAGAAACGTGGAAAATTTCGAACGATGCCAATTCAGTGGCCGCTTATTTATTTTAAATTACCATGGTCGTCTATCTCGCGATAGTCTCCACGATATCTCCACTCAAGGGTTAAGTAAATACGCGAAATTTTCTCTTCTTTTCTCTTCGAATATCTTGGAGAATCTCATTGGGGGAAATATGTTCACGGCACATATACCTACTCGCGCCAAACAGCAAGGCTCCTCTAGATGTACGTTACGAATACGTTAGTAATAACTGTTTAAAAGCATATTGCGATATGACTTGTTACCCTGTCTTTAATGTCTACAGAACGTGTCGTTCTTTAAAAGATTCTCGTTTCTCTACGAGCTGGATGTTGGCTTTAAAAAAAGGAGTTGTCAGGCGAGCTCTTTCGAATCGTCTTGTTGAATCGTCAATCGAAGGGAGGGAGGGAGAGAGAGAGAAAGAGTTCGTTACACAAAAACAGGTCGGACTGTGTCTCGTTGGATCACTTGTTCGTCGGATCGGCTAAGAACCTCCTGAGAAAGTATAGAAGAAGAATTTAGCGCTCGAAAGAATAGTATGTACACGGTCGCTTGTTCTCTACGACAGGAATCGTCGCTGCTAGCATTAAGTGGTTGTCACAGTCTTCCAAGCCGACATTGGGAACTTTTGAAAACCCTGCAAAACGAAATTTTACAGTTTCACGAAATAGAACTTTGAAGAGGAGTCGAGGCGAACTGAAAAAATGTCGCTTGTAAATCAAACGTACAATCTGAATTGTTCGAGAGAAATATCGAGAGATAAGGGATGACAGTTTATTCAGGGCTGAATACGAAGTATCTCGATTTTGGTTCTTTTATTATTAGTCCCGTTACATGTATGTATATATTTTTACAACTCTAATTCTAGACTGGGATACTGTGTATAGCCCTCGGTCTCGTGTTGACAAGCGCCTATAATTGGAACTTGTTACTTGATGTTTTATCTAATTCGCCATTCGTCTTGTTCTACCCCCTTTTGCGATTTCGAGATGAATGTTTGATGAAAGAAACGATAGAAAAATAAACGAGCGCATCGTTCAATCTTACGAATTTACGAGCTTTGCAAGCTGACGATACGAGTACGTATGTATATATATACACTATTGTGAATAAGTACGTATTTGGACAGTTCGAAGTTGTTGCAAACATGCAACTGTATGTAACATATCGTAACGTGTATCGTAAAATGAACAGAAACAAAGGAAACATGTTACAGTTAAATTATATAATTATTTATATGCAAATTGTTACACGTTGAATAACCAATATGAAAAGGGCAATAGGGCTCAACTTTGCGGAGGCATCTCTAATTAAGTGAATTTTAATCTGTGTAAATATCTGCTCGATGTTGGAATATAAGAAGAATTTGAAACGCGTGTTTTTAGTTTCACATTTTTTTTAAACATTCAGAGAGCTTATGCAAATCTCACGAAGTGAGTCGGCTATTTATTAGAAACGAGTATGAAACTTTAATGATACAGACGTGTTCCTTGATTTAGATTAAATTTAGCAGATTATTTTCGAGCTCGGTTACAGCAAGAAGTAGAAAATTAACAGCAGGGGAATGTCCATCGATCCTGACTATATGAAAATGAACCAAGAATCATCAACCTTTTAATGAAATTGCGCTAGACGTCCAATTATTCGTGTACGACAGTGCATGCGTCTGCTTCACGTTCACGTGCCTGCGACAACCGCGTCGCCCCGTTTAAAACGTAGAGAAATCCTTGGAATACTTTGCAGATTTATCGGTTGCGTCGTCCCTGGAAAACGATAGAAGGATCAACGAAACATCGACGCGGCGCGTTTTTCGAAAGCTCGATTCGGCCATCTCGTCTTTAGCCTTTACACGTACTTACCCGGTCTCGAACTAAATAAAACGACATCGACGTTCCCCGAAGAGCATCATAGCAATTGTGCACTGGGAATCGTGCACGCCGGCGAACACTGTAATTCTCGAAGGAAACAGACAAATCGATAGATGCGAACGAAACTGGCTGCGACAGGCTATGCAATTGTTCGCCTGATTCGGAACGATACTCGTGGAATTGGAATAGTCTTCGAACGATAAACCGGTGCCTTATTCCGAGAGCTGTTTGCTCGAACGTACAACGTTTTTCGACGTTAACGACACCTGACAACAGCGTGTCTTTAGACCGTCATTCCAAATGGACGAGAAAATAAATGTCGATGCTGCTGGAAAGTATTTCCCGAACGTAGCAAATGGAACGATGAATCTGACCGTTTGTGTGTGTGTGTGTGTGAGAACGTGTGTACAACAGGCGCGACAATGTTGGTCAAAGATAGATAGATAGATAGATAGATAGATAGAGAGAGAGAGAGAGAGAGAGAGAGAGAGAGAGAGAGAGAGAGAGAGAAAATAACGAGCAATAACGAATATAATAATCGTCTATATTGCACTAGAACCATTTTCTTTACTCCATTATCTAGTAGAATGGCAACAGACTATTCTTCTAGAAAATACCTATCTTCTTACGTATGTACAATTTAAAAATTACTACCACCCTTCCCCTTACATTTTAACTATTACAATGACATCGCTCTCTTATCGCCGAACATCCTCGCGGTATTGCTCGATACATGCACGCAGAAACCTCAGGCCTAATCACGCGCTCGATATACACTGGTATTATAATATCTGCGGTTTCGTACTTTCTCCGATCGTTCCTCGGGCGCTCGGGTGTTTATCCGGTTCCCGATCGATTGACATGTGATCGGCTCTGGCATGCACAGTTGTACGAGGATTTCGCCTTTCTTTCTCTCTTTTTTCTTTTCTTTTTCCTTTTTTTTTTTTCTTTCTTTCTTTCTTTCTTTTTTCTTAAATTCACGATTCAGCGAGTTTCGTTGCCGCAGCGAGGGACAGCGAAATCGATCAGGAAACAAAAATATAATCGCAGCCGCGGTCGTGAAATACAGCGAGCAGTTTTCAAGAGTTCGAGGGATATCAATTTCTCAGTGTTCGTCGCGCGATCAACCGCGCTCCCAGCGTCGCACGAAGCCAAAGTTGTTTATTACGCGCTTCGAATCATGCTGCATCTATCGTCGAAAATATTGCATTTTAATAGACCGATTTTTTTTTCAGGGGGGCTGAAGTTAACCGAATAGGCGTCGTTTTCTGGCGTTTTTCCTCTCGTTGCTTTCGCGAAAGCAACTTTCTCTGGAAACGCAAGGAACGTGCGGTTGATCGCGAAAAATACAAATTAAGTTCGTTAATTCGTCGACTAATGCTACAGTATTGCTTCAATATGATATGATACAGTCTTTTCATTGATTGTCCAATATCACTACGTAATGCATCCCCTTAATTCTTTTTTTTCTTTCTTTCTTTCTTTCTTTCTTTCTTTCTTTCATTTTCATCGTACTCTCGTCTCGGTTTCTCACCGTCGTTCGCTCTTTCATCCTCGTCTCGCGCGTTTTATTAATCGATACACTGCGCTGGAACGAATTATCGTCGCAACAACGTCTGCATATTACTCGCGACAGCGATAGGTTGAAATTCTGCAAACGCAATCAGCAGATATTTATACGGTGATAGGTGTAATTCGGCTTCTGACAAATGTCGTGAAAGATACAAAGTTTCAGGTACTAAACAAAACACCGAGAAAATATTCAAGAGACTTTGAAGATTCTTCCTTTCGTTTGATTGGAAAATTTTCCTTTCCTTGTAAGAGGAATAGAGACTTGTTATCACATACATGTCATATACACGGACTGGATTTAATTTTTTATTTATATATTTCTGAATTATCAATTCGAAATTTTCGCCAACACTTTTAAGCGTAGCATCAGGCAGACACTGACTCGTAGAAACAAGAGAATTCGTTCCAGATTCGAATGCATCGACGTTCCACTCTTACTTTTATCACACACACACACACACACACACACACATACGCGCGCGCGCACACACACCTCTTCCTCTCTCTTTCTCTAATTTTTCACTTTTTACACTGCACTGAGCGTCATTAGGATTAATATCACTTATTCCTTCGGCGCAACGTACTCGCGCGTCGATTTTATAACAATACGTACTTTTAATATTCTTTTTATGTTTTGAATTGTACTTTCCAAGACACACCGACGATTATTCAACTATTTCGTTGTGACTGACCCTCCTTCTTTCGCGAAAGATCCTCTTCCTCTTTTTCCTTTTACGACAGAATTTGGAATTCAAATATATACTCTTTGGTATTTTCAACGTTGACAGATACAAACTACGTCGATCTTTGAAATTGCAAATAATCACGCTCGCGTAAATATAAAGTATAAGTTATTTTGGAGTCCATTATCCACACGATATGATTATTTACGAGAATCTAGAATTCAAATGTTCTGCAAATTGTATATACTTTACCGGTCTTGTGGATTATGAACAGTTACGTGTGTAAAAACACGTGATAAAAATTATTCCGTAGTCCGTTTCGACGTGATCTTTTTACTCAAGCACTCTTAGAGAAATATTTATAATTTATAATCATTTGGAAACATTTAATCAGATTACATTTGGTATAATTTCGTCGGATACGTTTGCCAGACGCAAAATATGAAAAATCCAAGGCACAAAATATTATTAATCTGGAGTATGGGGTTACGAACAATCGGAAAGTGTAGATTTCGAGATATGCCGAATTCAGTAACCTTCGAAACTGTGCGATCGTGAAATCGGCGTCAACGACGATTTCCAGTCTGCAGGAGCTGGTCTAAAGGTGGATACGCTCGTAAACTGTTTTATCGCGATCGTGGCTGATATGCCACACAAATTCTGTCTCACTTTACAGATAATTTGATCTAGGGTTTACCGTTACGGCCATTTTTACGTCGTTTTATACGATATTCTCATCATGCAGTGTGTATCGTGTCTTTCACTACGTAACATCGATTCTTATTAAACATACTTTTATCAAGTCGTTGAATTTCTGTTTCATCAATCGCGTTACCAGCTTCCACGTTCAGTTCTCTGAATTAAAACTTTTTTTTCCTTAAAAGGAAAGTAAAATTAATCAACAAACAATGTCGAACCGACTGTATTTCCATTTTCACGTATAGAATAGAAAATTTAGTTCTCAACGCCATACTCGAGAGAGACGTTTTCTTAACGGCAAACGGTCTAACAATTCATTTTTCACCCACGTGTTAATAACGGATAACCGATGAACTGGTAAACGCCATTTATACAAATTCATTATTCATCGTAATCGGAGTTGTAACGTGAATTAAGTGAAAATCGTAAATCCGAAGAGGGAAGAGGCTCGCGAATCAATTCGTCGTGCATCGTCGGTCCCGGTGGAAAAAACTCGCCGCCAGACGCGTCGAGAACATGGCACGCGCGCGGGCGCGCGCGCGCTATGACCGCTAAATATACGTATGTACTTCGTATTATGCCTGTGACAGTTTGATCTGACTATCGCTTACTTGGCCGCAGCATCGAGCTTAGCACGTTTGCGATCCACTTGAAACCGAGAAGTCGTACGCGCATCACTTCCAACGATTCTCTCTCTCAGCAACTACCGTAAAACCAGTAGTCCAGTAGTGTGCTCTGATAATCCCACTTCTACCGCTTCTTGCACTTCTCTATCCTCACAGCGATGGCGTCCTCCGTCCTCTTATATTGTCCGTTTTTTCTCTTCTTTTCAAGGCCATCCTTGAAACTCGGTCAAGGGTTCTGGTTTAGGCTCGAGACTGGGCAACTGATACGGTCAGTTTTGCTGTCACAAGCCACCCTCGGGTCAATGTTGAGCCGCGAATTTCATGCGCTTCTGCTTCTGCCGCTGATTGCAGAACCACACTCGGACCACGTTCTTCTTCAGATCGAGCTTCTCCGCGATCGCGGCGATCTTCTCGCCGGACGGCCGCGGCTGCACGGCGAAGTACGCCTCCAACGATCGTTTCTCTGGCGCGGCTATGCTCGTCCTCTTTCTTTTCTTCTCGCCGGCCGGCAAAACCGACGGGGCATCCGGGTCTCGCCTCTTGTTCTTCGCCTGAGCCTCCGCTTCCTCCAGCCACGCTTGCAAGATCGGCTTCAGCGCGATCATGTTGTTGTGCGACAACGTCAACGACTCGAATCGACATATCGTGGACTGCGAGAGCGCCCCGACACCCGGCAACTTCAAATTCGCCAGCGCTTTGCCGACGTCCGCCTGCGTCACGCCTAACTTGATGCGTCTCTGTTTGAACCTTTCCGCGAACGCCTCCAATTCTCGCGGGTCTGTGTCCGCGTCGGGATGAAGACCGGCGGCAGCGGGCGCCGCAGCTGCCGCCGCCATTGCCGGATGATGATGAGCCGGATGCGGCACGCTGCCACCGCCGCCGCTCAGGTTTCCGTGGTGATGATGATGACCCATCATTCCGTTCATTCCCCCGTAAACCGAGGGACCGTGGATCCCGGCGTGGTGACCCGGCCCGCCACCCGTGTTCTCCGACATCGGCGTTAACGTGGTCATCGAGTTTGCCGGGTCTAACATGTCCAGACTTTCCATTCCCGGGTGGCTCATCTGTAAAACATAATTTACACGCCTTTGATTCGTAAAGTGTTGCGAGAGTTTTGTTTCGGTGCTTCGTATAAAATGAAGTCGTCGAAAGTAAAGCACTTTTGTGGGTGCAAAAATATTGAAAACGCTACGATCGTGATTGGCTCGAATAGCGAAAATTTCCTGGCGTTGTAGTAATTTTGTTATGCTGCAACGTGTTAGATTGCTGCACGTCAAATGTCATTTTAATTTCTACGCGAATTGAGCAGTGCTGATATCCTTTTTCAACAACTATTTTATCCCATTATTCCAAATTTGCAAGTGTTATCGATCTTGGAATTCAAAAGAACTCTTGGAACAGAGTTGTCGTGACTTGTGAATTCCTTTAAAATAAGTTATGAATGAAAAAATTGCTCGGGTCGATCAAATCTTTGATCTACCCTGAGTGCTAAATCTATGTTTGCAGAAGCCTCCAGATTTCGAAATTTAAATTCATATAAAAGACCATAAGAATATCTTGTCTCGTGGTATCGCACTGGAGAAATTTCACATTTTTATTAAGAATTTCCTCAACATTAAACGTACTTCATTTCTAGTAATGTATTCATAATTGACAATACAAAATTCGATGGTTTAAATATGTGCACCAATCTAATATTCACCATAAAAGAAATGAGAAATTAGCCGAAATAATTGAAACATACACTTTCAGAACATATTAGAGATATTACCAAACTGCGCAAATTTTATCTGTGGGAAATTTAAAAATTCAAAATTATATAAGACGTTCCGTTATATTTACGTTAAATTACACTCTCAAAGATACGAGGAACGATATCGTATCGCAGATTTACTATAATGTGAACTAAGAATTTCTTTAGCTTTGGTATAAAGTCTCTACAATAAACGAATACTTCGTGTTTACGTCAACCTATAATGTTTCTTGGCAAGAGTAAGACATCTTTTGAAAATAAGTCAAACGGGCGTGCAATGAAATATTCCAAAGTTCCCTTTATAGTCGCAGAAACTTCATAATCGCGTGAAATCAATAATCGTAACAACGGTAGGTTAAACCGGCGATGAAAAATGTATCGGAACCTCGCTCGTGAAATATTTCGATCTCGCGGCGCATCCGTCGATGTTTAAAAATCAAGATATCAGAGCGGGAATTGTACGGTAACGCGGTTACACGATTCTACCAATTAACATTGTTAACAGCAAAGAATGAATGGAACCAACTGCGGCCAGCGAGGGACAGGAACGGGGGGACGTGGAGGCAAAGATGAAGAGAAAACGTGTACAAACTAGCACGCACAATTATGCAGCACGTGCCGTGGTCGTCGTTGTGAGCACAGTGTGCGCGACCCCTTACAAATTATTTATGAGCTCCCTTCATATTTTTCTTCCTAGAGAGTGGCGCAACGTTAAGTGCTGTTCGTATACTTTATTCGCTTAAAAGAATCGTCTCGCTCATTGCGTGTAATTTCTACGATAAGCCAATGGACGAGCGTGTTAATACATCTTGGTTTCTATTGAAATATCTCGTTTGGTGAAATTGATGATTTAGTCGACAATCTTATACGAAGTTACAACTTTGTGAAAAAAATGCTTCAAAAACAATTTATTTAGTTTCATTTTAAAGCATAAACCCTTTGACGCTTTGACGATCTTAAGTTTGTGTTTTTTTTTTTTTTTCAAAACAAAATCCTATGGAAAGTAAAAACACTCTTCTTCGAAAAATATAAAAATTCACATTTAAATTCTCTTCGAAAACACTAGGAAAATCCCTTTTCGCGGCTAGATCCACCGTTCGTTTATTATTACCCTACAAAGATTTATAACTTCTCGAATTTGATATTTGAACGTTATATTATCGAAGAAAGATTTCTGCCAGTAACAAATGATTTTACACGTGTGCGTACTAGCACATGTTCTAATAACATTCTTTGAGAAAGAAACTTTACTCCGTTGTGAAGAAAAAATATTACTAACAAAATGTACATAGCAATAATAATTTATTTATGAATATGAATCCCTTTTTCCTCGTAGTAACGCAAGCGATTTGCCAAAGTAAATACGTGACTCCTTGCAGTTTTATAGTTCTAAGAGCGCTAAGATCCAGGGGAAATGGTCGTAAAAGTGGAAAGGTCCGCGTATAAATCGGCGAAAAAATGCCGCGAGTGTGGTTCCGATTGGTGCTCGCGCGAACATGCGCCTACGGGACGTTTGCGTAACGCTGTACACAGGGCGTGACGCGTATGCGTAGGAACACGCGTTCGAGTGTACGCAACATTTATTCTCACGAGAATATGCAGCGTAGCGACCTAACTGGATGGCACGGTTTCGGTCCAGGGGTGCTCTGGAATAGCATAGTTACATCAGAAATGCAGGGGGTTGCGGGTGGAAAGAGCGAGAAGCTACCAGGGGTCGGAAGAGGATGGCGGCAAATATAGAGTGAGCCAGGGACTAGCCCAGGGGCGTATACGGTAGGGCCCCAGAGACCCCCGCAATATTTCATCATTACGCTGACACGACGCGGTAGGGTTAGTCGACTCTCTCTCTCTCTCTCTCTCTCTCTCTCTCTTTCTCTCTTTTTATCTATCCATCCACCTCGCTCTTTCTACCTATCCAGAGAAGAGAAAGACACGCGAATATACCCTCGCTCCGTTGTACAGCCGTATCGCTCGTCACGACTCCCTTCCCCCTTCCTCTTTCACCCTTTTGGCTCGGTTCGCTCCCCAAAGCTTGTGCCAATGACACAAAACTCGTTACATGCGTATTCGTGAAGGTAATACGTTGCGCGTTAGGCGAGCCGGTGGAAACGCACACCCGTTATTGAATTCGTCAGCGTCGCGTATAAAAACAGACTTTATGGGACACTTGCTGTTTGACCATCTGTACGGGACGTCCGCGGCCGGGCGAAGGAGGAAGCGAAAGAGAGAGAGAGAAGGAGCGAGCGCTATAAGTGGGAGAAGTGGTGTTCATGCCACCGCACTGCGGGAAGCCAGAACTGCGATCTATACATCTACTTCATGGTCAACGAATTCTCCGGCGACTAATAGTCGAACCGATTTTCAGCGTGATCGATGCAACTGCTTTTGCACTCGATGTTTCGCTCTACCTTTGATTAGTTTGATCGACGCAGATGGGTGAAATACGGAATTACTCCGAAAATTGGGGGCAAACAATGTCTCTTTCTGACAGAGATCTATCAGTTGGATATTGAAGTTAACACCCTTCGCAACATCGTGCAATTTGAAAGTTATTTATTCATACGTCCATACTTTGGAAATTTTATTTCAATTTTATACTCCCATCAAATGACAATTATTACAGCTACGAAATTTTAATTCGATAACTAATAGCTGGAATCGACTAATAATTTTCCTCTTACAGACAAACGAAATTTCAATTATATTTTAATCGTTTTATTATGATAAAAAGTTGTGTATATTACGAATATTAAACATTGTTATAATTGTACAAGTCTAACGATATATCTGAAGATACTCTTATACGTATTCACATACTTTCGATGCACACATAGACGATTAACATTTTAATGGAAAAATGGATATATAAAAACGGATAAAAATGGATATATTATTTCAATCGAGGATACAGTGACGCTCGCATAGAAATATTTCATAAAGATAATAGGTGGATTGCAGATATAATAACGTTGCAATTGAATATATTTTTCAGTTTTAAAATGCATTTGCATCTGGAAAACACATTTGGAAAACGATGCATAAATAAAAGCACGTGAAACGTACGTACGCGTTTTAATCGTACTACACTTTGTCAATTTTTAACCAAGCCATAACTATGTATCAACGCTATTATTGTTTTGCGATATCATTAAAGCATTCTTCGATTTCATTTTTTAAAATTCCAAATTCATAAAATACATTTTTACGAACCATTTCTTTCTTTCTTTTTTTTTATCATAAAAGGGATAATACACTCACTACCTATTCTTTACTCTTTAACCACCACGGAATCTATATTCATTTCAATGCTATACGATTTTATGTTAACACTGAAACTAAATCTTCTAAACCCGTCTTCTTATTTTAAATACATAGATACGCTTTTATTAAAAGGATGAAAAGCATTACTTCGAATTGCATTTCATTTCTTTGATAATAATGTGATTCTGTTCGGAAACTGCTTTTCCATATCCATTTTGTGTTCAAAATGTTTTCTCACCCACACTGTAAAAATCATCGTTAAGGTGGAACAATTTTCATTAACTCCATATTTTACAACTGTTTCTTCAAATATGCTGAAATTCTATGTCGTCGAAAGTATATTCTTCGTACTGAAGTTACATTGACGCAACTGTTCGTAATTGGATGAAAATATGTTTCTCACGCATTGCAATTTCGACAGAGAATCCAACGTGACATTGATAACATCGGTAAAGGAAAATTCTGTCAAAATTGATTGTGTTACGCCCAGTGTGTTACGAATCGTCCCGACGGCGAGATAATATACGAGCAACGCCCCTAAGCTCGAGAAGATCATTCCGGGTCGCTGAATATTGCTTGCTTCACCCTACTGTCATGCTATCATCCACTCATCGGCCTCAGATTGCTTGTATTAGCATAAAAACCCCGAAACGACAAGCAGCAAATTGTAATTGAATTAATGCGATATTCGTTGCTCTTTCGCACGTTTGTCTTGTCACCTTACTACCTTTGAAGCAATTAATAAAAAACTTGAAAATTTGGATTTATATTTTTACGAATCTTATCGAATCGAACGATTTATCATGGATGGACAATTGAAATTATTTGCTACCTTTGTTGATGAGAATAAGTTGTTGATGTTAATTTTCCATGGATTTTATGTCGGAATAATTTTCACCAAATTGAAAACTTTCTCTAAAACACCCTAATTTTATTTTATCCCTCGTTCGTTCGTGAAGAATTCTCTATCTTTGAAATATCATTTTACACGGGAACGAAATATAAATTTCACAGATCGATAAGCATTAAAATTGTTATGCGTTCGAACGTGTATAATTACTTGCGCGTGTCAGAATATAAAAAAATATCAATTAACGTATCAAAATGAAAACTGTTGTTCATATATTGCGAACGACGCGACGTTAATAAAGAATCGGCCGGGTTGAATTTTTTAATTGGCCGATTAATTATTAACCATAATTAATTGCTATGCGCGATTAATTATTGTCGATGGTTTTAAGCCGTCGTTGAAACTCGTTGCATTTTATAATCGTACTCGAACGTTAAATTTTGCACATCGACCGTTATTGTTTCGGTACACTTCATTACGATAATTGTTTCGCCGATAAACTTCGTCATTGGTAACAGCATTAAGTTTTAACAAAATTATCGTGCCTCTGAGGCCACGTACAATTAGTCTGTTCCGTGATTCGTTCGAGTCTGAATGTTACTACAGACTTTACTTCGTTCCATCGTCGACTTCATTGAATCATGTATTGCAGGACCAAAAATATTCTCGACGAAGACAAGTAAAATGTTAATGGGACTATTGTTAGAAGGCAGAAAGAAAACGACTTCTAAGAAAATAAAAAAATTATTGTTAAGAAGAGGAAACGTTAAATATTAACGACGTGCTAATGACAAATAAAATTATATCTTATTGCAATATACAATCGTCCAAACGATTGGAACTTAATTGCACGACAGAGGAAAGAAACGAAGATCCATCCACTCGTCAACAAAATTAATTAATACGTGGCGAGGAATGATTAAAACTCAATTGTACAGTCAACTTGTTAGAACCAACCATCAGAACTCAATTGCGCGAATAATAATAAAACGAATGAAACCAATGAAATAAATTAATACGTAGAAATGGTCAGCGATTAATATAAATGCAGTTTACGAAATAAAATTTACGTCATTACGAATAGACTTGGAACTTAGTTGTGTACGACGATAAAATGAGTAAAAATCTGTTTATTCAGTAACGAGATTAACGCGCGGGCAGAGGAAGCAATTCGTATGAGTATAGTATGCGAAAAATGCAGACTCACAAAGAGGTGTGAATGTACCTGATGATGTGGCCGGTTATTTGGATGGGGGGTTGGCATGTGGGCTCCATGATGATAGACGGAAACAGGGTCGTGCTTCAAAGGCATTGGGGTGCCCGCGTTGTGTTTTCCCAAATCCGCCGCCAAAGCCTCCGCCCTCGAAAGTAAGCCGTCTTGTAGACCGCTGTTCAGACCCCCGAATAAGTCACCCTGAAACGTTAAAAGCGACACGTGACACTGATTGAAGAATCAGGCAGGGATCATGCATCAGGCGTAACAGAATTTTCGAAGAAACGTTTCGTCTCCTTAAATGAATTTAGAGAGCGCCTTTAGAGAGTGTATCCTGTAACGTTGTTCACGTTGATGCGAAAGTGGCACGATCTGCAGAGATCTAAGTTTCAGAAGGGAGATGTAAGATTGACGTTTTATCATATACACGGCGTGGCCTTCGTTTGAAAGTGACACCAGTAAAATGTATTTGATTTAGTAAATCTTTTTTATTTCTCCTAGTTACGTGCGGATTTTACTTAATTAATTAAATCGAAGGCCTAGATTCTGAATAGGAATTCGTTTTATTCGATACCAAATGAATAATTTGCAGTCCAATCGTGTGATAATTTTTGAAAATGTGAAAAATTAACGTTGTACGTAATAAAAATAATTTTTATTTTAATTTCATCGTATCTTTTTTTCTTTTTACTTGAAAATTTCTGCTCATGATCGTAAAGAATCTTAAAGGTCTTTTCATGATAACAGTTTAAAGGATATGATGTTTGAGCTGCGTCATTTTAGCAAGGAGGCGGTATATAAGTATTTTGTAGCAAGTTCCGAAGAAGATTTAGTTCGATAGATGAAGGAAAATTAGTTTCACAAAGTGTCGGTTGAAAGTTGCAGGCTCAATGTCAGTTTCTGGTGAAAAAAAAAACTATACGGTTCTTTTGTACAAAAGTATCCAGTCAGAGGTCACTCCATGTACTCAACATGGCCGTGCGATCGATATTCTAAAAATAGTTTTGACACTGGAAACTTGAATTTAGCTTCTCCCGGATTTTTCAAGTATCCAAGTTAATTAATCATTTTTATACCGCCACCACAAATTGCAACAATGTTTGCACTATTATTACTTCAATGTTTAATAGTTATTCCCTAGATGCTAATTTCTGTCGTCTTGTCATAATAAAATTCTGTTAATTTAAAATATTTTTATTATACTTAATTTTACAACTACTTTTTTTTTTAAATAGACTTTTGAAATAATATAAAATATTGCAGTAAATGCCAAAAGAAAAAGAAATTTTGTTTTGATAATTTTAACATTTTTAACAAATTACGTTATAGATTTCGAATTTTTGCGAAAATGCTTCATATTTTTTCTCTCTGTTTGAATTGAAATATAACATGATTAAAAATGCACGTGTGGAGACACGTAATGTATAAAAGCGTGTAAATTACGATTCACCCTGTTAAATTGATGTTATTTCAAAAGTGGCTACCCGTGACCTATGAGATTTGCTAATCGAATTCGTTTGCTTGTCAAATGTTGCTGGGGTTGCTCGGCAGAATATTTTAGGGTCGAAGTGTTACTAAAATTGAACGTGACCATAGGGTCCATTATACCATTCTTACGTTCTCGACGAAATTGTAGTTGGTGATAACAAAAATAAACGGCGTATTTACGAATATAAAAATATTTTCTATACCATTTAGAATTGAAACATTAATCATACTTTTACAGAAAAGATGCAACTTTTTACGTTTGTAAATAAATTAAGAACATTTGATAAAATTTTGCTCGTGTCGTTATAACGTTTTTCCAATGCACACTCATCTGGTATCTTAAAGATACAATTTTTGTTTAAAACGTAGAACTGTTTTTAATCTTCATTTGAATCGAACAATTTTTAAATTTTATCTTACTAAAAAGCCTACGATATTATTTTTTTTATTTTATCATACTTATTGTATACATTTTCAATTTTATCTCGAAACGTAACACGTTAGAATATTCAATAATAAATACAGATTTAAATACAAACGTGCGATAATTTGTTGTTCCTTCAAGGAGAATTTTCTACGAAGAAAAATATTTCTTCTTCAAAGATTGATAATTGTCATGAACCGCACAATTCTACGCTCCATTTATCATGCTTTCTGATCCTTATATCACGGATAAGAGGAGAAATAAAAATTTCACCGAAAACGACGATAATCAAGCAGCTAGGGAAGAAAGGGTTCGTACAATTCCTTTTTCCGGCGTCGTATTAATAGTAGTTGCGACGCGAATTTATGGTTTCGTTTTGTCCAGATATGCTTCTATGCCGTGGCAATCGATATTATATGGGACATTTTGCGTCAGCCGCATCTGTCACTGGCGGCACATTGCAAGGTTCGGCTACCGCACGAGCGATATCGTCACATTATTCGAGAAAAATGGAAACGTCCGTAACACGATACAATTTTCTAACGAGATCCGTGCTTTCGCACGTTTCTTTCTGATCTTTAATTTACTCTTTCGAACGGTGCCCCACGCCATAATTTTTTTTATTGATATTTTATATATCGATACTCTAAACGTTAATTTAGAATATTAGTCTGTAGAGTAAAGTCAAAATATATCAGTCTTCAAATTCTGTCGCTAGAATGTTAATCGGAATATTAAAAGAATAAGTAAGTACAACGCACAGTTTAGAGATCGTGGGTGACACGTGTACGTTTTTATGAAAACGACGGGGTAGAAGTTTGCAATGCGTATCGAATTCGACAAGAACGACCCAAGTATTACAAATGCTACATAAGCACATAAGTACATAAATAATTAAATAAAAATGTTTCCAATTAAAAATAAAAGTCTATGACAGGCATGGCATTGATACAACGTTTAATTTAATGTTCAAAGTTCAAATTCACTGTTTGAATTCAAAATTGAAACTAAAAAAGTTCAAGTACCACTGAAACAGCTACTTAAAATAAATGAAATGATCGAAATCACGTTCACACAGAATTCGCTACTTCAATTGTCTTACTTATCGAGATTTTTCCCTAACGAGCTTCGAAGATAGAATATGCTTGGAATAGCATTATTGACTTTCGTCCCCTGCGTCACTTGGAGAACGTGGTCATTGCTTTGTTAAATATCAATAAAGGAGGATTCATTGTCAAAACAATTTAGCGGGAATTCTCCGTGGCGCGTGCTTTCATCAAGCTTGTATGAATCCGTTGCAGCCAGTTGGCATCGACGAGTCGTTTCTCACTCGGTAATGGAAAACATTGTAAATCAGGTATTAAACGTTTTCCAAATATTCTGTAATTTATGCAACGTCGAACATTGTTCCACTCTTTCGGCCCGAATCGTTTGTTCGCGATTGAATTTCTCGAGGTATTCATTTATTTACACCTAATTTATACTTGTACAATTCCGCGTTTAATTAATATCGCGTCTTTCCTTCGGAGAAAACAGCAGAAAGTCTTTCGTCAACGTGCCGACTATAATTGAAAACTATAATTGAGATTTTCGGTTTACAGTTTCATACGAGAAAGAGACTCGCTGCGAAAAGTTGAGAAATGCAGGAGAACAAATTGTCGTAACGATTGTTGAAACATCGACACGGTTAGGTTCCGCGTAGCGTGGTTTAAAAACGATTCGCTATTTACTTATTTCATTATAAACTGTAATGTCCGCGTCGGCCGATCAATGTTTCATGCGAAAACCACCATCGTGCTTCAGCGCTTCGATTATTTATGAACTCCTTGTGTCTTTGTCGAGTACGTGTACTCTACCGTCAGTCTGTAGGTTGCTGAACTACCGCCACTTTTTCTAATTTCGAACTTCTTCCCTGTGTTTTTCTTCTTTCACATTGTGAAATCGTCATTTATCGAGTGTCTTGCTTTAAACCTAGGAATGATGCATTTTCCTTCCTTGGTAGGTAGTTCGCAGCCGTTAAAAATATCTATGGCATAAATGTAATGTAAAAAGTAATTTTTCGAAGCGAAATTTTACGGCTTTTGTCGTATTCTTCATTGTTGCGCATTAGTAAATAATCTATAATCTTCTGTTAAAATTTAGCATCTTTGCTGCGTATCGCAAATTACGTAAGAACTAACGTTTGATAACCTGCTATATTTCTGCATATTAAATTAAAAATCATCTTTTGCTTCCAAGCCACCTATATTTTAGTATTGATTAAAGTTTGAAATGTAACGTTAAAAAAAATTGAAATTATAGCATTAAAAGTTTCATATATTCATGCGACTCCGTCTCGATACAAAATAGTATTTGCTTTTTATTTTTCACTCGTCGTTAGTTAACCCGTGATAAAGTGGAAATTCTTTATTTGGAGCGAATCAAAATTCTTTTCGTTTCACAAGTAAGGAATATTTCCGCTGAGATATAAAAACCCGAGAAATATCATAAATTAATAAACATTTGATCTCGTAATTATCAGCGAAAGGATAAAGTATTTAACTCATTCGTTGCGTGAAGCATGGTGCTGTTCATGGAGACGAATGCTTTACCTAAACGAAGTTTTAACAGGACAATAAATCCTAAATTGCGTTTTCTCTTCAAGTGCGAAGAAAGAGTTCCAGTTTGGGGCGAGTTTAACCTCGTAGTTTCTTATACGTGTGCGCGTAGGTGAATGTACGGGGTGGTCATTTTGGAATGTTTGGAACATTCAGAAATCTATTAATTGTAATCGAGACACTCTTTAAAGGTATACTTCCATTACATTTCGTACATTTGTATATTTACAATGTATTTATAAAATTAATAACTAACAATTTTATTTAATTATTGTAATGTATTTGTATAATTATAATGTTTGAGACTGGAAAATTATAGATTAAATAAAATTAACTGACTGTAGATAAATCAGAATAATTTGATCACTTGGCAATGAAAAAACTTTTGTTCTTTGGTTGGATAACTTAGGTTGATTTATTATTAAAATATTGGATTGGATCACATAAAGGATCGAATCTATTACACTGTAATGGATGAAAACTGCAATTAAGAAATTTTGTCCTTGCTTAAGTCCAATCTTTCGCTCAAGTATACGATATGTACACGCATAAAGAACACAAAGCACAGAATATACACAATGTGTATACATGTTTTACGTTCAGAATCACTTTGTCCCACAGTTGTCAAAGGCACGCCATGTATTAAACATCCATACTGAAAATTACCGTATCTTTTGATCAACGATCTACCACAGAACATCGCTCCATTACAACGTGTATTAAACATAACTTGCCCGTAACATTCTCAGCATTACTGCGACGGAAACTTTTCAAAAACTTCACGCTAACATTTTAAACATTCTTACTTAACGCATCAATTGAAACACGTGAAATTTAATTTTTATAAAATATTACGTTGCAACAAAAATGCAATGACAGCGTATTGTTTAGTTAATTGATTGGTTAATTATTTAGTTTTGAAGATATTTCAGCAGAAACTCTATGTCTGCGTTTAATTTTTTTCACTATTCTAGGCTTCGAAAATTATGAAAAAGACGTTGGATCTTCCACGAGATTGAAAGTGATCTTCATTATATATGTAAACTCTGTTTTTGAAACAGATTTTTGAGCTGAGTTTAGAAGAGAAATAGAAATTTGCCTCGATGAAAAATTTTACGAATAAAATTTGCTCAGGACTTGAATTATCCAGATGGCTCACGAAGGGTTAATCAAGATTCGAGAAGTTTGTACGAATGGTAAAGAAATTGATGATCAGCCTAGCCTGTTGGTGAACAGAGAATACTTTAAATGAGTGACTGTATCGAGAGAAGAACGGGCCGGCCTGTCCTGCTCGATTCATTCGTACACCCAATATATAAACGCGCAGTAGCTTCTCCGAGACTTGGTCAGACAGACTGGGGTCAGGAATGAGGAAAGCGACGGCTATGCCGAGCAACGGATACAGATTGCTCTTGTTAGCCGTCTAGTTAGCAGCTCGTGCAGTTGTTTAGCAAAGTTTCTACGGAGTCCCCCTTCGTGGCTCGATTCTGTAGGTCCCCGTGGTTAATAGAGTCATTTTTCCGAGCTGCCTGCGGCCAACCCACCCGTTAAATACGTCTTCCAGTGCCGACGCGTTAAAGATTAGCCAATTACAATTGAATTATCGTGCCCCAACGGCCGTCCGCGCAATTTATCTGGCACGTCCGCTTGTTCGCGTGAAAACCGGCGAATGATTAAGCTCGTAACGTAGCACGCGATACGATGTATTATATCAGCCTTCTGTTTCCGTTTAACTTACCTCCGGGGCAATAATTCGCCCATTGTAAACGATTATAGCACAAGTTAGGGAGACTCGGGCGAAGTTACGTTCGAGGAATTGCTACGACGGTGTAGTAGCACATAGCCAGTTTCTTCTCTTGTTGAAAAGAGTGGAAAGAAGGTAGAGTGGAGTTCGTGGAATTGGTAACAAATATTAGGTCAATGATTGTGAAATATCGCTTTCTAAATGAAATCGCAGTTTTCTCTTTTCCCCGATTTGTGTAACTTGGCCGAAGTAATTTCCACGTGATTTGTGTGGCGCGTTCTCAATCGATTAGTTTTGTTACTTTGAACTTACAAAAATTGTCAGATTCGCGAATCGCTGCCAGATGCTTGTTGCAACATTTAGTAAATATAATGAACTTGTATTTAGCTGTTACAGTGTGAAGCTATTGTAATTGCTCTGTTTATAGTTCTTTTTTAAATAATTGATGCGTTAGAAAATTATCTAGTAATATAAAACGGTAATATAAAATTTAGTGTTTGCGCATCAAATGCCAGACTTGTGTAGTCTGTTAATGCAGAAAGTATTATTTAGATACCATGAAAATTACTAATTAATAATTAAAGTGCTAATAAATTATTATGTTTTTCGTCTAGAATTTCGAGTGAAAGAGAGAAAGATTTGTTTCTAGTTTCAAGATACCAAGATACTATTTCACAAATTGCTCTAATTCTATTTTTATTTAAAGACTTTATACTATCTCGATGGTATAAAGCATTTAGTACATACTCTAGTCTGTGCTGCATCAAGCTAATTTGCCCCATATTTCATTTATGCCTGTATGCTGTTTTAATCTATACTCCAGTGTCACTTATATCTTTATAAACTTTACTCACAATCCAGATTTCCATTGATCAATTACTTAGATTTTTATACATCGAATCCTTCATACTTGTGATTTCTAAATCGCAGGTTAACGACGCTGAATGGAATAGTCGATAGCTCGTTTAAGCACGACAGTTAATTTAACTGCTATTCAGTTTTGTAACAATCAATTATTAAATTTTTTAATACGAGTACAAGTGGACGTACAATTACAAAAGTACGTATATATAAATGTACGTGGAATCGGGAAAATGACGGAGAATCGAAAAGACAAATTTAAAGACTAAATTATTCGTGAATTCATTTTTTCAATTAATAATTTGATGCCGATAAAATTATTTTCTCTTTTACATTTATCCAGACGTGACATCTAAATTTATTCCAGATTTCACAGTAAAAATAGAGATCGTAATGATTTGAATTAAACATTTTCAAATTTCTCAGTCTTCGAATTATATTTCAATACAGAAATTTTCATCAATTTTTTAAATCAAATTTTAAATAGTACCTCTTCAAATGATGTCTGCGCTTCGTTTTAAAAAAGTTGTATAGATCATTCAGAAGGGAACCCATATTCATAGAATCCAAAATGTTTCTTCATTACGAACCAATTTAAGACCAATCACAAATGAGTATATAAAACTTTGATGACAAAGGAACTTTGCTAACCGGAAAATTTCGATTTCTTGAAAAGAAGAATCGACCAATTTTGCTCCTTGTTTGGCTCTTTCTCGATTCTTCAACGTGAAAATAGAAATATTCTTAAATAGAAATGGATGTATATTTTTAAAGTTATAGTAAATACGAAAAGGTAGTTTAAGTACATAGCTTTAATCTATCTATTGTGTAATACAAAAAAGACACGTAGGGAAATACCCTGAAAAAGCGAAAATAGGCCGAAATATGAAATTATCTCGTACTTCCGTCGAATGTTAGACCCTTTGCCCAATTCGCGAAGTTAAAAAAGAAAAAGAAAATGAAATTTTCCGGTTCCCTTGTTGGTAATTCTTTATACATTTGATACACAGTCGACGGCTATATAACAGACGTTCTGGCCAAATATTCATTAAAGTTTTTCACCGCTCTATCCGTCATTCCATGATGCAATCCACTTTTATCTATTATGTAGAACGTTTCGTATTGAAAAAGAGTAAACCGCCATTTTCGGAATGAAATAAAGCGTATAAATAAAATAGGCATTTGGAACGCTAAGGTGAATGGAACGCAACTCGATGCAGTTGAACATAACATACACATTCATGACTATATAACGCGTGTAGTTCTGTTTTCCATTGTGCTTCAGCAATCGAATACAGGCTCGAGCTTTAAAATAAAGACGATAAAGAATTCAGCACCGGAGAATACGTAACACAAGGGGAATTGACTTTTTTGTTCAATTTCGTTGTATCAATCATCAAAAATGTTAACGATAAAAGTAATTTTTCGATTTGTTCCTTTCAATCTTCGCGCGTCTGCAATATTCACCCGCTTTCAGTGAGTGGGAGAAGAGAGCGTGAAATGATGAATATTTCGACTAAACAATATGATATGTAGAATATCGTGAAAATAGATGTTGTATTCGTTATGCGTATAATTTTTCAAATTACTGTACTTTGAAATTCTTTAGCAGATGTAATTTTACGACAGAGTTTATGCCCTCTGTGTAGAATTAACTGTACATTGCAAATTCTTTCAAGCAGTTAAATTCCGATGTAAGATTTGGTAGTGATTAATTTATCAATGATTCTAATTTAATCGTCAATTACAACACACTATTTTTCTCTGCAAAAATTGCGTGTAAACTACATATTTGTTCTCTGTTACTGAATCATAATTAGTAGGGTTGTACAATTTCATTTTGTATTCTTTAATATTGCGGTGTTATTAATTTTCTCGTGATAATGTTTTAATTAATGTTCGATGGTAATACAGATCTCGTGATTTCATGTGTAGCATTTGTAAAGTTTTAAAAAATAATTATCAACCTTGTTGTTTTCAATATAAGGAAAATTCCTGCAATTTCTACTTGCAATTCGTTCTTAGAAAGTATGTTCTTAGAAAGTTCCCTCGCGTGTAAAAGTTCGCTGCAACTTGTGAAAAGAGCATTACAGTGCATGTGTACTAGATTGTTAGTTTTATCCGTCAGAATTGAATTCTAACATTACGTGTGTAATACGTGAAATATATTACATCTACACTTTTGTTTAATTGGACTTACAATGTCGTTCCTTTTTTTTCAGTACCAATATCGTGCAAATTCAAAGAATTTAATACGTCTAACAATGACAATCCTAAGCTATGGAAAATATGACAAACTGTTAGAAAGTATAGCTAACTATCGATTCTAGCTCTCTTATAGACGACGAGATTAATCGGTATAAATTAATTAATACGATATAATTCATTTTTACAAGTTGTTAACAATTTCCACTCGTGTATAATATTTTAAGATGCACGAGTAAATGTAATTATTTCAAAACTGTACATTTTGCGTGACAATCTGAGTTCGTTGTTCAAGCTAAAACTCGTTTACGGAAATTGTAAATAATCTTAAGTAATCTAAACGTCTCTATAATTCGATTTACGCTACTGCGTTTAATTTCAATTAATAAGAACCTATCCAACTCAAAGACGATCCGCTCGATCCACTTAAAATTGGCAGTGCTAACTTGAATCGACCTCATCGAAATATTACAATTCGTTACGAATTAAACCGAGAGTTAAACGTCGAATCTCATTGTTGGTAATAAAATTTCCCCCTTCGGCCGAAAATCGTTAACGTAACAGACAACACCTGGAGAAAGACCACAGAGTCTTGCGCCGTCGCTTGCGCTTGTTTACAATTTCGTAATTCATAGCGGGAGGGAAACGAGCGACAGTGAAGTTGAAAGGAGACGATATCGGCGATACGATAACTGGGTTCTAAAAGCAGAAACGCTCTCCGGACTGTTGGCCAGCGGATATCGCGAAATGGGACAATTACGTTATTTCCGTTCGATAACCTACATCGCGAAGCAGTCTGACGCATGAATAAATAAATTCTTCCAGAAAATCTGACGTCTCACGAAAACGAGCAGACTGGACGAATTAACACTTGCATGTCGTAGTACCGTTTGTCTAGAGTGATTCGGAAAAGGGGAAGACGGATAGAGAAGAGGAGAGAGAGAGAGAGAGAGAGAGAGAGAGGGAGAGAGAGAGAATATTATCCCCGTTCTCGGCTGCCGCGGCGTCCCGATCAAATTCGGTTTCATTTGTCACAGTCGACATAGACGCGACTCGACCCCGCGACGAGCTTCGTCCTTATCGATTTAGAAACGATCCAAATTTATAACGTCGCTCGATATTTACCTGCAGGAAGCTCCGCCGCGGTGTCTGCCGCGATCCAGCCGCCGCCGCCGCCGCCGCCGCCGCCGCAGTTTTATTCGGTACCCGCTCGCTAATAATTCATCCCGTTCATTGGATAACGCAATTAACCGTGTATTATTGATGGAAGCCAGGCGGAACGCCGCGTGCTGTATTGTAAATTACCATTCGATAAATGCTTGGAGATTGCGACATGAAATATTGCGATACGCGAGATTGCGGTGCGAAGTAGCCTGTGGACGCTGTGTTGCCCGTTGGTCGCAAGTTGCTCGCATATTCAGGCGTACCGTGCTTGGCCAGATGCACACGCTGATATTTAATATGCATGTATAAGCATAAATAGATAAGCGGATACGTCGATGTTGGAATCATTGTGGGAACCGATGAAGGATTGATGAGAGATGAAATTATCGATCGATCTATCGGAGCGGTGATTTTCAGAAGACTGCTGTGCCGGGGGTTAGAGAAGACAATGGGAACGTTGCTCAGAAGTAGATTCTGGATATTTGTGCGTTTGTAGGAAATTAATGGGTGCAAAATTGCAGACAATTCTGTACGAATTTCACGTTTAGATACGTAAAATATCCAAAGTAGGGTTGTATTTGTTACAACGCAGTGAAGGGGATAACTGTACCACTAACAATGAAAAATTGTCGATAGTTTTAGCTGTTGCAACTTTCTGTTCACTCGGTTCCATTTTAAAGTATAAAGCCTCTACTTTGACAATTCTGAGTTCGTTTCTTTCAAAGATGTTCCTGTATCGCGTAATGAGTAAGAAAGCAAGTGTACATTTATTCTCGAAAATTGTGAAAATTCAGATATCTCTAAAAACACCAAAGTCCCCCCTTTTGAAACGAGCCCTTAGAATTTGCTGTACGATTTCATTGTATTTTGAATGTTAGGGTTAAATGGTATTTTTATCGTAAATCTTCTTTATGTTAAATATACGTAATAAAATGTACAATAAAATATCCAATGCTTTCTATATTATTTATTATGTAAAATAGCGTGTTAAATTTGAAGATCGATAATGAATATTTTTTTTACTTAGACTTCATGCAAAGATAGTTACGTGCAATTGATATTCCTCGGATATCTTCAAGTCGATGAATTTTCTAGTAAATCGATGACACACGAAACCAATTTTACACATTTAGAGCAAACAAAAATCAATACGTAGAAAAGTATACACGACTCTGATACATCTTTCAACGTAACGTATCGAAAATGATATTTCAGTGGCTTGGTAAGAGCCGTTCAAATGAATTTTCAAATTGCGAACGTTAGTTTCACGCGTTTCGTCCGAGACACGGTGTTTGTTGCATTTGCGGGAAGCATAAGCGACGCGTGGCTCTTTTTACGGCACTCAAACTATCTCGCCTCACCTCATCGTATATCTAAATAATCAATTTACCACTGGCCATAATCGTAACCACGAGTTAGCGAGTTTATGTCAGCCGGGCCACCGTGACTACGTGGCTTCGCGAAGCATAAATATTATGGAACATTTCGTATAAAGGAACAAAGTTCCGAGTTGTTCTCTTCCCATTCGTCTTATTTCATTTATCAATTCTAGTTTATCCATTACGCTTCTTTTCGATTTTAATTATCTCCGATTAGTATCGTTTTTGGTGTTCTCTTCCAGTTTCCACGATGTTTTATATTGTTATGTTTCGAATATTTATTAATGAATCAATTTTATTCTGGTGTCTTTGACGACGTTTAACAGAAGAAACAGTTTAATTGTACGTTTAATTGTTGTGTTTTTATTTGTAATATTGTAATATTGGATCGAGAAAGAATTAATTACTACATTCTATGAAGAGCGTAGAAACTAATTAATGTAAGTTATCCTCCATAAAAGCATCTTATTCTTGCCAAAATCTTCAATCGATTGAACAGTTATGTAATAACTACATTAGCGATAACAACTTATTTATTACAATATAATCTATTAATGTAGTCTATTACTATATTAATATAAAATATAATATAATATTGTATAACTGTATTATTATAATCGTAATAATTTAATTTTATTGATTAACGAGGAATATTTGCTCGACTGATAAAAAGTAACTTAGTCTGATTGACTTCTGAATTCTTCATTCACTCACTACGTTTTAGTTCTAACGACACTAAATGCATTTAAATAAATAATAAATGACGTTAATGTTAATTTCCATATGTCAAACACTACTGTTCATAAACGAAAACATGCTAAAATTTTTTTGTCGCGACCAATATAATATTAATAAATGCATTTATTTGTTCTAGTTTTTTTGTTCTTCCTCTTCAATGAGAAGTATATATGAGTATAAAATTCAATTTCACGATCAACTGGTGTTTTTTAATATTATTCTTTTTTCATTGTGATCGTAAGATGGGCATGATTTTATGAGTGTAATCGAAGTAAAAGGTAGTAATGTTATAGTACTCACGTTATGCCTCGGTGACCAGGAATTGCACATAATGGAGGCATCTTCCAATATACGACTCTGCAAAACGAAAACTTTTGGTTTTTAAGTGTTTCACATCCCGCGACATGTGTTTGCATATTTCTCTCTCTCTCTCTCTCTCTCTCTCTCTCTCTCTCTCTCATACATTTCAAATTTATATTATGCTCTCGTATTTTTTTATGGTGCATCACTTAAGAATTCATTTTCATTATAATCTTCAAGAATCGAATGATGTAGAAATTATACAATATAGTAAAAATAGCATACTTGATTATAAGTTTACTAAATTTAAGTTTCATTATATTATTCCAAGAGTCTGTGATAATTACTGCAATAATATCATATACTTTGTTTCATTTTCTGTGATTTTTCAAAGAGTCTACAGAAATTCAGATTTCTTATACTAATTGTAAGTAATTCACGTTTAGCACAAGTTTCTTTCAAGTAGCAATAGATTCGTTAGTTTCTTTTTTACGATAGATGTTTAACATTTCAAATTCTTTCCAGACGGATGATTAATGTAATAACTTGCCGGGAATTTATCAATTCATCAAGTTTATATCTCGTAATATTAAATTATATCCTGAAAATAATTTGAATTTTCATATTAAAGTTTCCAAATTTTTTTATATTATTCAGCACATTTGTCTAGAACTAACACGAAGGAACATATGTGAAAGACGTGGAAAGATATAATATTTATTAGATCTAAATGTGTTGGTAGATCCTTTTGCACGTTCCAAATGTCATTGAACTCCTAGAAATAGGTGTCGATTGCTTAGAAACTCAGTCGAGAATGGAAAACGGGGAAGATTTTGCAACGTGACGCTTTGACCCCAATAGTCTGTCTAGACAGAACGTTTTAAATATTAAATACTTTTGGAACGGACTTTTATATTCACAGAG
Source organism: Melipona quadrifasciata (assembly GCA_001276565.1). Taxonomy (NCBI): domain Eukaryota; kingdom Metazoa; phylum Arthropoda; class Insecta; order Hymenoptera; family Apidae; genus Melipona; species Melipona quadrifasciata. The sequence goes on along the minus strand of KQ435720.1, from coordinate 2,664,365 downwards.
ATCTGTCGCCGTCGTATACTAACAAAAATATATTTGCGTAGATTATCGAAGAATGACGTCTCGTAAAAATTTCACTTTGCAAAAATATGAAAAACATCGCCAAGTTTAAAATTAATATTTTCAAGAGACAAACGAGACTAATATATATTTCGTAATTGTTTCTTGAAGATTGGAAAGCCAGTAAAATTATAACATACATAATTTCATAATTTTTTTTTTATTATTATACCTAACATAAAAGTTTAATTTGTAATACTATCTTTTATAATTGCGAAAAAGAATGATATTTACGGTATATAACTTTATTTAGTACATCGAGTAAAATATACAATGCCCTATTTGTATAAAGAAATTTAAACAATAAGCGAAATTGTCGATATTAGATATTGAACGAATAAATTTGGAAATGAAATCTCGACTAAATTTACCAATATCGAACTGTGTCGTTAAGATTCTATTTGAATTTAGTGCAAAAACTTTATTTGTTGCCATGCCGTGTTATTTAAAATTGTAATTTGTTATTAGAACGATTATGCCCAATTTTCTACAAAGAACAATAATTATAATATCTTTTATAAAAGCGTTCTAAAATTTTTATCTTATTCGTCTGTTTCATCTTATTCTTATTTTACATACAAAAATACTACCAACGTTCGTGCAATTTAATATTTTTATAAAGATAATTGAAAATCGGAGAATTATTTTACAAGAAGTATTGTACTTCAAATATTTCATACATTTTTCCATACTACTTAAACATTGTGCGTATTTACCATAAATTCATAGAAGTTTATAATCCAACCATCAGGATCCTCAAAAAATAAATCAAAACTGTCCATTATGTACATATAGAATCGATATCCAAATTCAGACCTGTTAAAGCTGCAGCAGTCTCGCAGGTCTTTTAAAAGGAAAACCATCTACAAAAGAAGAAGGAAAAAAGATCGTACGTGACCGCGCAAGTTTGGGTTCGCAACAGCGACGGACAAACTGTGGCCCCCGTTGATAATCCACTCGGCGAAATATTTCTCCGAGCTGACAGAAATTCATGCATATCGACGTGGTTTACCTGTCAGCAGGACTTAATATTCATCTGATCTGCATATTTTATTCCTGGCAATCGCGTAATATGTATATTTAAAGCACAGCACTAAGATTGACAGAATCGGGCCATTCCGGCGTCGCGACGCCGCCGTCACAAATTAAATGAGTCGTTTTAGGAACCGCGCAGAATTAGGTAATTCAATATCGTTCTCATTAAAGTGTCGGCCAATTCTGAACCGGATCGATACCGATGACAATGATCGCGTTATATTATAGAAGTCGCGACTGGTATATCAGAGAGTACTTCACCCTCTCGTACCAACAGTTTTCATTAAACCGAAAGATTTTTTAACTCGACTCGGCTAACTTTTAGCAACACTAGTATATCACGCCGATGTTCCACGTACGTTTCAGATGATCTTATTGCTAAGCTCGTTGCCGATCAAACATACATGTACCTGTGTGCCTCGTGCGAATGAAACGTTGCAACCTTTATAGATATGCAAATTTCTGTATACACGTCTAAAAAGTCCGATTTAGACTATCATTCTTACACTATAGATTTTTATTTTTGAAATTCTACTAGTCTAACTGAAGAAACGGAACTTAGGAAGAAATTTCTTTTACTTGCTATACATTATCATACAACAAATGTTCTATCTTTAGATAGATTGATACGCTTGTTGAAGATTAACTCTTGAATGAAACTCGCATTTTTTTTCAGGAATCATACCGATCAGCTTTTTATCATAGTGAGAGGTAGAGAAAGAGATAACATATGCTGCAGAATACGAATTCAGAGAAACATCTATCCTGAATTCTGCAAAGTACATTTTAAAAAGTAATGCCTATAATATTTTTCAACGTATCACTCGTTTGCTGAAATGACACAATTCAAAACTCGCGAGGAGGAAACTTTAAGGAATACAAGTTTGAACGTTCTTCTCGTTGCAAGTTAGTCACGGCATGGCATCAAATGCCCAAATTCTTATAATAATATTTCGAACGTGTACATTTACAGAATTCTGCCGATAAAAAGTACAAGTAATAATTGTTTTCCTTTACAAGATTACAAATTTTGAATTACGTCATTGAGTTACACCATTACAGCAAATAAGGAAATTTCTTCAATAATATTTCAATTTATTCTTGCACTTCTAAATACAAATTTAGATAAATCGTACATCAAACATCCATCCAAGAGAGCCAGACAATGAAATTAAGAGTTTTAAAAAAGTAAAATTGGTATATTTACCTCCCAAACGGTTATTTGTTCATTAACAGTGAAAAGGAAGCAGACGTAATTTTAGCGCTGTATTTTATTCAATAATAATCCTAATCTGCCTGGAACCACGATTTTCGTACCTTGTAAGATAAGCGTTTGCTATTTGGCAGATTAACCAAGCTGCTTAGGTCAAAGACCGTTATTCGTACTGCTCCATGGAATAGTCACGTTGTTCATTATTCTGCGGCTTATATCCGAAACATTGTTTAATACACGCTTCGGTGAAGCCCAAAATTGTACGGTGCTAATTATTTAATGCGAACGTGCGCGCGTGTGTCGCTAACAATGGCGCCTGTACGCGTACGTTTATAATTGCGACGACAAAAATACCGTTTCACAAATTTCCACTGAAATTCGATGCGCAAATGTCGTGACGTGTGAATACGTGTGTGCTTGTATCTTTGCTGTTCGCGGGTGTGTCATCAATTCGCGTGCACGAGTGTGTAGCACATTTGTGCGCGTAGATACATCGGATATGCTCTGCTGCAGCAAGTTGTGCACAGTGCATCAAGTGCAAATACGAAGCTCGGACAACATCGATGACACACATGCATGCGTATACACGTGCGGACAGGGACGCGTGCCTACCCTGAAATGTGCCATTGTTGCCCGTTGATTAGAAATCTCCTCTTCGAGTATTTTAACTTGTTTTAAATCCGACGAAATATTATACTTGTTCGCGAATAGAAACGAATAAAAATGATTTGTTTTCTACTACTTTACAATCGTATTGAATTCATTTTTTATTAACATGGTTAATGGAACTATGAATTTGAAGGAACTGTAAAAAGTCTTTAAAGACACTGGGGATGCAGCTGGGAAGACGAGAGAGAGAGAAAAGGCGATTGCGTTTCGTCTCGAAGTCACTGCCTAAGACTCATTCATCAGTGAGGGGGGGTTAGGTTAGATGGCAGCAACTCGCCAAGCCCGACCCCTAGCGGGTGGTTTCCCCACGCTGCTGCTTGCTTAACATCGAAAGATCGGTAGGACCTCGACGCTAGGCGCGCAGCCACTTGCGGCTTGTGCTAGTCGCGTGTTCGAAACTCGTAGTCCAGGAATCGTAGGATCGCTACAAATTTCTTGAAAGGAAAATTTATATGCGCTTATTGAAATCCGCGCTACGTTACGATAAATTTATGAGTTTCGATTCGGCGTATAAAAGGATCCGGTAATAACTGGTAATGTTTTATTAATAATTATAAATATATTTTCCCGTGATTTTATATTTGGTATAATTGCTGCGTTATTTTAATATCCGGTGAAATTGTATTAAATGTAACCACGCTTCTAAAATAATTTGGACGAAATTTCCCTAAAGCTTATGATATAGAACTATAAATATATTAGTAATTAACGAAGAGACTAAAAATAAACTTACAGGAATTATAAAACTTTTATAGGACTTTACATCCTTGTCAAATTTTTTTTGTTTTTAGTATTGAATAATGTGATTATCTATAGGAAAATAATATACCCATTATCTTTTACGTCTAAATAAAAATCTTTATTCTCATTGCAAACTTAAACATCGTAACATAATTTTATATTTCTACCTTCAAACAATAAAATACAACTGTCGCACACTGTAAAAATTTACAGTAAGCAAAAGGACAAAAACTTTTCCGTTCGTTTATTACAAGTACTCCAATTTTCAGTTGAACTTCGTATTCCAATTTACACATCAAAATTTAATTTAACAATGCTAGCCGAAACCGAAACATATATAAGTGATATATTTTAATCGGATACAAGAAAAATCGCTGTCTCACCTGAACAAGAGCTAAGCGAAATCTCTATCCTTATCGCGAATTTAAAAATCTTACCAGCCAAAAACCATTCGTCGCGCGTGACTTTACATTTTCATCTCCAAACGATAAAAACGCAAAATCCGTCCCGTCTATCGCACTCTATAAAAACTTATACCGAGTAAAAAGAGAGAAAAACCTTTCCGTCCGTCGTTTATCCACGTTATTACGAGTATTTCAATTTCCCGTCGAATTTCGAATTCTCGTCCCGTATGTACATATTCGCGGCTGTGTACGAGCGCTGTGAGGATGTGTCTGTGCGGGCCGACGGGCTGCGTTAGTTGCAAACACGAAAGGTAGCGCGTGCGCGTGTACGTTTGTGCGTGCACGTGTACACATGGCCGCGCGTGTGCATGCCTGTGTGCGAACCCTCGCGATTGCGTGCGCGCGCGTGCACCACGTGCACAAGAGCGCGTATCCGGCCCCGAGACGAAACACATTGGCGACTCTCCCGCGCGGGCAAACAGCCGCAGTCGAAACAGTTTGCCCGGCTAATTGATTTTCCTTGGTATCCTCGATTCGGCGTAACCGGTCCGTGCAACGCACTGCACCGTCCAATGTATGGAGACAAGCGTTCGCTAGCGAACGCGCGAGCGCACCTCGGCGCATCCAATCGAATACTGCCGTTTGATTATCAGACCAGGTTGCGCCCCGGCCGATTGTAAATCAACCGCAAAAGTCCGGCTCGCGGAATTATATGGTGCATCGTCGATCGGATTGATCGATCGGACATCGCATCGTATCGTAGCTTCTGTTCCAGACGGCATCTGGATTCTTCAGATAAAAATTGAAAATGCACGCTGTAGTTCATTACAAAGGGGCCAAGCACGAAATGAGAAATCCTTGGACGTACATTCTCTTGTTTTTAACGGTCTTTGGGAAATTTTAGAATGAAAATTAGAGAAAATTTAGAAAATTTGGGATGTTATTTTTTTTGTACATCGTGGGTTAATAAGATGAATAAAATATGCGTTACGATAGTTGAGGAATAAGAGGAATATGTGCGCATTTGGTGGTAACGTACGGTAATGGGAAGAGGAATTAGCCTCTTTACTTCGATTTGAAGGATGTAGGATAATAATTGTTATAAATAAGTTATTTGATAATTTTGTACTGGTAAATTCGTAAAATAGTGAAGCAATAAACAAATAAGAGAAAATTTTCAAGTATAACAACTCACACGATATCATCGAGGGTTAAGATTTCAAAAGAAATAATCACGAAATGATTAAATGAATGTTTTATTCGTAATACATGTCATATTTTCAGAATACTTAGATATCAAAGTCACAGTTACAATAATTTTGTCTCTCAGAGAAATATTCTGAAATTCTAATTTTTATATCAAAGTCACAGTTACAATAATTTTGTCTCTCAGAGAAATATTTTGAAATTCTAATTCTATAATCTTTCAATTTATGAAATACGTTACGTGATTGAAACTGTATTTGTTAAATGGTTTTGTAATGAATTTACGTCGTACTTTTGCATTTCAATATTGTTGTACTGTGTTCGTTACGAAATTTTGTATATACGTAATTCGTTTCGTACATTAAAAAATCATGCACGTAGAATTTTGAATGTGTGTGTTCAAGTTTTCATGCGGAGAAACGCTTGGTGAACTGTATTTGCAAATATCAAATATTACGTTCATATAAAATATAGTCGAAATATTGGACTGCTGATAGTACTGACCGGAGAATTATAATAATAGTCTTGAACTTTTTAACATGTATAAAAATATTTTATTAATTTTATCATTTTACATTTTTATTCTTCTACTGTTTTTACATTGCACGATATTTCTATTAATCATGAAAAAACAATATAGTTCGCAATACCAAACACCAAGAGGGAGGAAAGATAAAGCAATGAATTATATCAAGAGCAACTACTATTCAAATTCGAGTTGCAATTCTTGTAATTAATTGCAACTAATTAATTTTGTTCTGTATATATTGTATATACCTTCAAATATTTCGAGTTGTTTAAAAACTAAAGTATTCAAGTTCCGGACATATAGAAGTATGAAAAGCAATGAAAATAAAGTTTTACATCTGGAAAAGGAAGAAAGATCAGACAAACTGAGACGCAGAGGAAGAGCAAGCTTCTTCGCAGAAGTTTGACTGATAATTAACTAAATTTACCAAGGGTTGCGAGTCAAAGTGTGAAGTCGTGTTCCAAGTCTTTCTGCACTTCGACGCTCCACTACGCTGGTTAATAACAAATGAGCCGAGCTTCGCCCCTTCACTTTTGTTATAATCGGGGACACTTGCTCCCTCACAGTTACTGTCTACCATTCTCTATTATTCAGTAGATTCGTTTGAACCATTCTAAACATCGCTTGGATGTCCTCCTCCTTCTCAATCTTAATATCACAATTTTTATTATCGTTTTTCCCTACTTTAGGAACCCCTTTCTTTATTCATCACTATGAAAGTGTGTATGTAATATTCAACATCTCCATGCGAAACGTTTCTCTTGTATAATTTATTTCCTATATGCGTTTCACAATAATTGAAATTGCATTGAAACATTGTGTAAAATGATAGAATTTAATTCAGTATAATTTTATAATTTACCGCAATTACGCTTGTAATATTTTAATTGCGTTATCGGTTATTACTGATTTTTATTAAATCCGTGAAATTGAATGTATGGTTTTATTTTATTGTTATTTATAAACCGTTCGTATTAAAATTCAACAAGAGAAGTGCAGAAAACATAAAATAATATTTCCGACGATATAATATTCATTAGCTCGGACATTTTGGACATAAATTTTTATCTACAGCTCGTTGTTGAATTAAAAATTCTTTTCAAACAGTTATTCTCTAATTGATAAAAACAAAGTAGAAAAATTATCATTTTCTTTATAATACAGAGAATAATTACAAGTCAGGTTAAAAATGTATTAAATATTCTTTTTCTGCATTGCTATATAAATCATATATAAACGTTTTAAATTACACATTTCGCATCGTATGGGCCAACATAAAATATTATTAAATAGTTCACGCGGGAATATATGACGAATAAATTTTCCAATCGTAGCAGACGGATAGATAGCCATAAGAATTTATGTTCACACGAGTCATTACTATTTCAAGTGAAAAACACGGATCTTGACGAAGCGCGAAGCGTCTAAGAGCCACCTAAAGAGAATTTATGAAATTTCGTAATGCAGTATTCTGATTCATAGACGCGCCTTCTGGTCCTCAGGTCCCCAACTCTTTACCCAGCGATTTTTTGCTTTTAATGCAGAATGCGATTAACTTACCAAAGAAACGTCATTTCACTTGATCCATCCTGTAAAACGAATTACTCTAATTCCGAGAATTTTCCAGCATAACGTTGTGTACTTCCTCTTTCTTATATCGACAGTTGCAATCTTTTCACCTTGTTCTCTTTTCCTTCGTATGTTTCACAGAGTTCTTTGTATCAGAGTAGAATAAGTAGAATGATCCGTTCGCGACAGACACGTAGCAATACTTGCATTATTTTAATAATATTTATTAATTGGCAAAATGTTTCGAGTAAAAATTTATTTACTGGAGCCAGTTGTGTCTATATAATTCTTAAATATTTTTTCTTTGACATCATCTACAGTTTTTAAATATACTTTTTGTATCAAATGATTATGAATACAAATTGATTGGTATAGCATAACATATGATTTGTAATATACAGATAACATTATAATAATATTATATATCGTAATATAGAACTTTATATAACGATCACAATTTTATGAAAAAAATTATTTCTCTGCTATAATTTTTTTTTTCTTTTTTTTTTGCAAAACTATAAATTCATTGTATAAAATTCTGCTCAAATAAACATTGAGAAGAAGAATTGAAAAAGTAAAATTATATACTATCAAACACAGGGATATCTAGGTAGATATGAAAATAAATGATTGCATGTGCTTCAGAAAATGTTTTCCAAAAATTTGGCAAGTTTGTAATATAAATGTGATTTTAATATTGGAAATTTGTCGTATTTTTCAACAATTCAAAGAATTCAAAGAAAATAAAATTAATTAGGCATTTTGCGTAAGTTTCAACAGCGTTCGCACTCTTAACGTGCCGTCGGAACAGGCATCGAACTATGTATTTCTGTTTATACCACTGTTGTTAATGCATATCGTACAATGAATATATAACACTTTTCAATAATTAATGAAGAAACTACATGAATAATGTTATCGTAAAGCGTTCATCTTTCTATTGCGTATTAGTTATCCAATTTATTTCTTATTCATTTGCGTGTTACGCGATGTATGTCCATTATAAAAAGGATTTCAATGAAAATTTATTACAAAGGCACGAAGTATCAATGCTTATTTAAAGATATGAATTCATGGCTAAAGTGCTCATGCTATCTTTGAAAATGTTTTAGCAAATTGGCGATGGAGGGTTTTGTAAAGTTGAGTCCAACTAATAATATATATATTCATAAAATTTTATTACAAAAACGTATATCTTACACACGAATAGATTAATTGGACGTAATACGTTTAAGTTGATTCTTAAGTTGCATAGTATATGTATATATTATTTTTTATAAGAAACTTGTTAGAATTCTCAATATATTCATTTCTTCTCTATTATCTATCATAGCAGTAATAGTATGTAATAAATTAGCAATATCATAAATATCATAAATAAATTCTATATTTTTATATATTCGTGGAAAATGTGAATGTAGAATGCGCAAAAATATTTAAAATATCCAAAACCCGCTACTTGTTGTAATATGTAACAAGCGAAACAAACCTCGGCCCGTGTTCTACATTTTCAATTATTTTCACAAAAACATGAATTTGAATAAAATCGACAATCATAACTTCCAGCTACTTCATCAATTATTTTCACAAAATTTATTGTACAAAAGTTCGCAGCCACTACTCCTCGATTATTTTCACGGTAACATAAATTTGTACAAAAATTCGCTGCAAAACTAACGAAGAAAATTGCTTTTGATTTATCGAAACCTATTTCTCCTCTACCCTCAATAAAAATAAATATTTGACGAATCGATTTCCCTTACAAAGTCGACAAGTTCGCGAAAGTTGCGTAAAACGCGTTTAGCTTTCCCACGATCTGTCGTTGAAGTACTTTATCTTCGGTTGTGCATGATTTAATAATACCACGCTAATTCAATGGTCAATAATATAAAGTATACCGGAATTATCATTCGAATCAATATAAAGTCACGTATTGCTGTTGCAGTATCATAATTGTTATCCATCACGTGACGCACGAAATCTAACACAGAAATTATGGTTTGCTACAACGTAGCTCGTTTATCGACCAGCGTTGTTCGTGTTATTGGCTCATTTTTTGAAAATTCAATGCTTCCTCTGCGAGTCATTTTTTTTTCTTTTTTTTTTTTTTTTTTTTTTTTTTTTTTTTTTTTTTTTTTTTTTTTTTTTTTACTTTTCTTTTATTTATTTTTACCTTTATTCTTTTACAAACAACGGGAAAACCTTTCGTCCATTATTGAAAATCGTGCGGCCAATCGGTCGGAGGTGCTATTACACAAACGTGCACGTGAGACCGCGAGCCGTCGCGAAAATATCATTTTGCGTTCTCGTCTAACTAACGAAGTAGATGCCTTTATCGATACGAAATTTCACTTATCGCGTCCGCTTTATACGACTGCGCTATTTTATGGCTATTTAAATTTATACAGACAGAATAGCGAAAAGCAGACACAATTGAAATAAATTTTACGTATTCGTCGCAATGTATCGTTGGTGCATTATTCGGCGGTTCTGATGTTTCCGTAGGCCTTCCAAACTACAGGAACGCACAGTACTGAAATTATTTGAATTTTGCAATTAAATTAGCCCTGGCGCGTTCTTCAAGTTTGTGCAAAATATGCAAGAATCGTTATTAATACTTATTGGTAATTTTTTAACAATAACAACTTGACGTAACACATCCTTCTTCTTTATTTAAAAGAAGTCATTGTCCCAAAAATTTCTATTTCATCTACAACTCGTAATTTTCATTCTATCAAATAGATATAATAAATATTCCAGTCTCCTATTGATCCTATCATCTCACTTGTAACAAAGCACTCCAAATATCGATAACTCAGCAGATACAAAAATCAATTTTGATCTGCAATTCAAATTGTTCCATTTCATTTCAAGTATTCGAAATTAGTATCCAATTAATCTCCCATCTGACTACAATTACTTACATCTCTATTTTCTAAACTGCTCGTTAATTCTATCCTCTTATTCCGCATCAACCAATCCTCCACTAATCTAGTTATAATCATGCACATTATCGCTAATCGCGAGTAGAATACCGAATGAATCGCAATCCCTCGAATGGATCGGAATCAGACGCAACAAGACACTGCGTGCGAAGGATAATTCGCAAGTAGATCGCGTAAAAGGATCATCAGCAGGTAGAGGGCCGCTCTTGATCTTCTCGAAAAACTGGAATTCTTATCGTCGCGCCAAGGGCTCGTCGCGCGGCCGATCTATAAATCATGATGATTCGCTTTACGGTATTTACAGTTAAGCCGAAATTGACGCTTGCCAAGCGTAAAAATCAGTGATTTCGTTACCACTATGTATCGAGGGATAGACACGCTCATTGGCTACGTGCTGTTCCGCCCCCGCAGCCCCGCCAATCAGACCAGCCGCTCTCTCTCATCGATCCAGAGACCATCTACACTATACTCAGCCGCCATACTCAACTTGCCCATTCCCCTATCCTTCGTCGACCATATACCGATCTGGACTAAGACTCGGCGAAACAAAATTCTATGCACAGGCAGAAATTGTTGATCAACACCACTCACGACCGAGGGGTTAGTCCTCCGTGTCTCTTGACAACGTGCCAAAAAAGGAGTTACACGCTAGGCCTGTTCATCGGGGAAGATTCTACTTCGATGGTGTGTAGACCTTGATAGAGCAAGGGTTGTCGTTCGTTGCTTTGATTGATCATGTAGAAAGAGTTTTTAGAGGTTTGTTAAGTATATCGTACGTAGTTGTGTGTTTCATGACAAGTTTTATGTATCGAGTGCCTAAGTCGTTGACTAATACTACTTGCATAATAGCTGCGTCTGTTTTAATTTGATCTCGGAAAGAATTATTCTGTCTGTTAAAACAAGAGATTGATATGAATCGTTGACTAGTACTACTTGAACAGCGATTGCGTCTGTTTTCATTTGACATGAAAAAGAAGTTTGTTTCTTGAATTATTCTATTTATTAAAACAAGTTAAATATGGAATATCGGAGATTATAATAGAATTAATGTTAGAGTCAGTGATACAAATCGTTGACTAATACTACTTGATTGACGCTTGCGTCTGTCTTTTCTTCACTGAAAAGAAGTTTGACTCGGGATTTATTTCTTGAAAGAAATATATTTATATTTGAATAGATTTAAATGTGATACACACTTCATAAATCGAAGATCATAATGTAATTAATTGTTTAGAAAATTTATTAAAATTGCATTCATTCTTTCATTGGAGCTATTCCATGTATGTTTCGATAAAAAGAAAAACTTTTTTTGGTAAAAAGCAGCAGTAATCACTGGTTCTAATTTTAAAAATAAAAATTCCTATGACGCAATACTTGCTCAATTACAATTTGCATTCAATGTAACAGAATTCATTCGAATTGCATTATTAACCACTTTTGAAGGAAAGATACGTAAATGGTATCCAAAAACCAAAAATAACTCGGAATTTCACTCTCCGGTTATAATGCAATGTTAGAATATCATGAATGAGTAGCATAAATAAACTATTAGTATAAAATTTTCGAATCGACAAAACGTATTAAGGGAAATCATAAATTATTACTTGAATGTGAAATAGCTGTAAAGATTTATATCATATTTTACGTAATAAAATTATTTTATGTGAAATTAAATCTATTATTCATGTCAATTAAACTTTCCAAATATTTTATGAATATTTAAATCTGAATGATACACTATTTAAAATTTCGAAAATTTTACATTATACAAAAAATTTGTTAATTGCAAACAAATTATTATTATTTTTTTTTTTTTTAGGTTATAAAAATTAAAATAAAATTTACGTTGGGTTATTGAAGTTATGTTTTTATATCCTTTTTTGTAATATATAATTTTTCAAGCAACTCTCTTAAAAGATTTTTGATTTCTTAAATTTGGAAGAAATGAAATGTTCCATTAATTTAATATTCAAATATTTTCATAATTTTATTGCATTGTAACATTATTCTTCAGAGAAGAATAATATTTTTAATTTACTTCTAAAAGAGGCTTATGCCATTAATTTTTCAGACCATTTGAATTATTTATGAAATCGTGAACGACATAAACAAATTAATTTTAATAATAATTGAAAATTAATACTATTACTGTTATTACTATTGTGTTATACTATACTAAAATTAATATTTTAACAACAATTAAAGATTAATATCATGTGGCACGCAAATTCAGCAAATCAGAGGAATAAATTATTAGTTGATAAGTTTAAATTTCTTAAGTAAAAAGACTTGTCACTGAATTATTAATTGAATTTCATTTGATACTTTTGTAATGCTTCAAATTAGTTACGAAAGTTTCAGTCAAATCCAAACTAAGGCAAACCTAAATCGATTCACTTTCAATTAGATAAAATTTCTTTTTAGACTTGTAATTTCTAAAACGAGAAAAAAATAGGTTAATTTAACAGGAAAATTGGTTCATATTATATGAAATATTAATTAATGAACAAATATTGTTCAGCCAATAAAAAATAGATTCAAGTCTTATCTTTTAAAATGTAATGCATATATCATATTTCACAAAACGTCTGTAATGAAAGCAATTCTTCAATTCTATAACAGTCAGTATTACTTACGTTTTTTTAACCAGGTTATTAGTTATTTGTCTTACCAGGTTATTAATATAACACTATTACATTGTTTGTTACATGAATTATTACTAAATGACCAGTGCGACATTTCGCACGAGACTCTTGCAAGCGCGATGAATTGTTCTTAAGTATGACGGAGCGATATTCTTGCGTAATCATTTCTCATCTATCATGGTTACCCGACAAGAACGGGTGTAGATTTCCCAGACGAAAGGATAAATTTTGTTTGTACAGTTCCAATACTTATCATGCATTGCGTAATTCAAAGAAAAATGAGGATATAGTTTCACGAATTGCATCGGCACTGTTTAAATGAAAAAAATTTTCTTCCAACCTTATATTTTGATCTAAATTTTATTTCAATAGAATACTTTAACATGCGATAAATGATATTTTTCACTTTTAGTATTAACAATTGATTTATCAATCAATAAGTGTAAATTCATACATTGGATATAAGTAATCCTCAAAATGTTCAAGCATATCTAATTTAGATGAACTTAATAAAGATATTTCTCAATATTTTGTATAATCAGTTGCAATCTATCAATCTATCAATCACATTTGAAAGTTAATTAGACCAGACAAAAATTGAATTAAAACATTGATCAATACTTTAAACATCTTCTAGTATAAATATTTAATAACCTATTGTTTTGGAGGTATTATATCATAGGCAATATATAAAAAGATTTAATTTTTCACCATTTGCAATAAATCTTTATTATTTCTTGCTAAATTAGTTTCAAATTTGGTCAATATAATCACGACTATTGTATTTCATTATATATATTAATAAAATTTTTAAGTATTTTATAACATATAATATACACATAATACAATTCATATACATATTGTATACAGTATACAATATGTACGTACAAATATACAAATATACAAACCACCTATTTGTATAAATGTTGAATGAATTGTGACTAGACTGAATCTAGAAATAGAAACTAAATAATGCATCTACTTGGAGTACTTCATCTATATGATAGATTCTGCGTATTTTTGTGCTCTTAAATTTCTCCAAAACGCGTGAACATTCACAGCGTAATAATTATTACATTTGCTCGACAAGAGGCTCTAAACAACGACCGAATAATTGACAAATTTCGTACGTGTGAGAAGGACGGGAGATCTGAATAAAAGATACGCGAGATTTAAAGGAATACGCGACAAGAATCCGTACTAATCATCAAAAGTGATTATCTACGTTAGTTCTATCTAGTTAACACGCAGCCTCGTCATTACTGCGGCCGCAGTAACGACCGTATATGGCGATGGCAGAGTTTCTCTAATGGAGGTCTGCTTCTACCTACTCAGCTCCGTGCACCTATCCGCGCAACCCTATCTATGCCACCACCCTCACGACTAAATTCGCCCTCTCTTCTATCTTCTATCCTACTCTCTGATTCACTCTTAACCCTCTTCGTCGCTCCTCTCTACACTGCGTCTATATCCTTTTCCAACCTCTCTCGTATCATCCCCTCTCCTCGCCATTACCTTACCGTCTTTTTTCAACTCGTTCCCCATTTTTTATTTCTCCTTTCTCGATCCATGATTTCCACGTTCTTCTCTGTCTTCTCGCAAGCCTCACTTTCTTTGCGCGTTTCTGTTTCTTTCTGTGCTTTCTTCTTTCTTTCCGTATCTTGACTTAATATTATTTTAGATTTGATTGGTAAATTTATTTTGAAAGATGTTTAACTTCCTAAACGCTCGTTGCATTTTAAGAAACTGTGAAACTGAGAGAAACAACTTTTCTTACTTTTATTATTCTGTGAACGTCAATGGATTTATACGAAGTGCTATTTAGAAAAAAAAAAGAATGTATAATTTACGACCCTAAGGTCCTTCATCTCACACTTTACTTTAGAATTAAACATACGCGTTAGAAAAGATATTTTTCAAACTCTTTATTGCTCCACTTCAGTTCACGTCCCAACTATTCATTCCTAAATAAATAATATGCTCTTTTCGCTTCTCTTTTCGGTCAGAAGTATCAGTAGATGTGCCCCGTTCGCATCAGACCATCCTATGCAGCGAGCACTGTTCGCCGTTTGTCTCGCCTCGTCCTTATCCCTTTCAAGTTGGCCAAGTGGCGCTGTGGCACTTTCGTCTGATTCTCGTTCCGGGGCATTCAAGTCCCGATGTTACACGTCATTTCAGTTCGCCAGAATGTCGCGGCCCTCGTTTTCCATTTCCACTGCTCGGCGATCTTCAGCGACGCTTGGCACAGCTGCCACGCCGGAAACTACTTTCCGGACCTCGGCCGCCGCCAATTATTAAAATAGAATCTTCCGGCCGCAGTCTTGACTTCGTTGCAGATAAATTGGAAAGCCCTGATTGTCACGTCGTTATTAAATGTTCGCTATCATTCTTTCTTTTCTCTTTCACAAGGGCTGAGAAATACTAATCACCAGTTGCGAGGTTTAATTACATAGTAACTTAGAGTATATTACTATAATTTAAAAAATCACTACGTAATTTGAATCACAATAATTTGATTTAACACATTATAAGTTAAACTACATTACAATGATTTGATTTAAGATTTTTATAATTACATTCTCAAGTCGCGTAAAAGGTGGAAATTAATTTCAATAAAAATGAAGCTTCCTCGTATATAAATGTAACACTATCGTTAGGATTGCGAAATTTAAAGATGCAAAAATATATACACGATGCATATAACAGCACAAGAATGTATGTAGCATCCAGAATAACGCATCTGTTCTAACATGTAGAGAATAAAATTATTTTGATTGCATTGTATTGATTTTTATAAACAAGCAGTCTAATTATAATAGTCAAGATTTTTAAATATAAAAAACATATTATTGTACTTAATATTTACCTGTTTCTTTAAATTAATTTCTACTCTAGCTAGATGTGAGAAAATAAAAATCTAGAATTCGGTCGATTCTATAATCCAGATCTTTAAAGCTCTGAGAGATCTAATAGCCGGGTCGCAGTTGTTCTATTAGAATCTGAATCTTTAAAGCTGTGAAAGATCGTAATATGCGAATTTAAAAACGTGTATGGATGCGAGAAAGACAAGAGATGATAAATATTAGAATGGTGAAAAAATAGCGTCAATCGAATATAAAGAAGATAGTCGTATGTAAGTACGTAATACCTAGTATACTTCCTTAAGAGCTGGAATTAAAAATACACGTAGAAATTATAGAGAGGTTTTATTCCGTTTGTAAGCGATCTTTAGACGTTTCTAAATGTCAAAACGTTTTCATGTATGAACGTCTTATTTGCCTTACAACACGTGATATCACAAATAAGTGTTTGCGGTTGCTGAATAATTTGGCAGTGGAATGATTAAGGCTACGGTTGAAAATAAAATGGTGATTTCAGTATCGTAACAGCATGAGTGACTCTACTGTAGAGTAGACTGATAATTATTTTCCTTGCTTCATTATAAGATAATTTTCTACCAATATCTTTCCAATAAAATTAATGGGGTTTAATAAATGAGATTAAAAGTATGAACTAAACAAAGTGTACAGACATATTAAATACATTAAGGATGTCTGATCACGTACGGGCTCATTCTACTTATGCATCTGTTGTGTACACCGTATTTCAAGCAAATCATTAAAACTGTGGAAAATTCATATAATTTATAATTAATATTTCATAACTCTAAATACAGTATTTATAAGAATAACAAAATATTGAAGTATTTATGACTAACGATTAAGTTTTCCTACGTAAAGCTCTAAATTGAAAAAGATACAAAAGAATGGTAACAATTAATATTTTATTGGTCGATTTAAATAATTGATAAATTAAGTGCTTTTGTTCCATATTTAAAAATATCCTTTGTTTAATATCACTTTGTTCTTCAACGAAGAATACAAATAGACAGCTGATTTTTACGTGTTTGTAGAAAATTTTAAAGTACAAAATTGTAAAGGATACACATTTATATTGTATATAAATTACACAATATAACAAATATTCAAAAATGTATAAAATATCCAACAGTGTTTTCTGTAAAATTTAGGACATATTTAAAAATACATAAAATACATAAAATATAAAACATCCAACAGTTCTAACATTTAGTACGTATATGAAACGATTTTCCATCAAGATTCTATTTTTTTAATTATATTCTCCAAAATATGAATTCGTATGAAAAAAAAATCTGTAGAAATACTATTCTACTTGCCATTTGTCTACTGCTAGCTTCAAACTTAAAATTGGGCTCATATCAAGCACACCTGACTTCTCGATGAAAAGGTCAAACTTTTATACACGTTTCTGTTAGTTCATTCGATAGTTATTTTATCGACTTTAGCTACCGCCTGGAACTTCCCAACGTATTCATTTCAGCACAAAAATCACGTTGACCCGTGTCGTTATTGAATAACTTATGCAAAATATACAGGTATTATCGGATTTTATCACATATTCCATTGTAAAGAAGGGGGGAAAAAAAAGGTTCCCCGACATCGAAAAACAGATTGCAAACGTCGAGCACGGTTTTTAAAGTTTACATGTACCAAACATTCACATTGTTCTTTGCACGTTGAAAAGAATCTTTGTTGGCGAAATGAACGAACGAAAAAAAGCGATTTAAATTCGCGACCAGGGAATTTAAAGATTCCATTGTTGGTCGGCTATAATATGTCATTTTACAGGAAAACACGAAACCGTTTTCAACCAGCCAATGATTTGCTTTCCGATTTAATTCATAATTAACATTGTTTGCCCGTATTTTTCTTTCTTCTTTTTCGACGCGACGTTGTTGGCACAAAATTAAAAATTGTAACGCATGTATTAAAATATTATGAAATACGTGTGGATAATAAAAGTCTTTAATTTTGTTTCCAAATTATCATAGAATTACAATAATTTTTAATATTCACCAATCGTAGCATCTGTATTGAAATATTCTGAATACGCGTATTAATTTTATTATAGCACGAACGGAAACCGGTTTTAAGAAATGATCTCAAAATATTCTTACGACTTTAATCAAAGTTGTTAGAAATTTTCTATCCGGCGATAAAAAAATTTAACTAAACGAATTGGAATAGAAAATATACAGTAACGACAATCCTCTTCTACAAAGATTTAATTCGTCGTTTTATTACCTACGTTTCTCGCGTTGAATAAATATTTAAAAATAGCTTTTAACCCTGTATTTGGTTGATCGTGTGTCAACCATTGACTGTTCTTAAAGCAAGCTAGTGACACCCGCGCGAGCGTACACGTCAAATATATGCTAACGATGGAAAGCTTGAATATTTCAGGGTTTATACGCGCTAGCCACGTACCGAATAATAAGCAAAATCAAATTGGCTGCCGGCCTGCTCATCAATAGTTCATCACTTTTACAGACGTTCCGCTCGTTACAGGCTACGAGCCTGTTAGCAGGCTGATGCTTTATCGAATAATACTGTTTTCAAAGACGCAGTCCAGCTCTCTTTCTCTCTCTCTACTTTTTCTCACATGTTTTCAATATCACGCATCATCGAAAAATTTTGTGATTTATAGATGCTCGATAATTAATCTGACTAGATTTTAATTGGATCGGAAATTCGTGAAAATTTAATTTGTGGGAGAAAGTAGTAACACGTATATTCCATACAAGTGCATGCACTTCTTCT
>KQ435720.1:2626431-2641378 GCA_001276565.1 Melipona quadrifasciata | reverse complement strand
TGGGACGACTGAAACCGATGCCATAAACGGCTAAGAGATAAGCCTGCATGTTTATAAAAAACAGCCACTTAGAGTCACTCACAGCGTGGCGCGGAAGAAACTTATGGGACAACCTAATATCTTGAAAATCGTTTTAATCATTGTAAAATATATTTAATTGCTATCCAAATACTTGCACATAGCAATCTACACGTATATACCTAAATTAAATAAAACATTTTGCGTGATATATATAATTGAGTAAAATTAACACAATTAACAAAGATATGTATTTTTTTAGCAAAATACTCATTGTCAGACACACAAACACATAATAATATTATATAAGAGATATATTTATTTTTGAAAACTAATGTCTTTCATCGTGCACACAAGGCCAAGCATTGTTCTGGCTATAAGCCCGGAAGTATAAAGTAAAACGGCAAACCTATAATTTGAAGAAATAATTCTTCGACAAACCGTATCAGGATATATACGTCTTTTATTAAGTTTTCAAGTTTATACTCATTTCGTTCCCACGAATACTTTTTCTCCTTGATGTAGAATGTATTCTGAATAACATACAATGCATTCAAGGTGCTAATAATAGTATGTAAAAGTCAATTTAATCTTCATCTTACGTTAAATTATTTGAAACTTATAAATTTGATATGTCGATCGTAAGTGAGAGGTTTAATAATGGACAAGGAATTATTATTTTTACGGTATTCCAAGTACATGGAAAGTTTCAACGTGAATATTCCATTACTATGTTGGTTGAATCTATTAAACTATTAAAGCAACCTCCCACATGTACATTTATTAATGAAGAAATAATATCATATCTATATGACGCACATATAACCACTATATACACTGTGAAAACAGAGTAAATAAACGTATAACAGTGATCTAAGAAAAAAAATTAAATTAGATGTGTCACTTTTACCAATTAGAAAATAATAAATATGGAATAGTAGGAATTTCGATAATTACCTATATATAAAAGATCATATATGTTATATTATATATAAAAGAAATTTTGAATATTACAAAAAATTCTGTGGCTTTAATTTCTAGATTTTTGAAAGTAAAACAATTCATATGTATTGAAATTAAGATACGTAGTTTACTTTCAGTCACTGCAACATTATCTCTTTTGCTAATATATAACCGAAGAATTCTTTCCTATAACTTTCATAAATAATAAAATTGTCAATGCACAAGTGCTACCGATTCTCTATTGTATAAAAAATATAAAAAGAATTTAACGTTAGTTTTAGAAGAAATACACTTTCGACCGAAAGCTTTTGAGCTGTATGTACGTAATAACGCGACAAACACAGCCTTCTATAGGATAGACCTATAAGTTAATTGAAGGTTAAATGCAAGAGTTAGTAAAAAAAAGATCAATCGTCTTAAAAAACAAAAATTAGAAAGAAAAGAACAATTCAGCAAATGGTTCCGTCGAATTCGTTCTGACGAATAATAATTGTCAATGAGCGATACAATATGTTGCTCTGTTTGTAAAGTGACACATATCCGACGTGGATGTGTTTGCTCTGCCCACGCGTACTCCCTCTTAACCGTGCGTTGTAGCGTTCGAGCAGGTGTACGTCTACCCCTCTGCCCTAACCACGTTTTCTCCCTCTCCGTCAAGATACAATCGTGGCATAAACATATGGTCATAATAATAGACTCTTGATTTTGACAAGGGGCGCTCCCTTTGAGCGTCCCGTGATTGTTTCTGTAGTACCTAAACGTAAAAACGTGCGGATGGTATTAAGCGGGCTGCTTAATGGAGAAAGAATAGATTTCGATCAAGAAGAATCGCCAGCTTATTTTTTTTTTTTTTGCTTTTCTTTCTTTTGGTTATTTGTTTGATATTGAGCTTTTAACGGATTAAGTGGTGGAATATGTCAGATAGCATTTTTCTATTTCGGAGTCAAAATGCAGGTATCTTATTTAATTAAAAATTTCAATAAACATCGAACTGAATAGTTTCTCCTTTTCGAGAAAGTTGTTTCAGTTTCAGAAAAAAATATTCGAGAATTATTTGTTCATCGTTTATTTCATTTACTGTA
This sequence comes from Melipona quadrifasciata, assembly GCA_001276565.1. Taxonomy (NCBI): domain Eukaryota; kingdom Metazoa; phylum Arthropoda; class Insecta; order Hymenoptera; family Apidae; genus Melipona; species Melipona quadrifasciata. The sequence goes on along the minus strand of KQ435720.1, from coordinate 2,639,315 downwards.
GACATTATGAATAATGTGTTAAAGTCAGATGATGAATTGAAAGAGAAAGTTTCTTTTCTTTCATTAGCTGTAAGAAGAAAAATAATTTTAAACACACAAACGGATGGTCATGTTAGTTGTATGCCCATTTCAAAAAATTGTGAAACAATACTTCGTATCATCAAGAATCCATTAATGTTTTAACGCAATAATTTCGTAACACAAAATTTGACAATTTTATCATCGACGAGAGACACTAAACGTTTTTATATGTTTTTGAATACTTTCGTGATATATCAATATAATCGGTTCTCGAATTAATAAAAAAAAAAAAAAAAAAAAAAAAAAAAAAAAAAAAAATAGAAAATAATCTTAGAGGAACAGCGAAGATCTCATTTGCATTGAACATCACATTGATGTCACAATGATATCCCCAAAACTTTCCAAGCGGTAATATATAAACTCCTTCTGACATCGTAGGAATTACAAACAATAGACGCTACGTATACGACAACGCTCGTATCTGTATCCAGAAACTGTCAAGCAATACTTTCACCTGTCTGCTCCGCTCAGCCGAGCAGTCTCATCTAGGATGGTGGTTATGCTTCGCACGACATAAAATATATCGAGATGCGGTGCCCTTATCCGAAAAGCGGCACACGTGTGACCCGTATGTATCTCGTCGTTGTACATAGACCAAGGGGATGAGACACGTACGTGTACAGGGTGCCATTCGGTTTAGTGGTAGAGGAACCGAGCTAACGGAGTAGACTCGAGTACCGACCATTCCCCATCCGAACTCCATCGGAACTCGGCGATTCTCGTGTTTAACAGTTCGGTCACGTACACCCCTGCCCCGTGTCAGAACGCACACACCACCGAATTGCTTATGTTTTATAATAGTCGACGACCAACCTGACTTCTATGGCGTTCCCTCTGTGTACGCGCGATCGCACGGACGATTACATTGATAGAGGAGAAATATTTTCACGCGAGAGTATCGTGAGTTTTAATCGGTTGAGCGCTTCGTTTCGTGATCGTTTCGTTTCCTCCAGAGTTTTACTGTTGGCATATACCTATCTCGTAGATTACGAGTACATACATTGCCGTTCGTAAGTCAACGGGCGCTTATTCATTTTGCGATGATTATATAGTGATTGTACGATTATACAGCGGCACTACTGTACCATTGACAATGAAAATTTCTCGATAATTTAAACTGACGTCGACTCTGTATCATACAACGGGAAGAAAAGTTAGGATATCTTTTTCCTCGAAAGTTGTGACATTACAACATTTTTTTTCGTAACTAGATCCACCACCATTTCGAAGTATACTTGGTACATTATAATGTTTTGAGGTATTAGAAGTGACTAAATGTTTGCCGTTTTGTCGTGTCCGTGTGGAGCTTGTATCGTTGCCCGTGTCAATTTGCACGTATGTGTAGCTCCCAGTTTATTTGATTTCGTGTTGAATGGTTTGTTTGTAGATTAAATGTGAATTTAGTATGTGTGGTTAAGATTATGGATTTTAAACGTACAAACTACCGTTCATTGTTACATTCTAACAAGGCTGCTTGAAGTTCAGAATAATGAATAAATTATGAACCTTATTATCATGTAGCAACAATTATTCTATCTTATTATTATACGTAGGGAACTTGAAATATTTTCTTTTGACGTACTTTTCAGAAGAAGAAAGAAGCTAGGTGTTTCGTGATCGCGAAAATAATATGACAATACATAGTTGACGAATATATTTAGTTCAAAAAATTTTCTTCTTCCACTTTAATGATGACTGACGTCAATTGTTTAACATTTCTATACAATTTAATCTGTCATTAGTTAATAAAAGATGTATGTAAAACAATTTAAAAACTTACAATTTTGTTAAAAGTTAATTTTTACAAACACGTTGAACGTGATTTATGAGATTTTACTGTCTGTATGATATGAGAATTATCATATCCATTACCATTCGTATCCATTAGAATTATCATACAATGGTGTTTGTCTGTATGACATGAGAATTAATAATTTCCACCTCTTACTGGATATAATTCCAAAATTACTTTAAATATGACAATAAAATTATTAACGTCTCATCACGACAGATTAAAAACTATACAAAATGGAAATTCTTTTTGTTGACAAGCGATTAATTCCTTCTTAGTCCATATAATTAATGACATAATATTTCATCCATTTTATTATTGATATAATCACTAAATTACGTAGTATGTGCATATGAATTTTTGTAAATTTTACGTCCTCATGATATAATAACAAAAGGCGTATTGCCTTCTACGTTAAAACATATATTTTATCAGCTCTTTCCTTATGTTAGTATTGATCATCTATCGACAGCCCTGCTTTTTAGTGAATTATTCATGCACAATGTCTTTTATTCTTGAAACATATATCGCAGTAGTGACTTGGAGAACCGTAATGCTTGTTGTAGCAAGTAACTGGTGACGTTATTGCGAATATAACGTTTACCTGGAACTGAACGTTTCGGTTGTGAGTAATTTTGTTTTCTTGGAGCACACGTCGAAAATACTATATTAATTTTATTAACAACACTCGATTCGATATTAAAGGTATTTTAATATCAAGTTTTAGAATCAACAGAAGAAAATTGATTGATTAACCGATCACAATGGGACCATGCAACAATGGTATAATACACAACATAATGTTGCAATGATGTGGTACCTGTTTAATGTCTAATAATAATAATAAATTAACATGTTATAAGCAAAATTGCGTATAATGCCCATGAATACGAGCTTTGTCAAATTTTAGCCCAGAATTCGATAAGTTGGTAAACACTAATTGAATAAAATTGTTTAAATTATTGGACAGAAAACCGTATTGAACAAATCCGCTTCGCCAGAGAATTGTTCTTGAAATAATTACTTGTATAAAACGTGTGCCGTATAATATGAACAAAATTTGACAATATACTTTAATATTTTTCTCCGTTCTATCTTTTTATTCCAATGAAAGGAACTCATTACTCACAAATAAATTTTCTGTAATTAATATTCAACCAATACCAAACGATATCCAAACGAATTATTATATATTTTTATCAAGTACTTTGAACAAATTTACATGTACATAGATTTATGTTGAATGAAATTATATTTTGTTAAATTTTTTAGACTATGTGCAGTCTTAATAGTGTTCTTTGAACGCTCGTTGCAACTTTGCAAATGCTTGATTTCACGATGACAATGTAATAATGTTAATTTGCAATTAAATAAAAGATATATATATATATTTCACTTGATGTGGCAAAAAGCTTTTATTTATAATACCACACATGCTCGCCACTGTATATTCAACCAAAAGCGATCATACTTAAATCTAATTTTTATTTTCATACGATTTTTCTCCTCAAACGGCAGTAAACTGCCAGCACCTGTTACGTCTATTCCGAAATTAATCAAAGAATTAGTAGCGGTCATTTATCTCTGCGCGTAACCCCCTGGGAAGATCCGACAGCTCTTGTAAATCGACGAGTCTTTCGTCGTTCGTCGACAACCCTCTGATCCATCGTGCCATACACGCTTGTGTGTACGAACGTACGTTCATTTATTCTCCCAGCTATACGTAAGAAAGATACGACGTGTACCAAGAGTAAACCACAGACAAGGATCAAAAGGAAAGAGCAGAAGAAACAACATTGCTGGTAAACAGCAGTGGACTGGATTCTGGCGTGGGGAAACGAAAAAAGAAAAAGGAGAATGATAAACGCGACGAAAGCAGTAAAAAGGGAAAGAAAAGAGGAGAGAAAGAAAGTTGTATGATTAGTCATAGAGAGACAGAGATACGAGGAGGGTGGATAAGAGATGGGAGGAGAGAGTAGAGAGGGTGAAACGAAGAAAAGGGGTCTAGGAAAGGGAGAGAACCCACGGAGGGATCTCAGTAAGTATTATTGTAATTATACACTTAGGTTTATTTCCTGCGTTCCCGCCCCTTTTGGGGCTGATGGCATTATACACCGCGGCTCCCTAATAAAAATAATAATAAGAGCGTTAAACCGCGGAGGACCGAACGGAAGTAATGTTCGCCCTTTCTGTTGGTAGCCCGGTATACCTGTTTCAGGCCGACGATGATATAGTTCACCTTAAATGCAGGAAACCCTCATAATACATGCGTGTATTAATGATTCCGGTTTGTCTGTGGATCTGTGTGTTGGGTCTAGTATACGCGTGTGTGTGTTTCGATGCATTATTAGATTTAGCATTTTCCGTAAGCGTGGCTCCGATACCGTGTTAATTTTAGGAAATAGATGAGAGAGTTATATACAGTAAGGAGCAACACTGAACACACATACGACATTTTAACAGAAATAATTCTCTATTCAATATCTGCGGGTAGAATACAAGAGAAACAAAATACTTGGCATTATCTACAATCTTCTGGCTTTTCAAAACAAATTTGCGATATCATTATTGTTTTGCTTCGTACAATGCTTTTTCGTGTAGTCGATTTTGCACCGCGACTAATTTTGAGTAAACTTTTCAGATTTTGGTACACTTAATATTTCGTCCATAAATCTTTAACCTTCGTAATTGCTTGAACACGTTTAGGCATATTTATACCCTGGTGTGATGTAATACCACTGTTCCTGCACTCTTTGCCACAAATCAGTTATCGTTGTCGTTGCACTATATCTATTTCCTAACTTCACTTTTAAGTATGAATTTTATTTTAATTAAGAGGAATTTAGTTATAAATTTAATAAAGTGGTTAAAATGAATTTCATACCACGTATTTTTTTTTATAAAAGTTTATGACGTTCGTTACTTAATTCTTCACGTCCTTTTTTATTTATTTCATTCAAGTTTTTGCTGTAGTAACAGAAAGCAAAGTATTAATGAATTTTATAATATTATTCGACATATGATTAGAGTAGTCAATAATATCTAGACACGTTGCATGACTAAAATCAATCGTCTGTGCGTGTGTCATCTCATAGTGTGTCGGTATAAAATTCGCATTAGCAAGTATCGTTCGAACATACGTGCATGACTAAACCTTCCCCACTTTTGCACCTGCTATTAGCAAGTACCATTTCAAGCCCCTAGTTCTACTCGCCACCACTTATTTCTTGTCCTAATCTGATCCATGTTCTTGTCCACCTGTACTTCTTCCGAATCAACTGCTTTCTAACAAACATTTTGTCACCGTAAAATTTGTTTGTAACACTTTGCGTATTTCTAATTGGATAATCATAATGACTCGTTGCCTTTGAAGGGACTAAAGAAGATAATTTGCTTCACAAATGAGATTGAATATGAATTATATAAATATAATTTCACTCAGAGTATTCTGAGTAAAAATATATAGAGCAGTCTTTTATTTTATCACTTACTTTATAACGAATCGCACCTTTTTACGAAAAGGTCGTATCTATCAAAGCTCTGTTAAAAAAAAAATCTCCTTTTAACTCAACTACATTGAAAAAAACCTCGCTCCGTGGGGATCGATCGAACCTCAATGCCTTCGGTAACTCCTTAACTCTATTGCACCTTCGCCTTTTTCCTGAGAGGAGAAGGTCAAACGAGCGACAGTAATAACGCGTATAAATTGCCACGAAAGAGCGGCCAATTAAGACCCAGAGGAGATTGAGTCTATCGGAACGTGAAAGAAATGGCAAAACGATGGAGAAGACGACTAATCTCCTTCCGGCGTCGAATAATTCTCTCGCGAAGTCGCTTCCTCTCCGCCGCCGATGACTCTTGTCTTTGGTCGCGCTCCATAATTTTCAATTTGTGCAAATTAACGTTCCTGTTCTCCGCGCGTCTCCATGAAACACTATAAATAAGGGGGCAAGCGAGTAGTAAATATAAATCAGGAGTGATTGGATGTAAGTGGGGAGCGTTATGTGTCCCCAGTGTCCCGTGTGTGGGATCGTCCGCGGCCGTTCTATGGCTGTGGGGCGTTCGTACACACGCGGGACCGTAGGTGAGAGACGACCGTTCGTGAGACGATGCACTGTCCACACGTATACTTTCGCCGTCGAAGGGACCGACGACTACGACTACCCCGTTTACCTCGCGTCGATATCTACTCCACCGCGTCCGGGGATCATACTGTCGTACGACTGCCATTCGCGCGAGCAATATATTATATTATTCGTTCGAGTTCGAATTCTTCGCGGACCATAAATCTCCTTGTCTCTTAATACGCGCTTTGCTGCGACGTCCTCCTGTTTCGACTTCCTTCAATTTATCTGTGTACATATGTACAAGCTTTTGTACTTGTGAGGGAATTTCGAATGTGTCCGAGCTGACTATTGTGTACAAATAATAATGAGGCAATTGCAAAGCAATATATAGACCGTGGATTTTCACGCATTTACGCGAGACTTACCAACGTGTTCAACGCATGCAAAAATGTGGAAAATATAGAAAATGGGATATTTTTGTTCCAAATTTTGTTAATTTCGTCAGAAATTGGTAACAGAGATAATCAATATTTTGTTGCTAAAAGTAAGAATAAAAATTAATGAAGGAAACGGAACATATTTGTCAGATGTTTAAAAATTTAGAATTTCATCGTGAATGTTGTACTTGCTACATTGACAGAAATACGTAAACGCTTTGTTGCACGAGATAATACACGATAAGAGTAAGTATTACATCCCCTAAAGATTACATATTTTGAATGTAATTCGTAATTCAATATTTTACGTATTTATCCCGTTTTATTCCGAAAAATTGAAATATATATACCACTGCATTGGTAATAATACAAATGGACACCATGAACATCAATAAATATGTTGCACGTGCTCCTTTATTTCCTGCATTTATCAAGTGAACATTTTTGCAGTGACTGTCGATTATCTTTGACATTTACAAAGTTATTTATTGCACATTTATCGATTGACAATATAAGCGTATACGACGAATACGAATGTTCAATTCTGGAACGAAATACATGGGGGATTTCGAAGTTTGTTAAACGAGGTCACATTCAAAATTCCATTTACGAAACCTAATTTTCTATCGTCACGGAATAACGAAATGCATATGAATCAATCAACGCTTAGCCTCTCTATTCGTTAACATTGTGACGTATCTATGGATATTCTATATACTTGAATACTTAATTTCTGCTTCCTTTTTAAAAAAAAAAAAAAAAAGGACACGTTCAATGTTAGCGAAATGTTATTATTATATTTATATTTGTTATTATTATTATATTTGTAGTCAAAGTTGCGACTCCCTCTCTTCATCAATTTCGATATTTCGCATTAAAAATTAGTTTTACAGTTTTCAAAATGTAGCGCGGTTGTGGAGAATTTCTTTGATTGGACGCGAAATACACTATTACAAGCGAGATCGGAATATAGTTTATGATATGTAAATTTATATATTACAAACAATCTCTTGTAGCTCTAAATAGAAAAATAGAAAGAGAAAGTAATTATTGGCAACTTTTGATCACTTTCCGTTGCTGATTGTTTTCTGTTATTTTCCCTGATTGCAATCTATCAGCCACGTAACGCGACAAAGATGAACCTCCGCATCAGGCATCAGCGCTCTTCATTCATCCTCTATTTCTGGTTAGAAAAAATTCGCAGTCAGAGCACGTCGATAGAATAAAATTGAAAAAAAAAAGCGTGTATAATAGAGAGTGTATAATATAGAGAGAAAGAAAGGAAAAGGGAGCGCGCTCGTGTACAGGCGGAAATCTGAAAAGTGGCATATGCGTCAAGTGGATGGAACGGTGGTTTGGCGGAGCGGTAAGGCGATAATTAACGTCAGGTCTGTTTGACAGACCGGCCTCTACGCCAGTTTATACGTGTCGGGGTGGCGCGCAGACCAGAAGGGATGAACGCGTATTCGTGCGTTGCCGTTCGTATGGGGTTGCAGGCCGTTCGTGAGATTGCATAATCGATATCTTGCTTACACCTGTGCCACTCACAAGTGAGCACCTGTGCACTTGCCCGGGTGAGCAAGGTGAACTCGTTTGAAAAAGCTCATCCGTGGATGCTTATCACCGGTACATTTGCATATCCTCTACGGGCCCGCGTGAATTGATCAGTCCCACCTTTGGCGTGCGACCAACGCGCGCTCCTTTCGCTCCTTCCGTTTGCGTGTGCATACGCATCGCTGCGGCCACTATACCGCCGTCGGAAATGTAAATTCAACGGTACGATTTCCGGCCAGCAATCACATCCGGAAATTGAACTTTTACTTTCGTGGAACTGGACTTCGTTACTCTCTCGAGAGTTCTCAGCGAAACGTTAACAATGAAATATTCGTTCGAGAATGTGTAGATTGGTACGTTCCGCAGCAGGGTTCATTTCGCTTATTAATTTTACCCATATCTTTTTTCTTGTTTCTACCCGACGTTTATACAGTATGCTGTACCATCAAGATTACTTTTAACGTTTTTAAATAAAAGAATATCTCTAAAAGAATACGTGTGTTGCGTATGTAGACTATCAAGTGTGGAAATTACGTGGATATGATTGATAAAGAATATTTCAACAGTAACTGAATAAGGCGAAAAATTTTCATTACACTTTTATATCGCGACATGACATTTTATAAAAATTGAAACGTGAATGAATCAAGAAAGTTCTGCTGGTTTTTTTTAATATAACAAAAAAAAAAGAAAAAGAAGAGACGAGAAAAATGTAAAAAATATAAATCAAAAGTTCATCGAAGCAAGAATAACTTTGATCGTAGAAATTTTTGATTTATCCTATTTTTTCTTTACAGTCCTCGAAGTTTCCTCATCGAAAGACGACGAAACATTTGATCGAATAAAACGTCCCATTGATCTAACACACGTCTACACTCGTACAGTTCATTCGTACGAAACAGTTCGAAACGATGTGAAAGCTTGCTACTTCGTGGGCAAACAGAGAATCTCAAAAACGGTCGACAGCTGGCAGATTTTACAAATCTGACGTGTGTATGCAGTATGTATATACAGCGTACTTATACAGCTCGTCGACCGAACGTAACCGAAGGAACTGGGTACAACTTGACGTCACACGGTATACTCGGTTGCAAAGATTCTCCCGCTAGCCCAGGTAGAAATGTACGACTTATTCAAATATTGAATTCCGCGAAAATTCTGGAAATCAGGCCACAGGGTACATGGTGCCGGTAGAATAGTAGCTTCCGTAGAAAAGCTCGTTATTACACAAGAGGAGTGCTGTACAAATTTCAACTATTGACGAAGCTGGTTCTACGCGGTTTGACTTGCTCATCTTTGTCGCTTACAATGGCCTCGACATTCCTCTCGGCGAAAGATCCTAACGAAGATTTCAATGATGTAACGAAGCAGAAAATTTCAAATGTTATCGAGATCGTGACTGCCGAATGTTTAGTGAAAGCCCTCGGTCAGATCTGCATATTTTAAGTTATTACACTTGGTGCGATTTTTTATAGTGAAATGGAAGTTCAGTCTCGTGATGTGAACTATTGGAATCGTTTGTTTCTATTGCACACGCAAGCTGTTTAATCTTTTAAATTTATATTTTTAGAATAAACAGAGTGTAATTGCATTAATTTGCTTTTGGAAACTCTGACTCTATTTGTTCAAAATTAGCTATTTTCCAATTGGTAATGCTATGATAATGCTTCTTGGTAATATATCATGCTTCTTTTAATGGTATATCAAGTATTTAATTTTAATAAAATATTAAGTATATAAATTATCATGTTTCAAACAAAACTATTATGAACGCCTAATTAGTAGATGCAACTGGTAATAACTTGCAAGAAATTTCTTATAAAAATAAGAAACCTTTAATAATTTAGCTATTGAATTAAAAAATGTATCTATGTATTTATCCTATACATAAACTCTTCCTTCAAAATGCTTTATCATCATTGTTTTAAATTTTCATTAGCATTGCCTGTTTTAGTAACTGTTTGCGCTTTGCATTTTATCCACATTTGTTAAATATAATCTCATAACATCAAATTTTATGATTGCAATGGACTAAAATCAGAATTTATGTTTCACGTCATTATAGTTTATGAATATTTTAATATAGAAATTTATACATAAAGCGATTTATAGATATTAATTACTCAAATAAAGTTTTCAAATTATTTACTGGCATTGAATGCTTTTGTAACAAAATCACGTGATAAAATATTTAAGTATAACATTGATTAAAATCTCCGATAATTTGATAGAGGAGTTGTGGCTTTATTAGTATAATGTAATGAATGAAATGCGTAGAAATATTGGAAGAACGTACACAAGAATATATAATGTGATAAAATATAAACATAACATTAACAGTTATTATTTGAAACAATATATAGAATTAATAAAACCCTCCATATTTTATTGAATGTTGACACGTATAATATTGGTATATTAAGCTATCGAGAACATGCATTTTCGAATGTACGTACTTATGTACATAATTTTATATGAATTCTATGCATAATATGTAACAAGCGTACTGCGGATACAAATTCTAAATTTTTCTAAATATTGCGACATAGCAGATTCTGATATTCCAATTTTTATTAACAGGTTAACCTGTTTCCCAGAGCTGTTACTAAAATATTGTATTATAGTTCCAATATTAACAAAGAATTATAATTTTCTGTTTAAATAGAACTCGAGTAACTAAAATGAAAAAAAAAGACTCATCAACATCAATTCTGATCTTTCCTTTTTGGGCCAAAAGTTAATAGAACCCAAAGTTAATATTATGTTTCGATACATATTATTAAAATACAGATAGTTTCTAAATATTTTCAACGCGATTTTCACGTATTGTGGAAATTATATTACACATTAAATATTATTCATTTTTGAGTTTAAAGATGCACATATCTGCAGAAATGCATAAAACGGAATGTTCATACATTCAAACCGAAAGTCTAAAATTGCGTAGACACCCGCGGTTTTTATAACTATTGTTTCTAATCAAAAGCTAATGGAAGCTCGACGATGTTAAACTTTCAGTAGAAATAGCCGATAAGTATAACGTTCAGTAGAATGCGTCGCCCGTACGTATTTCATCCAACTACTTCTTAAAATCTACTTTTCGTGTTACTCTCTCTTTCAATGCATTAACTTCTTCAATATATCATTCTTCGTCCCATGCGTCTAATAATAGACAAATTTCATCATACGCTCTTTCCCACGTGAATTAACATTCTATCATTTGAGAATGCATTACATTAGCCCATCACCGCGTAATTGTCATTCAATTCTTAATGCAACAGCCACGTTGTCGCTGGCGCGTTCGAGCATGAAATTCTCCCGATTTCCGTTGACGTTGTTTTGCGGTCTTGGTTGGCTCATCGGAAAGAGAGCGTTTACTTTCAATGGTTAATGGCTGATGACGCGGTGAATGTAGCCGTCCAATCGATAATCGCCGCCGTCGAGTCCCTCAAGAGTCGTTATACTTATCGGCTATTTTTCCGACGCGATATTCCATTTCAAATGTGACAATTATTCCCAATTTTCCCGCCAGACGTAAGTGTGCCGTTGTTCTTTGTGATTGGTGGATTTTTACACGTTTATGGAAAAGTGTAAAAATAATATGCAACGATATATACAATATTGAAAGTAGAGTGGTCATTGTGCTTTACTCGTGAATTTACAAATGGAAATCAGAAAATGAATTGAAACTAGTGAAATTGATAATATATTGTATTCTATAAACAATAAATCAGGCCTTGTGAAAGATACATTTACTATGAATTATTTCATTTTTTTTGTATTGTCTCATTAAAATTAATTACTGTTATTCATTTTATTTGTGAAAATGTGGAATTAGTGTAATAGCGAAGAAAACGGTAGTAATTCTACACAGGTATTAAAAATTCGTTCAATTCGTTCGTTTAAAAATTCCGATAAAATGGCACCATTTAAGTTGATGTTAGATAAATTTTTACATCGGAACATCCTTCTTATATTTGTAAAAAAATAATATTCATCTCGTGAACATGTCAAACACGGGAATTCAAGAAACTTGTGATCAGTAAGCGGTAATGCTAATTATTAAGCATCCTCATCAATATTCTGGCCAAGCAGAAGATAGGTAGCGGAAAACGCGGGAAACGATGATCATCGAAACGTGAATAATTACCGGTTGTACAATGAATGCGTAATGAAAGCTGTATTAATTATCATAGATAATTAACACCATATACAGGGCACACGCTTCACGTTTACGAACAATTAACTATATTAGCTAGCTAATGATTGTCACGACTGACCTTCCTGGAACTTCGTAAAATACTTAAAGACTGCTGGAAATTATTTAAACGTGTTTTACCCTACTTTCGACTAATAATCGTGCAATTAACAAATCGTTCATGATTACGAATACAAATTTTGACAATAACGTTTACTTGACTTGAAATACTCTTTTTTTTTTAAATAAGATGTTAAATTCTATTCGTATAACATAATTGGATAATTAGACTACGGACGTATTTATGTAAATTTATATTTATACTAATATAATTAAACTAGATAGAAAATTCCTTTACTTGTTAAATATTGTAACAACTGTAGTACGAGTATTTTAAATACATTACATATTTCTGGCCATTATGTTCTTTATGTGAGTTTTTTTACTTTCCATCTTCTCAGAAATACAAGAGAAAATCGTACTAATAATAGTCTACAATTTACCTACGATAGATTTTAAAAAAAAACATCGATTATCGCACACTGATTTTCCAAAAATCACAGTTGCAACAAAAGCAACTGATCCTTGAACGGATCCAAGGCTCATTCTCTAAAACCCTCAAACACCCTCGTTCAACATTAAACCCCAAACTTTCCGAATGAGCAAGGTATTCAGGCGTTAGCGACACGCGTCGAAGAAACTTCCCGCCGGTAACTACTCGTTAAATATTTCCGCGATCGTCGTGACGAATTTCA
>KQ435720.1:2595934-2626359 GCA_001276565.1 Melipona quadrifasciata | reverse complement strand
GGAAAAAAATCGGCAGGAAGGAACGATTACATCGGATCCACGATGGCTGGCGTAACAGTGCCGGCCTGTAATCTCATCCAGCCACTCGGCTCGCAGCGACGGTTTTTATCCTATTACGTCACATGAATAAACTAAAGACCATGGAGTCCACGACACGCCGGAGGAAAGAGATCGCGAGATCCATTGGGGGCGATGGAACGATTCCCGGTTTGATGTGTGCTCTTTCCGGTACGAAGAACCATCCTGCAGTCAGAAAGAGGGATTCGCGCTGTCGCGAGCGGAGATAGGATCAAGTCCAATATTGTACTTACGAATCTGAGTTATCTACGATATCTAAGGTTCATTTCGTGGGTTTCGAACACTGCTTGAAAATAAAGATGTTTCAACGACACTTGTCATGTATTCGTTTTAATGTTAATTTCAACTGTATACGTTATAATATTAATTTATATATTACGTATTAATATATATATTCCATTGTAGTTTAATGTACAAATTCAATGTAGGTATATATAGTAGGTAATATATAAATTTCATTGTAGCTGTATGTATCTACGAGTACAATATATACGATTTCATCAGGTTCAATAATATAATTTTATACAAATCAAGTTTGATATTCAAATTTTATTTCATGCTGCGTACTTGGAAGTAAAAATGTTTCAACGAGTACACTTGCAGTGTATTCATTGTATAAAAATTCTAAAATGCGAACCTACGTTTCGAAAACGTATTCGTAAATAGTTCGGTGTTTGTAAGATTCGGAACATGTGATGCTCGAATTCTATAGAATAGTACCCTCCTTTCCCAATTGCTAGAGGAGCCAAAGGCGAAGTTCAAAAGTCGGACGTGAAAGTGATATAGTTTGTATTATACCAGTTCTCACGCGTATGCACTCGCACTGCGATCATTTTTGATTTGAGGATGAAACTTCCTGCAAGCGTCAGACCCATGCACGATATATTGACATATATCAACGAACTATATATTCCAGTTTTTCTTCATTGCGAATACAATTTGAAATCGTGTGTAAAAAAGACAGGAAATGCTTCGTCAAATCAAAATCTGCGTCGCACTGAAAATCATTCACCTATAACGTTCGAGGATTTTATGAACTAAAAGATGTATCGTCGATTGTGTCTCGGTATCGTCTTTTCTGTTAACTGTCAGTTTGCAGTGCACGTAGTTTTTGATAAAAATAGAAATATTCCTAAAGAATTCGAACACCTACTCGCGCGAGGTATCTACTCGATCCCATCTCTAGCTGCGGATGGATACGTCCGAAACGAGGAAAGAAAAAGAGGGGATACGCCAACGGGAAACCGGGAGACCTTGCCTCCGATTGATTCTGTTTAGATAGCTTGGCTACTTGGCTGTACGGTGCTGGTTACACCGTGAAACGAGTATCGCCAAAGACACGGATGACCGAACGTTCGAGGGGGACGATTTTCCCGTGGACCTCGGTCGCTTTTGCTTTTGCTAGGTGACAAGTCGACGACGTATAGGACGACGAGTAGGACGCTGGTTGCTCCTGTATCGAATGTTTCGACGCTAGTGAATCTTCGAGTAAATAGGATTGGATAGTACCGATGTACCGACTTTGAAAAATCTATTTTGATTGAATTTCTCGGTGAAGTGAAACGTCTGATGATCGGTGTTTGTAACAGGATTTGTGAGTTTTTGATTCTGTGACGGACAATTACACGACGGATGCATTTAGATCCATCAAATTCGTGTTATTGAAAGTGAAGTTTTTTATTAAACGCTCTGTAGATTCTTTCTATTGTAATCGTTAAAGAACGACTGGTGCCGATTATTTATACGGACAGGTCTAAATAGACTCGGTATTCGCTAGACGAATTATGCAAAGTATCTATATATACCGATCACGTTTGAAAATTAGAATATGAAGCGATTAAAATATTTACTCATCACTTATATCGTTCGTCATAGTCATTGAGGACAGTAAATTATATTTTTAAAACTTCAAATTTTTTTAATTAAAATAAATTGTATGGTAAAAAATAATTTTGTATACAAAATACCAAATAAATATATAATATTTAATTGACACTTAAATATGGAACAATTATCTGTACATTCGTTCTGATCGCATTATTTTCGAGTTGTATAGTCATCAACTTTGTAACTACGTTATTTTATATTTTCATAAAATATAATTAAATAATTGAATTGAATTAATTATGTACATTGAAATAAATACAAGGACATTTATTAAGAATATTACTTTATTTTATGTTTCATTCATGAGCTCAATTTGGAAGATTATAGTTACGTAAAATCAATTTTGCGAAGCAATCGAACGTGCTACAGATGAATAATTCATATCTTATTAAATATAATGACAATTGTTTGCTCTAATTCAATATTACACAATGATTATTAATAAATAAATTAAAGCTTATGCAAGGATTTAATATACGTTTCCTTTAATGACGATTGAAGAAAATAATACACAATACACGAATAATGATAAATTCTTAATATAAATTAATTAATAATATGTAAATTAAAGACAAATACATTTTTATAATCTGACATAGAAAGATATTAAATCATAATGATTGAAATTCTCACAAGTCGAAAACTAGTTTTTGCAATGAACTGTGAAGAAACTATGTGTATTCGAATATCGTAGTTTTATTTGACAGACCTGTAATATTTCTCGCGACATTGAAAAAAATATTTTTACATCAGTCATGAATTTTATGAATAAATCGATAAGTCAATAAATATATACATTTACTTTAAAAAGAAAATTATGTACAGTAAATATCGAACGAACTTTGTACAAAAAGAATAATTTATATCGCTTAACTTCGTCTGTTAATGTTATCGAACAATTTTACGCTTGTTATAAATATAAACATCGAAAAATATAAAAAAATTTATCATGAATTGCAGTTTAAATTACCAGTTGTTATAAATTTGAAAAAGTACAGAAACAAAATGAGAGAATTTAAATCTGTTTGTGAAATTTATAGTTGAGTTGCAAGTTACATAAACGAAAAATTAGTAATTTACTTAACGCAAGTCAAAGTGCAGGCATTAAGAAACTCCAAGTGGCATATGAACTCCTTTGTACAAAAGAAATCCTAATTGGAATTTATTAAATTATAATTTATTGAATATTGGAAGACAGAAACGATTTAGACGTTCCATCGAGAGGGTTGAAATCGTAAGCGTACATGGGAGGGTAGGTTAAGCGTCGGTAAGATAAACGACGGATACACGAAATGTGTGATACATGTGACAGGAAAAACTTGTGGCCAATGAAAATGGATGACGCGAACTTGCAATGTCTCTTTTTATCGTGCTCTCACATTCCAAATGTATCAGGCCGTTTCTTTCAGCCAGCAGCCACCGATCTTCATGTATAATGTATTGTTCTTTGCGAACTTTAATCGTAGTATTTTGATTTATGTTGCCACCGTCGTTCCACGGATTTCTTATGCGGCTCGCGATAAAATAATAATGCAACGAGAACGATCAATTTACACAGTGAAACTTTAATCGCGTTTTAAATGTGACAATAGCAGACGATTACCGTCCGAACGAAGTTTAAATTAGGCAGAAGCGCAGAGTAAAGAAGATGCATATATTGCAAAAATAGAAAAGTATCACGTCGTGTCCAGACGTACTATTATAGAATAATAATTATGAAAATAGATTAAAATGTTTACCTCTGAATGAAACACTATCCACATTTGGAAAGGTCCTTAATATAATTATATTTCTTCTCATAATTATGTTTTATGCTTATATAAAGGAGGCGAAAGATTTTTTAAATTTTCGTTTGAAAGAGAGAACTTTAACTCGGTGTATTTACTACTATTTAAGTTGAAAATTTTTATTTTCGTATACATATGTCGCACGAGCAAAGCATTTAAAAGCAACTTTGAGTGATTTCCTATTTCAAGATATCGCGAAAGTAACGTTGTACTAAACTTAATTTTCAAACGAAAACATTAAAAATAAGAAAACTAACAAAATGTTTAACTTAACTTCTTACGTTTAAACTAAACTTCAATTCTTATATTACAAATACAGTTCTAACCCTAATTCAAACTATCGTGGTTATCCATTGTACTATACTATTATTGTTATATTATATTATATTATATCGTTAGGGTTATCTATTGTTGCTCGAAGATTAGTCAAAGATTGTGCTGCGAATACTGCACACCAACGAATCTAACAGAAGTAAAAACCGACTACTCCAACTCTTTAATCAATTGAGAAATCTGGCTCTGGTAAAACCACCTTAATCCACTCTCTACGATCAATCTAAATTCTCGATATTCACCTCGATATCATCTTATGGTCGGACCATCGTGAAAGAACCTCCCACGAAATAGGTCTTTTATTGAGATATCGAATCCCCTCGTCGATCCCCTGTTCACGGAGAAAGTACATCGCGATGCCGAAGATTGAAAGTGCGAATAAAAGACGGGATAAAATGGTGATTACTCACCGTGGGATTGGGCATACAGCGTCGCGGCGGTGGCGGCATGGGATCCGGTGCGGCACGATAAGGCGGTGGCGAATACCTTCCCGAAGGGAAACAGCCCGGGGCGGTGATCGGTGCCCCGTGGAGTCCCTTACTCCCCATCATTTTGTCCGGTGAGTACATCATCGTGAAACCAGTCAAGTCTAAGCTGTCGGGCTTAGACCTAAACCAATCGAAAACCGGTACCCTCAAACAGAACGATACCAACAGCGCGGGCCGCGCTTCTTCTTCACATCAGTGTTCGCGATTCGCATCTGTGTGACAAAAATTTTTTATCGATGTTCTTTCTGCTGCACTCAATTTACTTAAAGTGTCTTCACACTCACTTCCACTGAATGTACTCAGTTGTAAAACTGAGACTCACCGGCGCGTCCATACGAATCACCGTATTATTGTTTTTATCGTTGTTATTATTATTGTTGTTGTTGTTGTTGTTGTTGTTGTTGTTGTTGTTATTGTTATTATTATTATTACTATTATTACTACTACTATGATTGTTAGTATTTGATCTTAACACTCCTCCCCTACGAGCCACCATTCATCCTTGTTCTCGTTGTTCCCGATCGACACCACCGATCAGTCCACCGATTTGGCTACGCTCGCTCGAAGAGATCGTGGACCCCTTCGCATGATGTACACGATCACGGACACGGTTCGATTTTACTCGCACTCGGTTTAGTTCTCTGTCTAAGGCATGGCAACGGTCGGACGTCACGACTCACTCGCGCTCGACGAATCTCGCAGTTCACAATAGAAACGCGGGACAGAGAGGTAGGGTACGTGTTTTCTCCGGACGTATGAATAAATAATTCCCCTATCCAGTGAGCAGCTGATCCTGAAGAAGTCCGAGAGACAAACCGAGAAACGTCAAACGGAGATGGGAACAACGACTCGAGCAATCGAGTCGATTATACTTAGCGCCACGCAGTGCTTGGTCACTGGACGAACATTCGCAACAACTCGAGTTAGTCGAACGGAAACAAAAAAAAAAAACCGTCCACCGAACTGTCAGGTCGTTACGATTCAGCCAGCAAACCGTTCGAACCGTGTACGGCGTACGCGGGATGTTGTCCTGAAGCTGTGCACTTTTTGGCGCTGACTGGCCGGCGAAGAGTGCTCCGTGGATGAACTCTTCCGCGCCGGGAGATGGAGGGATCGAAGGACGAAGAGGGAAACGACGAAGCGGGATAGGGGATGGTCGGTCGGGTGATCCAGGAGATTCGCAGAGTGGCGCGTGCCCGCAAGTAGAGGGGTTGTTCGCCACGGGGTGAGCCGAGAACAACCGGAACGAAGGGGTATATCGTGCATAGGCGGAGTTTAGCACGATCACGCGTGCGCCCCTCGCGCGACTCGCGTCGGCCATCTTTGGCCTTGCTTTCGTGCTTGGCATGGGTGTCGCTAACCGCGGCCACCCGTTTGTCCATCCTTCCTGCCTTCCAACCTCCCTCTTTCCTCCTCGTTCACCCTCGTTCACCCTCTTTCCTCTTCTATCCCCCAAAATTTCGCTCTGCGTCTCGTTCTCACATCCCCACCGACGTTACACGCCCTTCCTAACCAACGTCGAGCCACCCCCGCGTTCCTACCGAACCTTGCCCCGCGCAACCTTGTCTCGTCGAAGACGCCTCGTGTCGTCTACCTACTTTTCTTCTCTCGCGTCGTGCTTTTGTTCGACCACCGCGAAATCTCTCGCTCGGCTGTCGCCGCTACTGCTGTTGGATTAGTAGCTACGTCGTAAACTGGTCGGTCTCAGTCACCCTTAACGCCAAGGTCGCTGCCGACTGCCGTTACTCGCCGCTGCTGCACGTCGCGCTCGTCATTTATTTCCTGAAAATTGCGATCGAACCGTGGACAGTTTCGTATCGCTATTTCTGCTTGGATGACATACGCGCCATTCTGAATGTTTTGTTTTTTTTTTCCTGACGTTGGACGAAATTCTGTTTCGTCGACGCGATTCCACACTCCGATTCCGTTTTCATTGCTCGGGATCATTATTCGTGTTGGACGTTATGTTCTCATATTAATGACGATATCATAAATTCAACAGATATTTCTGATACCTTTTACACGATGATGCTACTTGAATAAAAATTACTTGTGAGAAGCATGCAGTTTTTCTTAAAATTTTTATCCTAATGTTTAACAATTAATAATTGAACGTACATTAGCATTTAGTAATTAATAATACGTTGTAAATTAAAAATAACCACATCAGTATCTTATTCGTGAAAAATTGGATGATATCCACCATGATTATAGTTTGAAACCAAAGCTATACTCTTTCAGAAAAGAAAAAAAAAATCATTTGCTCCAGAAATATACTTTTTAAAGATACGTTAAAAGAAAAGATCATCTATAGTTGGATAATTCTATAGAACCCGTAAATACCAAGATTTGCGTAATTCGTCGAGGCAATTTTCTTACAGTCGCTCGTTTTCAACCCTGAAATTTGGAGCACATACAACCTGATTAATAATGAACGATGATTGTATGTATATTTGAAAGTCCGAAACAATTGATAGTATTTTAACGATCAGCTGTGCAGCTATTTGATCGGTCGTGTCTTCGTAGTAAGTGCAGATTTGTGTGAGCTATTTCATAATGAATTTTTAAGGTGTCATGGACCCTTCGTAACCCAGATCCCCTCTGTTACTCCCACAAGGCTACGGGACTTTCGTCGATCCAATAAACGAATAAAGCCGTTTCACGCTATTCTTGACTCTCGGATTTCAATCCAACTGACCAACAGAGAAGTTGATTTTGCCATTCCTTTACATCCGTCACTCCACCGTGGAAATTTCCAAATGCGATAATGACGTTTGAATTTAGTTACAAACATATACTTTTCACACACTTTTTCGTTTGTCTATTTATTTTTATGGGCTTTAAATTATTTAGTGTTTTCAGATTACTAAATTAGACAACAGAATTTTTTTTGCTAGAGGAAACGATTATTAGTTAATTGCAACTATTTATTTTAAAGTAAAATCCAGGAACCAATTGTTGTTGTAAATAATTTATCTTACAACTGTGCATTGATAGAATAGGATGATGAGATAATAGATAGACAAAATAAGATCAAATTACACGATACAAGGTTAATTGCGTTATTTTATGTTAATTGCGTTGTTTTATATATATACGTAACTATTTTCAAATATGTATAAATTAAATATATTAAATTTCAACGAGTAATTTTTTATTCTTGCAATAATTCTTAGAAATAGGAGAGATAAAAACATCTTTCCTCTTTTATTTATTTTAGTCGGTACTAACTTGACACAAACTAATGTTTCTTAAATACAGATACAATACGAATAATGTCCAATTATTAATATCAATTAATATGCTATACTTTCAATATTTTATGAATTTATATGCATTTCAAATATTTTCGTATATTTTGCACGAATGAATAACGCGACAATATATCTATAGAATACTCTCCTATAAAGATGATCCCGAAAATAATGAAAGAGTATTAAAAATATATAGTGAAAGCAGTGAAAAAGAAATAATCCATTCAGCCCGAAAGGTGCAACACTACATTTGTATACAATGTACGTTTCGTCTCAAACAGAAAGTGTCAATCAACAGTATTCAAAATTCGCAATCACTCCGACGTAACTACGTTGCGGATCCTGCCGCAAGGATGAGAAGAAGCAACGAGGAAACGAGTGTATTATCAGAGCGAACGAGGACAATCGTTCATCTCTGGTGGAAAAGGAGGGAAAGCGGTAATAGGAAGAGTGACGGCGCGATGTGGTTGCACGACTAGACGGGTCAACGAAGGAAAGACAGAACGGACAGGGCAACGGGTACACGAGATGGTACCTACCGCGTATGTACGATGGAAGAGGAAGCGTTGAAGTGGGGTATGGGTAGAGCTAAGGGGGATGAGAACGAGAAGGAGGCAGCGGGTGGGCAAGAGGGTGGTTGCGAGTTTGGCGGCAGTCGTTTTCCGAGGGATGTTGGGCGGAAGGTTCCCGCGGGGCCAGTGTTATCGCCTCGGCAGGATGACCAGCCCGCGGTATCAAATATTAAACCTACTTGCACCGGCAGCCTATCCTCGACAAGGTATCCAAACCTTCCCTCCGACCAGATCCCTCCGCGAACCCCGTGTCTATGGGTCACCACCAGCTCGCCACCGCTGTCTGCCATCAAAACCTACGCCTAGTAGGTTTACTGCCGCGCGTCTCGATCTTTTCTCTCTCTCTCTCTCTCTCTCTCTCTCTCTCTCTCTCTTTGCAATGCTTTGGTCGTTTCTGTTACGTTGGTAAAAAGAAACGAACGAGCACCGGTGATCCGCCACGACAATCGGCTAGTCCCTCCTCGCTGGTTCGCAAATTGATTCGTTGGAAGAGACTTAAGGAAGAATGCTAACACGTCCTGGGATTCTTGAGATTTTACAGTCCTGTGGAAAGGGAGAGGAGTCGCTGAAAACGATCCACTTCTCTTGTACGGTTTTGCTTGGTTTCTCAGCGGTCGAAACGATCGCTGCTGGTCACGAGTTTGACACTTTACAGCGCATCGTTCTCGTCGTGATCTATGGACCACGGTGTAGTTGGATGTTTGGTTAGATTTTTCCTTGTTTTCACTTGACGAGTCGAAGCCTGGAAATCGGTACTGCGACGGAAGATAATTTTGTAGATCTATATAGAGTGTTTGAACTCTAGCTCAGGACAGTATGAATACAAGAATACTGTTCTTGTCCATCCTCTTTCATACGATAAATCTTACAAAATTACAGTCAAAATATGACTAATGTGTAAAAAAGGAACGGCAAGAATGGCACAGACGATCGCAAAAATATGCCAACGTTTCCTAGCAAAAGGGAATCGAATGTATATAATCATACCGGTTGTCGATTGTAAGCTGCAGCAGCAGCCCCGTTTCGTCAAAGGTAATAATTACATTACCGAGTGCAGTTGTTCAAAAATGGGGCAAATGAAAGTTAACCTGAAATTACATGATCGAGACATATTATTTTTCTAATTAATGTAATAGGTATATTTGACAACTCGACACAATGGCATAGTATATCCGCATAGCGCACAAGGGTTGAAACTTCGAGTGGTACACGCAACTATTCTGTTTCATGGCGATCTGTCACTGTCAAATGACGTTTCACGTTTTCACGGAAACGTTTAATTAAATAAAGGAAGAAAAAACAATTGATTTCAGGAATACCGTGTACAGAATATTTCTTTAGAAACAGATTTCAAGCATTTCTTTTTCAAATGACAACAATAAATAAAATAAAATAATAATGATACAGATTATAATTCAGAAATTTTTAAAATTTTAAAACTAGTGTATTGAATATCATTTTTAATATGAAAACTAAAAATATAACAATATAACAGTATTTACTTATAATATATATTTTTATCAATATAGTTAAAAAAATGAAACCTATGTGAAATTTGTTACATCTATTTGCTTTACTTTGAATATTTTGTATATTTTCCCATATTATGTGCACTCTGTAAATTTTTGCACTTTTAAATTTTCTATAAATGCATAAACATCCGCCGTCTACTTATAATTGTGGCGATGTATAACAACTATGTACATATATTTCCTGTTTTAAAATCTACGAGGATTTACATTATTAAATTAATAAATAAATAATTAGATGCAGAATTTCCATAAAACAACCTTATTTAAGTTCTATTATTTAAGTTTTTAATCCATAATGAATGGATTAGTTTTTTTTTCAATTTTAATACATAAAATATATTTTTTCCTGTTATAAATGACTTTAGTAAAAGTTATATGAATGTATAAGAAAAATACAAAAATTTATAATCGCATATATATATAATAACTGCAAAATATTATAAATATGTCTAATTCTTCTATTTGTAATTGTACGATGATGTATTTCTATTGAGTTTCGTTTTACAGTTTAATTTTAGTAACAGAAATGACATTAGCAAATTCGTATAATCTGGCATAAAATTGCTGTATTAGTCCTTGTATGAATTCATG
Source organism: Melipona quadrifasciata (assembly GCA_001276565.1). Classification (NCBI taxonomy): domain Eukaryota; kingdom Metazoa; phylum Arthropoda; class Insecta; order Hymenoptera; family Apidae; genus Melipona; species Melipona quadrifasciata. The sequence goes on along the minus strand of KQ435720.1, from coordinate 2,615,837 downwards.
CATACAATTCCAAAGAAAGAAAAGTACAATAAAAAGGCTGGGGTTGGTTCAAAATTCTCTGCATGATGCTCGCCGGTGCTTAAATATTTGAAAGAATAAGTGTATGACGGAAATATGAACACACAAGTACCGGTTCCATATAATATACAAAATGCCTGTACGTTCGCATACTTGACTTTTACTAAACTATATTACCATCCTAATCGAAATTATCAGTGTTACCTAATTAAATAACATCTTCATCATTCCTTTCTTTGTGTTGCAACTACATAATATTTTTTTATCACATTTTTAATCAATTGGCTTCCAAGTTTTACATACATTCTAAATAATACCAATATAATAATGACGATCATGTTTCATGACTAATGAAATTTCAATACATATGTATTATATAAAAGTTTTCTCCACTAGATGTTCAAATATATTCGTCAATTGTATACGTGAGCTATATACATCAAAAATAATATTTGTCGAAAATGACACAGAAGTTTGGGAGCTTTATGGTCGAGTTGAAAAAAAAATCGGACAAAGTTGCAAGGATGAAAAATAAAAAAACAAGCGTAACTGTTAAATGGTAAAGAGAGGACAGATTTGTCGTGCAGCAGCAAAAAAAAAAAAAAAAAAAAAAAAAAAAAAAAAAATGAAAAAAAGATAAAATAAAATAAAATTCGAATGTGTAGCAGCGGAAAAATTTGAAATAAAATTCATACAATGTTCTGTTAACACGGCAACGTAGATCCATTTTCGATTTAAACCTCGCGATAGCTCGCACAACTGTCATTTTCCATCCACGGCTCTTTCACGCACGACATTCTCTCTCGTTCTCGCTCACTCGATTTCTCATTTATTCAAGCGTCGTTCATTCACCTGCTCGTGAATAAAAAACTCGAGTAAAGAGTTCCGCGCCATTTTCGTCAACGACAGATTACATTCGCTGCGCAAATCCCAACCCTTCACCGCGCACAATAAGAAGACAAGTTGATATAAAATGTCTATAAAATGATTAGCGTCGAATGGTAAATTTAACACAAGTAAATACGAATTAATACGTTTATTAGCTTGCTTTACGTAAACGTAAAAAAAAAAAAAAAAAAAATAGAAACAATGAATTAAGAATACTTTTATTGTTCTTCCGCCATTCCACCTTTTTCTTCTTTCAATATTATAAGTGTGTTAATAATTCTATATTTGAAATTAATTAAATTAATAATTTTGTCGGAAATTATTTTTCTTTTCGCTTCTCATCATTTGTGCTTGTTTTAAACTGCGTTCCGAGTATTGTTATGTAGAAGTTTCAAGAATTAGCCAGATGATCGTATCAAAATAAGCTAATATCTTTATATTTCTAAAATTCTTTTCGTTAATGGTAAAAGTTTGAAAAAGAATATTTTAACCGTCTTACTTTCGATATATTTCTTTAGAAACTAAATAATCACTCGTGAAAATGCACCATTATGTAGCACTTTAATGGACTGATATTCTTGCGAAAGCTTCGTCGCAGCTGTTCATGAGTTCAAAACTTATTAAAGTCCTAAGATTTATCCGTCAGAAGACTTTGTCTCTGTTAGAATCGGATTTTAAAAGTTAGTTTTTAAAGACGAAACTTTCGAAACACGCTACCATTTTAGTGCATTTTCCCTTAAAATTCATTCGAAATCGGTTCTTGAATATCTTATCAAGAACAACTTTTTTGTCTAAAATGTATAAAATTTTGAATAGAATAAAATATATATACGTGCGCAAATTAGAATCAATATAATTCTGATGAACATATCTTGTATTTGTGTGTATATATATATATATGCATTATGCATTAAAAGTATACACATAACAAATTAAATATTTTAAATTCGTTCTTCACTAAAAATTTTCATGAAACACAAACCTAATAAAGAGAAATGTCTTGTATCGTTATTTAAGATTCCAGGAAAAGATCAAATACTCTTTAATATAAAAAGTTTCTTCGTTAACCCGTATTTCAAATAATCGTATTTATCATTCCATATTCCGTGCATAAATTTTGTATAGGAAAAAGCTATTTAATTTTCAGAATTGTACAAATCATGCTTTTAATAGATAAATAAATGAACAAGTGCTTTCAATCTTAAAGCATTTGTATTTTTATTCCCCTAATTTTATAACATCAATTTTTCTCCTCCTTTGCACAATATGTTACTATTGTAAATAATAAACACATAATACTCCATTAATTACGACAAATATGTATCTCTATCTTATATAATAATACATAAATATATCATTAAATATTCATTAAAATTGGAATATCTCAAAACAAGATTGTGCATTTGTGATTATAATAATTTTTTATAATAAATGAAATATTCGACAAGTTGGAAAATATGCAATATATAAAACATTACTAAAACCATTGTATCATATGGTATTGTAATTATATGTATTCAACATTCAATATTCAATTCATATGAAATTATAAACTGTTTCAAAAATCTGTTCGTTTTTATATTTTTAACACGGCAACTAGCAGGACGGTCGAAATAATCGATTGGGAATTTTTCGTAGAATCTTCTTTACAGATTTATAACAGTGCATTTTTAAAAATTTTTCTAAAGTGATACAAATGTAGACTTACGTTCTTCATTGTGTCATAAACTTTTTCTTTTATTGCAATTTTAATTTTAATAAATTTTGTACTTAAACTTTTAAGCTATCATCAATAGTTTTAGTATTAATGAATTCTTACGTGTCACACGAAATTGTTGATTATTTTTAACTATTATTAATTAAAACTTAAAAAATTTCTGTTTAATTATTATAAAAACATTCATCTTATTCTATTATTTTAAACGAGCAGGAATTATTTTTATCATCGAAGACAATCGTTTTGCAAAATTTCTTCTTCGTTTGTAAAATATAAAATGCAAGAAAATATTTTTTACTTATATTGATTATATTTCTTGTAGAGTGTAGTATTCGCTCTGTTATCACTATCATAGCTTCACTATCACACATGTCATGATTATATTGGTATCAAACGTGATTTCTAACCAATGAAATCGCAGCACAGGGCACGAGCGAAATAACCAGTGAACCTAAGCCCAAGAGAATATAATCTATAATCACTGATGTGAAATAGTTACTTGATGGATTGATACATTCTATCAGTCATTGTTTTTTCATCACTTACTATTGTCGTTATGATTTTTATCTAATATCTATGAGGTAAAATATAGCAATGTAATTTCCGTAAAATCTAATTTAAAAAAATACTACTCTTTTACTGTGAGAAAATAAAAAAGATATTTATTTCTCTGAAGTTTAATCTGATTCTATTAAGAATGCAATCATTAACGTAGCAATGCAATTTTTATAAAATCTAACTAAAGAAAATATAGTTACGAAAGTATACACTTCTTCAAAATTTAATTTGGTTCTATTAAGAATGCAATTATTAATTTAGTTGTTCGTTTAATTAACTTTCTAGAACCAGAATTTTGTTTACTTACAGGACAAAAGATTACTAATTAATTGTAGCTGTTTATTCCAGTTTGAAACCTGGGAACTAATTTAATTGAATTAAAATTTAACTGGTTACTAAAAATTTGTTTAGTATTCTATACCAAGTTCTACACTCAATCTTTTTATTGTTGTAGTCTTTCAAAAAATCTATAAATATTTTAAACTACTTGTTGATACCTCTGCTACATTACAAAGTTGTTTACTCTGTTAAATATTTCAAACAAGGGAAAAATTCAAGGATAAAATTTCGCTTACGTCGCTAATTTTATATTGTTATTAATTATCATAGTGTTGTTATAATAATTTGTATTTAATTGTATTTAATTATTTCAAGATTCTGAGAAAAAGATGATCGAATTGAACAATTTTTGTTCCTTTAACATATTACTTTAAAGAAATTGCTTTTTTTTTTCAATTCCTTGCGTGAATAAGTAACAGACCAACTTTTTATTCGTGTCGATAATATAACGTAGAAGACGATATATTTAGATAACTTATTTTTTGATCACTGTTGGTGGAGCTCCAACCAAAATTCCATTTAAATCTCGTCCCAAAAAAGCAATTGAAATACAATGGTTCAATCGTGTAACTTTCTAAATTCTCCGACCTAAATCCTTTGGAACTTTCATAAAAGCGCTCGAAGAGGTCGGTGTGCTCATTCCCGATGAATGATTTGACAAAGCTACAATTGAGAACAGATATGTAAAATTTCACTTGTGTAATAAAATAAAATTAAAAAAAAATAATAATTCACCCAAAACATCAACTCTTTGAGTGCTCAATAAAACTAAGGTCTAAAATTAAAGGTCTAATATCGAACGAGGAGTCTGTAACAAATCAAGAATTCTCCTTTTGATATATTTATTGTAATAATCTCAGATTATCTGTACGATAAACACTCAAAGGATTAATCGATCCTTAAAATATTAGTAAGTAATTACACTCTAAAAATAAAGTAACTATCACCTGCAATAATAGTTACCTGAAACAACGCTGAACAAAAAAATTGTATAAAACAACTGCGATGCTTTCCGTGCATTCACACTCAAATTTAGCAAGGTTCTAAAGAACGAAGAAAAAAGCATAAAATTCGCCGACGTCAATAAACAACTTCCCTCTTATAATAAAAAACTTCAGATCGTTATCTAGAATAATAATCACACGTAACAAAATGCTGAAGCAAAAAATTACACAAAACCCAATTGCAAACAACCGCAATACTTTCCAAGCGCGAATTCGATACACACCGTACATCTATCAAGCCTCATAAATATTCCGCGGCCGTCACCGATTCCCGAACGATAAAAGAACATTCCGCAGAAATGAGTCCGCAATTGCACGGTCAGAAAATTGGTTTACACCGTGTGCATCACGGTCGTCACACACTCGATATCCCGTTCCGTTCACGTGCGTATAATCATCCCGGTCGTCGTTGAAAATCTATGAAAACCCATGGCCAAGTTCCATCCCCGACGACCGATGCAATATTAATAAACCGTACAAATCACCGTGGCTCAATTCCACGGTTAAATCCACCGGCATAGGCCATAGATTACAGCAATTCAGGCCGGAAGGTAGCAACGGAACGGAAGGGGGTCGGCGATAGAGAAACGCAGAGAGAAAAGAAGACAGACGATCGAGAGATAGATCGAGAGAACGAGACAGAGAGAGAGAGAGAGAGAGGGAGAGAGAGAGATACAAAATAAGGGCAAGCACAACGGCAGGATAGAGCACAAGGGGTAGAGCTCCGAAGTTGGGGAATAAGAAGGCAAGGAAAGAGCGTTGGAGCTGCTTCGGAAGACGAGAAGAATCCACGGGGAGAAAACGGCGCAGCCGGATCGTGGGGAGAGCGGCTGTAGCACAGCACGAGGTGGTGCGAGGAAACGTAGGACCACGTTTCACCATACAATACACACACGTACACGTGTCCACGAGAAAGCTCGGCGTAAAGGGTGCGCGAGCGCGATCGCGTGCACGCGCGGCCCACTCATACATCGTTCTCCAACCGTGGCACACGTAGACACAACGGCTTTCACATGCACGGTCACGCGAACAACGAAACAGGGGCCACACCGACGCATAGATTGCATACTTATGCTGGCACTGTGCACATAAAGTTAGGGCGGCGCGCGCTCTCTCCTTCGCTGCCGCACAAGAATAAGAAACACGGTAGCATACATAAACAAGGAGGTTGGGGATGCAGCAATTTAAAACGTACCCCGGAATTCCTCCCAACGGGGTCGTAGAGCGGCCCTCTGTATTACGAATTCCTCCCTTCCACCCTACGGACCACCCGCCCTCTCCGCCGCCGCCACCTTTGCTTCTTCCCTCTCGCTGCCCTCTGTGTCCTCTTGCGTCTTACTTGGAATTTCGGTCGTATAAAGTGCGAGCAACTATGAGCAACTTATGGTTGACCAGCCACTCCTGAAATCCGGCCAAATTCCAGCTTGGAAAGTTGGATCATCTTCATCATATGCAATCTGTAGGTGTTTTTTCGAAGACCTGATGGTGAAGCTTCGACGTTTGACGGGCTGTGCGGACAATTTAGGAAGAGTTATAGTAGAACTTTGCTCGTACGAGTCCATTTATTCGGACGAAATTCTAAATAGCCCCCTATTAAGCGAACATCCGCCAGTTGAATCTACTTGTTATCTATATTTTTCGAAACCAAAAAGGAAAGAGGTCCAAATATAACAATAAAACGCTGTCCATAGAATATATAGAGATAAATATTTTGTCTCCAACTTTAGTAGAAAGAACAGAATTGTAACCAGTCAATGGTTCTCGAATATTGGCAACAAAGTGCTTAAAAATACTTACACAAAATGATTACAAATAATGAAAATACCTACGAACAATTGAATCCTTAACGGAGAGGGAGAACAAAATGTAGAAAAAAAACGAGAAAGAAAAATTTATAGAAAAGTATAAATTCCAATAAAATAGGGAGTAAAGTTTCATCATCCTCTGATACAGTCCCCGACATCGACTGACCGTCAGAAATCGATTTTCCTCGCTGAAGCAAATATAACAATCAATCCGGTTACTGTCACAAGTTCAGCCGAAGAGGACCGCGTGTTCTGTCGAAGAAAGTTTCAAAGTTCCCCTTCCCCTCTCTCGTCCACCCATTCGAATATCTAATCAGTTTCTTTCCTAGTAGAGCGAAGTAACAACGAGCGTCGCGAAGTTTCGCTCGAGGAGACTTAATCAGGTCTGGTTGGCTTCGGCATGAAAACTTATCCGGTTCGGCGTAGAAGTTCGAATCCTTCCGGGTTTAATGCCTATTATGCAGATCAGCGCGCGGCCAACGCGCGGCTAACTCAAATACCGTTAACAATGGAGAATCAGCAAGTTGCTTCATCGTTTCAGAATCGAGCGATTGGCTGTTTGAACGGCGGTGTCGCCTCGGGCGGCTCTGTTTGCAGACATAAGGGAGCGGCGGCCCGGGCTGAACGGCGAGTCGGGGGAGTTCAATTGGTGGCGGCAATCCTAGTAATGTACCCGTGGGGCTCTGTCAAAGTGCTTTCCAGAAGAGAACGATGCTGCATTCAGCATTCGGAAAGTTCATTCTTGCCGGAAGTGGTGGCGCGCGCGACCAAATAGCTGCATCCCCCGGCGGAGTCTCTGCCTTCGTCTCCGATGAGGGCTTCTTCGATTTCGGAAAAAAAGCAAACATCAGAGAATATTTTAAGAAACGAAGAATCACGGTGGAAGAATGACCGAAATTACGAAATTGAAAAATTTTTGATGTTGTGCGAGGTGATTAAATATTATATACATGATCAGGTATTAACCCTCAAATACAAGAATATCGTTAAATTATAGTATATAATAATTTGTATTGGATTACTAAAATTTATGATACTCGATTCTATTTCATATTTTACATTTTCATTTTGTAATCTGATACGGACTGATAGTGATGTTAAATTAAATTAAAATTTCTAAAATTTTATAATGTAACATTATTATGGTCTTTAATGACTCGATAGTATCAATTAAAAGTCAGTAAAATTATAGTTTACCAGATTCGACATATTTTGACCATTGCGAAATGAAATTATATTGCAATAATAAAATTGATATTTGTAACCTTTGGATAAAATTTACAAAGTCACAGTAAATAAAACAAATCTCTATTTAGATTCCACGTTTAAAATTTAAATTTAGAAATGCACAGAAATTTGCAATTAATAGTATCTAACGCAACGTACATTGCTCCTAATAACACGCAAACACAATAAATTTCATCGCAGAAACTAAAGTTAACTCACCTTTGTTGACTACCAATTCCGCGATTATAAAATTCTTCGTTGACAAGAAATCACCCAGTTAACCTGTTGCGAGAATTCAACAGAAAGCTGCAGCACACGGCGGTAGCAAAGAGATTAAAACGAAAAAAACGAAACTTGGGGAACTTGACCCCGGGAAAGAGCAACGAGAAGTGAAATAAGAATAGCGAAATCTAATTGCCGGTTTATTGAAAGAAAGCCGTGCTACGTTTACGACGTGTCAAGCCAACGAGGGGGAATAACGAAGCCCCGAACCGTGTACTTTTATCAAAGAGGCAGAGAGACGCATCCCCGATAGTTGTTCGAGTGTTTTCACACCTCCATGCCCAGGGACTTAAGTTTAAAAACCGACGGCTAAATAATGTATATCACAGCGGGCAACAGCGGGCGGTAAAACAGTTATAAAAACACCGGCAACTACGTTAGGATCAATTATTTAAGACGTACAGCTTCGTAAAGAGAGAGTAGACCAGTCGTAAAGGGGGCGGAAGAGAGTAACGCTTCTAGGACGAACCGGAAGAAGGAAGAACGCAGAGAGGCGGGTGGGCGAAGGAGGTGGCCATCGCGGGAGTTATAAAGGTTGCAGTTAAAAGTTGCTTGAATTATCAAGGGACTGACTGCTTCGAGACGACGGCGACCGTTATTTTTGAGCTGTTGCGTATTGGAATTTGTACGTGAAAGTTCGCGTCATTTTGCCAGCGTGATGAAATTGTCAGGTAACAGATGGGGGAAAATCCGGTGTCCATTACTTACGTTGCTTACGTTGATGGTAACGCTGTTGGAAACGATTGAAGATCATAGAAGGGAAATCTGATAATTGTATACTCATTTGCTAATGCTTTGATTTTAATTAACCCACTTGAAATTAAAAGAGAATGTTTTAATATAAAAGTAGAGGTAAAAATGAAAAAGACCTGTTGAATTCAGTTAAAGATGCTATTGTCAAAACAAATAATAACAATGTTTTAATATCTTTAATGTTTATCAACTAACGTTTTTAATTTTCATTTTAAGTTTGACTTAAATTTAATTTTCAAGAGAAAAAAATTTTTTGATATCAAATAGATGAAATTGAATCAAGAATATAATTATTAAGATGAACATCTTAATGGCCGCCGTTTTTCATTTTACGGCAAGCAACACTTTGTAAATATTCTGTTATTTTTATCTCATCACTTTTGCTTATATTCTGTAATGAAAATCGATTTTCAGCAAGTAGGTTAACTTCGTGTTTCACGTCGAAATTATCATAATAAAATTTGTTAGTCTCTGTCTCGTTATCTCAACTGGAAGTTAATTATATATTCTTCAATGTAACTGAATCTCTACGTATTGATGGTAATCTAATAACTGCTTTAATTGAATATTAGTATCGCAATTAATTGAACTCCACCGATCTTGTAATAGAATTCTGATTCTGAGATGAAAAATATCAGGCGTGTATATTATAACTTCGAGTTATAATAAATGAAACCAGCAGTTGCAGTAAATTCTCTTCTTCTTTATTGATGCATCATTTAAGCAGCTAACTTCGAATAGGATGGCGAAGATTATCGACAGATTTTTTAACGTGGCTCGATTGAGACAACCATAAGTATCGAAATAATAATATAGGATATATGGCTGCTGATTTTGCTGATGAAGAGTTTGTTAAAGTGGACGAGAACGATTATGATATTATAATTATAGGAGCAGGTTTATCTGGCCTTACGTGCGCGTATCATATTCTGAGAAAACAAATTGGGTTAGATGTATTAGTCATCGAGGCAAATGGTAAATAATTTTCTCAATCAACAGATATGTAAAGCAACACTTGAAATATTAAAAATTACATGCTATATTCTAATAATCGATACTATTTCAATTCTAAACTAACTCGATTTTGTATTGGAAATGTGAAATTTTTATCATTAACCCTTAAAGAAAGGACCGAATATGTTCATAATAATACTTTTTCGAAATTGAAAAATTAATAAAGTTAGTAAAGTTAGAGACCGGAAACGCGATTGTTATTTACAATGGCTATAGCTACTGAAATTTCGATAATAATATTATAATAATAATATCAAAACGAAATTCAGTGGTGAATTTTTATCTTCAAGGGTTCAAATATGCGAATTATTCTCTTTAGAAAAGCTGTTATTTTAAAGCCACATCTTTTTATAGTAATATGATGATTGTTATAAATATACTTATGATGCATGTTTTAAATCAGGTGAAGTAGGAGGTCGTATATTACAGAAAAGCTTTAACAATACCTATCACGCCAATTCTTTGCAAAAGCATGTAACTGATCTAGTGGCGAAGTTAAATATAAAAACTGATCAAATATCTAATGCCGAGACGAGACAAAAAATATTGTACACGAATAATGCAGCTTTGCGAATCTTGCCTAAATTCTATGGAGCTGAAGTTTACGACTTTTTTCAGACGGTAATATACGTTGTTCATTACTTAAATGAATATATCAACACATATCATGCTTAAAAGAAATTTCAAAAATATCAGGCAATTAAATTATTTATTGTTATTATTAAAAATATAGCATTATGATGTAAAATATCTGTTATTAGAAATAAGCAAATTGTAAATGTTTAAAATATTGAACGATTTAAATATTCGGTATTCAGTGTCGTGTATTCTATCTCCTGACAAAAATATAAGTAAAGTACTTTATCCTGTGGTTTTGGTAACGTGAAAATTTGCTCCTATTTTATCACACAGATCGAAGAGAATGCATTAAAACCTAAATTTTGTGATTGTGCGGCGCATGAAGAAACGAAGTATCTTGCTGAAACAAGCGTTGAACAATTACTACGTAAAATCGTTTATTTCTCGTATGCACGGTCACTATGCCGAGCATATATTTGCAGTACATGCGGTAAATTTATTTAAAACTCTTTACAAGAATTGTTAAACATTTTTATTTCTTTATTTTATACACACGTATATACGCACGTATCTTTTGTATAAAAAAAAAAAGGTCTATTTATATCAAATTATTTTATAGATATTTTATAGATATTTATCAAAAATATCTTTCATGTCAAATATCTTAAGAAGTATTCTTACATTCTGTAAATAATTTTCACATTTTTCAAGATAGTAAACCAAGTAAAAGGCGAACAAAATTAATATTAATGAAATATGCATAGTATTAAATAAACAATGATAAAGCAAGTAATAGTTTTAGAAGAAAAATTAACAAAAACAACTCAAGGATGGTAAATTGATAAACGTTCAAAATTTTTCACAGCTATGCGGAATCTCAACGATATCTCGGCACTTTGGTTTCTTGTCATGCTGAATGGAGCATCGGGTCTTGTAAATCGATTAAAAATCATGATTGGTGACAGTAATCGCTATTTCATACAAGTACGCATCATAACCATTTCATAATTTCGTGAATATGAAATATTATACATATCTGCTACATTTTAATAAAATTAAAATCTTATCTCAGTTAATTGCATTTAACATCATATTATGTTTTTGTAGGACGGTATGTCTAAGATTACGCAAACATTGTTAAAATATATTTTACAACAGGACGGGGAAATAAGATATGTAGAGCCAGTTAATAAAGTTACACTTAATAATGATCGAGCTTACGTATCGACGGGAAGAAATGACTTCAGGTATGATGTGTAACTTTTAATATCACAAGTTACAGCATTCATCGTAATTTTTCATTTAACCTTTGTCTCAATTCTATCTCTTCAATCGTGTCTATAAAAATACAAATTCCATAAAAATAGAAATTCGCATGAAAATTAATTACCAATCTGCGTTTCACAGATGCGAGCTCGTAGTTGTAGCAGTGCCTCCATCGGTGCAGAGCACTATCACTATCGAACCGTCCCTCTCTCCGACAAATATTGAAACACTGTATGCACCAGCCGAAAATGTGTTTTTCAACTTGGTTTACAAGAAACCGTCCTCAAGTTCTAATTCCGTAAAAGACATCGTAACCATTTGGGACTCCAGTAATAATTTAAACATCATTTACGATGCAACTCGTGGTAACACGAAAGAACTTGTGCTCGCCGGTTTTCTTGCCGAACCTAATCTCACGCAGACACACAAGAAAGGGCTGTTTACCACGTTGTGTGATTGTTACGAAACTTTCGAACCATCGGCAATCTTACGGTACAAAGAGCACGACCAGTCACTAATAAACGATGAAATAAATCCCGGTTGCCCTATGAGTGTTTTGAAGCCCGTTTCCATTACGAATTTCACCAATCATACAGAAGCTTCTTATGAAAGGTGGGAAAATATTTTTAGCTGTCTGAATGATGAAAAATAAAGCACAGTTTCGGTTAGAAAATAACTGAACATCCAAAAATGAAATGTTGACATCAAAATTTTAAGTTCATTGATTTGGTGGTAAAAACTGGATTATCGTTTGAAAGTTTAATGCTTTATATATAAATGTCTGCATCTATTTTGTATGTACGCGTGTATTTTCAATGAAAATCCAAAATCGAATTTATATTTCTTTTACTATTCCTGTAAAATATTGCAAAATATTATCAGGAGTAACTTAATTACTATATAATTGTGCGTAAAGTTTTGACAATTGAGAAATGTATTCTTAATAACAATCGTCGTCTATTTTGCAAGAATTTTCTTCGCTTCGAGCGAATACGCTGCCAATTGGCCAGGAACGATTGACGGTGCGATTCAAGTTGGTGAAAACACCGCTTACGAAATTTTATGGCGAATCAGACCTCAAGCACTTTCTTCCCCTGAAATGTCTAATATTGAGTACTTATTTTACTTGGTTATGCAAATATACTAATAATATAAGTTACTTAATTATACAAATATACTTTCTAAACTATTATCACAGTAGACATCACGAACGATTTACATAACATTGGTACTATAATAAAATGTCGCGCCTTATTTTTATTTATTTCAGTACTTTCTAAAATGTTTTAGATTTAAAATATTAATTTAAGCAATCTGAGACGCTTACACGATCTGAGGAAAATTTTACTGATAAATTTTCCTTCAAATAGATAAATTTTTAATTTTTCCAGAAAAATTTATGAAGATTTAACTTAAACATTGATTGCATAGCATAGTCAAGACATTGTTAAAGTTTCAATACTGTTTTTTCATATTTTTCTAAAGCATAAAACAAAATAAATAAAAAGGATTATATCAAACGACTCTAGTTTGTGATAGACATTATACTTGCCTATTATTATTATTAATTAATAATTTTATTTTTCAAAAATGTGAATATTCTTTCACAGAATCACGCTATATATAATCACGCTTTTATTTTTTATTTTTCAACAGTATGAGTCAACAAAACTTTGTTTGCTTTATATGCATTTCGAGAAAAAACATAATTTAAAATCAAATAATTTAACCGTTCGATCAATATACATTATATTCCAATTTTTCCTTTCTTTCAATTTTGCAGTAGTGCCAGAATTAGAATAAAGCCAAGGACACCTCAGCCACTTTCTTTAAAGGTGTGCGTCTTACAGTATCTCGGAATATTTCTTCACGTCGCTGTACTTGTCTCATTCTTAAAAATCGCCTACGATTGAAGCAATTTATTATTACAAAATATCATTATAAAATACTCGCAATAGAACTGTAAGTTTTAATAAAAATAAACTTTTAACGCAATTTTTTTGTGTTTCGTTGACTCGATTGAAGCGCTAGACAAATTTTCCACATCTTTACGTTGGAAAATTTAATTACGAACCTGGAAGCTGGTTTAATAAGCTCGTATTAAACATCGTTATGATACATTACGTACGTGTAGATACATTCGTACACGTGTAAACACATAAACATTGAATATGACCCTCAGTAAGAACAAGATACTTCGAATCGTACACATCAGAAGTAGTTTCATTACTCTTCCTCTTCATACATAGTGCGGATTTCATCTAAAATGTATCGTATTTTGTGAAAATTGCGTTGCAACTGTGTCACCCAAGGTAACCATTTCAATCCTTCGTCAATGACATTTTCCACTAACTCTTAAAGAATCGTTTCGTTCGTCTAAACGTTTTCTTCGAATTAAAACAAAGATGAACGATCAATATCACAAACATTCAAATTTAATAATTTCAAACCATGTTCTAACTTGTTTCATTTAGATAAAAGATTTTATTTCTCTTTGATTATAATCATTTCACCGTTTCAAGTATTCTTTATATTTTACGTAACAACATTTTCTCTGCCGTAAACTCTAAATTAGTTAAGTTAATTATTATTACGTTCTTAAATGGTCGTGTCAGTGTACGCAATAGCTTGTAGAAGTCTATGAGAACAAAAAGTAATATTTTATACTGTATCAAATGTTTCAATATTAAATACATTGATAATTTTATTAAATACTGATAACGTCGTCTAAATGATCTACAGATCTATCGTTTTAATATAACAATGTATTGTTTTGATCAGCAATTGGATATATTATTACCATTACAATGTCTCAAGAAGAAACGAGCGAAGATGAGACAGGATTACAGACACCATTGTTCCTTCGGAAAGGATCTCGATGCAGTCGTACTCCAGGTTTGTAAAATACAATATCTACATTTATCTATACTCTAAAATCAATACACGAATAATTCTTTTGTCATTTAATTTGAAATCTTCGCTTCGTTATATCCACACATTTATACGTCGAAAATATCATACTTAACTTTTTTTGTCAATTCGATTTAGTGTCCTCGCTCCATTATAATAATATCCACATGTATGTTTGTATATTAAAAACACCCTGAACAATTTTTTTGTTAATTTGATTTTAAAACTTCCTCTTTTCTATGTAATAATCTCCGCATACTTACAGACCATGAGTCTAAGTACAGTTCGTTCCTACCATTTCCTATCATTTTGTTCCTTTCTATCTTTTCAAAGTGTTCGTGAACGAAATTCTAATTTGACCGAAATTAATTTTCATTTCCACGGCTACGTAGCAATAATCAACAACACGCGTTACGATCTTTGAAAATTTATTCGTTATTTAATTCGTTACAGGAACTCCATCGTCAATTTCGAGTTCGATTATACTCGGTCAAATCCCAGAAGAGGTGCTCCGTGTTTGGTGTCAATTGCCAGAAGCAATACGTTTAGACCCTAGTTGGCTGTTTTTCAGAGGGAATATGATCGAGTTATTCAAACTGCGGAGGGAAGGTTGAGATAATTTTCTTAAATGTATCCTATGTAGGAAGAATAACACGAAAAATGGCTACTACGGCCATTAAAAAACATGTTCCATTAATAGCGCATTAAAACGCAGACATAAACAACACGTTCCATTAACAACGTATTAAAACGCACCCACAAGACATACGTTCCATTAACAGTTGGCTATGTTTTGATTATTGAACGATAATACGCGTCACTCCTCTCCATTTTCAATACCTTTATAAACATATATTTTGGCAAATTGAAAAGGTTGCAGTAACGAAGAACCAGTTCTATTTCCTAGTTATATTTCTAGTTGTAGATGCAACAGTTGACCGAGATTTAAATGTAAGATATAAGTAATTTTGAAATTTCACTGTAACGAGACACGACTGTCATGATTAAATTGGTAATTTTTGAAAACTGAAAGCACAAAGAAAGAGAATAACTTAACTCCGATATCGAGGAAAAATTGTCGATGCTTTAAATTGCTACAACTTCATAAGAAACGAAAAGTCATATATCAATCCACTTGGTCCCGGCTACTTTAACAAAAATGTTTTCACATCATCGAGTAGGAAAATAAAAGTACTTTTTGAAAATTGCAAAACTTCAAAATACGTTGGAACATTTGTTTCGTGACTAGATCCACCATGATTTCAAAGATTAAAGTATCCATTTTTAACTGTCTTCGTAATTTTCAAAAATATCTAATCGGTTTATTTTAAAAGCTTGTTTTGAACATTTCGAATGATGTCTGTTCCAGATCTTCAGATAGAGTAAAGAAAGACTGTTTGGTAGTAAATATGTCTCTTGGGACACAGCCTGCATTGCTACAGAGGCAAGTGACAAGAGATCTTTTCTTCAACGCGTTCCAATTATAAAGTTATAAAATATAATACTTTAGTATGTTCTGGTTAAAATTTTTCTAAATGAAATGTCCATATATTTATGGTGAATTTAAAGATGACCAATGTAAAATATTCACTGAATTATTTATTAAATGAAATAAATTTTTACTTATACTTTAATTTCTCTACAATAAAAAAATGGATTTGCGTAAACATCTACAATCTTTATAAAATAATATGTTTTCTCTGTTTTTCTATTTTACTTATACATCTTAGAATTTCGTCTTTTGAAATTGATAGAAATACATCAATATTTTTATTATGTTCGCTATATATATATATCAGAATTGAAATGCACGCATTATAAATTAATATATTATTACATTATTAGAATATTGTATATAAATAATTCAATATTATTTTTATTCAATGTTGCACGTAGAAAGCAAAATAAAAAGGATGTTGAAGATAAACAAGATACAAATGTTACACAAGAAACCCAGGAAACGAAACAAAGGCCTGTTTATCGTTACATTAAATTAATTTTATTATGTTGCTTCTGGCTAATATTTACTGTAAGTAATCATACAGATTATATCAAACAATAGTTATATCAAGTTTTGTCTTGAAGAAGTAATCAGTTCCAAAAATAAATTTTAATTTCAACAGTGAATGCGTAGCTTAGAATACAAAAATGTTAAAAACAAAAGATAAAAATATACTAAAAAAATATATTTGTCGTGTTTTTACTTTTTAGCTAATACTGATGATCAAGAGCGAGAAAATTGAAGAATTGCATCAAATTTCAATACCTAGTGGACGAATAAAAAGTATCCTTTCCTTTACAATTTTAGTTAATTATTTGAATGATTGAAACAAGATTTTTCATATTATCGAACATTGAACAATGATTACCACTATTAAATTAATCCTTTAATATTTGTAGGTTACAAAATGTTTGGTGAAGTTTCTGATAAACATGTCAATCTAATGGTAGAAGGATCATTACTTCCACCAATAAAATACGAAAACGTATCTGACAAATACTTAATGATATGGTTAGAACTATTAGTTAACGAAGCTAATAACAGTAATCAATTTTTATTTGAATCTAAACAAATTAAGGTAAATACATCTAAACTAATCGTATTCTATGTAGAAAGTCCTCTTTTATTTTATTCAGAAATGCAGTTGTTCTTAAAAATTTCATATTTATCTTAATAATTTCATTAAAGAAGGAAAGTTTTTAAATTACACATTATATCAATACTTATGGAAAGAAACTAATTCATTCTAATTCACGATTTTTCATATATGTAGAATATAACTGATATATGGGTTTTACCAATACTTCCGGAAAATCTGATGGATATTTTTCCTGGACAGAGGCATCAAAAAAATTTTAATTTAGATAATGTCACTAAAGAGTACGTATGATTTATTTTCTTTTTTTTTTTACTTTAAAATTACTACTTGTACTCTTCGTTACCAAAATTTCTTTCTCATGTTCATCAAATTTGATAACATTCAATGTTATCAAAATGGTTCTGAATATCATACAAACATTTTATTTTACAGTACTTTAGAAAACGCCAACGTAGTAATTAAATTTAAAACAAATCTCGAATTCAGTTTTGCTGTATCTATTAGTTATGACATATCATCAATTAGCAAAGATGATGGCATAGTGTATGCTGCGGTAATTTTATTAGGATTATACATACTTATAATATTCGAGGTGATTAAGCTTCTGAATATTCAATCTTAATTCATGATTTTAATTTATTATTTATGTAGTTTCAATGCATTTTAATTTAACTTAATTTTTAATGTAATTTGAATTACAGGTTGTACATAGGACTTTAGCAGCTATGTTAGCCTCAACTATGTCTATCGCAATATTAGCAATTTTAAATGAGGTAATCTAGAATAAAACAAAATTAATAGAAAAACTTTGCAAGAAAGCATGAAAAATTCTCACTTATTGTTTGCAGTTAAATCATAAATAGAATAACTTTTCAGAGGCCAACTATGAATGAAGTAATGTCTTGGATAGATGTCGATACGTTACTATTATTATTCTCAATGATGATACTTGTCGGTATAATCGCTGAAACTGGTATATTTGACTGGCTAGCAGTCTATGCTTATAAGGTTTGTAATTTGTACATCTTTATTATTATTTCCCAATATATACTTATATTTCGAAACTAAAAGTTAATCTTCCATAGACAGTTAAAATTCTTTTACACTCTGAACGAAACTTCATCACCCGTCAATTTTTCCAAATAAATTTTCATTCACCCCAAAAAGTCTCTCAATGGTTTATAATTTAATTTTTATAATGCTTAATAGTTTACTTTTTATAATTTCTTTAGATAACTGCAGGAAAGTTATGGCCACTCATAGGTACACTATGTTTCTTTACAACGTTCATTTCATCATTCCTAGATAATGTTACAACAGTACTGTTAATGACACCAGTAACTATCAGATTATGCGAAGTAATGGAAATAAATCCGGTACCAATATTGACTGCGATGGTGATTTATTCTAATATCGGGGGTGCCCTGACGCCAGTAGGCGATCCACCCAATGTAATCATTGCATCGAATCGCGATGTTATTAATAATGTGAGTATTGCTTCGGATATTGATTCAAACAAATATTTCATTAAGGATTGAGTTAAATCAGTCTCATACCTGAATTAGAATCTATAAAATTAGAATTTTTATAAGCAACTTTAAACGTATAGTAATATAAATTATATTAATTAATATTAATGTCGGTAACTTTTTTTTATTTATATTAATGCTTTTTGGTAGCAAAGATATTGTATTTATAAAAGAAATACGAAACTCGTAATGTTTAATTATTTACTTTATTTATTTATTATTTTTAGTTTTAATTCAATACTACGAAGAATAAAATGTATCGAGAATTTGAATTAATAGTATTAAGGGCTTAATATTTTTCAATTATTATTCATACACGTAATATTGTTATATATGTGATATTGTTAATTGTAGGGCATCGATTTTAGTACATTCACAATACATATGAGCATTGGCGTTGTACTGGTAATATTTATAGTCTTCGCTCAGTTGAAATTTATCTTTCGAGACATAAAAGTTCTTAAGTTCGCCGAACCACGAGATGTACATGTACAGAGATTTTATTCAAAACGATTAAATTATAATGTTTAGTTAAAAAATAAAAATAAAAATTATTACATTTAATCAAAATTAGCTGAATATAGGAATCTAGAAAAGTAGAAGTATATTTGCAGTTTGAATAACTCAATTCAATTCGTACTAATTGTTGAATATCTTTTGGAAATTTTTCTTTAAAGAAGCATATTAGCAAAAGTGCTCACGTCGATTAAACACGTCAGAATCTATCTAGTAAGATTTTTCACCCCATCATTCTAATAGGAATTGAGACATGAAATTGCCATTTGGCAAAGAGCTGCGGCAAGTTTGTCGAGTTATAGCAAAGATGAAAATGTAGTCAGAGAAACTTTGCTAAAAAAAGTTCAACGATTACTCTCTCTATTAAAGAAGAAGCTAATGACGGGCAGTGCCACGTTCGAAACATATAAAACTACGCTCGATGAACTTCAAGAAAAAGTAAATATTAAATTATATCTTTCTATTTTATTTTTGTCATCTAGTAATATTATAATTTGAACAATTCAATTCAACAATATGAGTTTTATTTTCATTTTATGTTGCAGTATCCTATTCGAGACAAATGGTTATTAGTAAAGTCTGGATTCACGTTAATCTTTGTGATCGCGTTATTCTTTCTGCATAGTTTCCCAAATTTGCATTTATCGCTAGGTTGGACAGCTTTATTAGGTGTTCTTTTATTGTTAATTTTAGCTGATAGCGAGGATTTAGATGGTCTCATGGCGCGTGTAGAATGGAGCACTTTATTATTTTTCGCTTCGTTGTTTATTCTTATGGAGGTACGAAATATAACTATTATTATTATCTTCGAAGCATTTATTATCATATTAGTAAAAAATTGTAACAAATATAAAATAAAAAAGAACGCTTATATAATAAATTTTTTTATAAATATTAA
>KQ435720.1:2564873-2579816 GCA_001276565.1 Melipona quadrifasciata | reverse complement strand
TTGCAAATTTAATAAAAATTCAGATTAAAGAGAATTCATGACTAAATTTCAAATTAACAAGATTTTATATTATTTAATATTCGTTTGAATATAATGTAATCATTAATTTCCAGTTGAAAGATATGGAATATTTTACACATTATTTTTATGTACATATATTTTTTTACTACACAGTTCATAAACCAAATCGGTCTATATTATGACATATACGAACTCATCACGCGATCTTAATATTTCACTACGTTAAAAAAAGAATGATTACTTCTGGCCTCATTTATTTATAGCCAATTTATTACACTACCTATTCTTTTATATTTGACAATACATATATCTTGATGATGCGTTAAAAATAATCGCTTTTATAATTTTATGTTTACATTTAAAAAGATATTCAAATTATATATAGTCCAATTAGAATATAAGTATCTGGCATAAATTTTAATTGTATTTCTATAACTTTATAATTTTATAAACATGTTAATTCCTACAATTACATTCCTACAATTATTCTATGTTACATTCTTAGTTTATTCTACATCATGTTTCAACGTTTAAAGTATGAAGTAGAATAACGATTAAAAATAAATTTAATTTATTATACCTTGCATATATAAATAAAATAATTCAAGATAAATTAATTAATGAATATTCTTACATTGTGCAGCCTTGTATCTACTGTTGAATTATAAAAATACGAAATGCATTATTCCGTGTGAATGAAATGAAAAAGCTTCTGCCGACCGCATTCTCTACATTTTATAACCTTGTCTTGCAACTTTCTAGGATTTTGACATAAAAGAAAAAAAAAAAAAAAAAAAAACAACGGATGAAGCTTTACGAGAATATGAGAATTTAGTGCGTAAATTGAGTGAATTACTTGCGTGACTAAGATTCCGTGACTCTGTAATTCCAATAATGTACAATGCATAATACATATAATTTAGGTCGAAAATTTTTATTTTGTTTTCATTTTGTTAAATTTTTTACTCTATCTATATGTATAAATATTAAGATTGGGTTTTTAATAATATAATCTGAAAATTATATAAAGATTATCGGCGTTATCACTTTGCTGTTCTGGAATATTTTATGGAATGTTTTATTTGACCTTACTTTTGGCTTTAACATTGATATTGATATTTTATGTGTTGTACATTAAGCAAAGGATTAATCTTTGTTGAAATTTTTCAATTGACAATTCAAAATTAGATCTCGATTATATTCATTGCTTTCGATTTTACAATTTCGTGAATCTTTGCATCTCTAAACACATAGAATATACAGAATTATATAGAATTACATAAAATAATATTTGAATAATACTCGATATAATATTTGATAAAACTCTACTCAATTCTACAATAGTATCATCGAGTTATAGATGTCTAGAATAATTGATTTTAAATTACTAAAATACATTTTACATTCTTTATTAAATTAAAAAATTTAATTAAATTAAAGACTCCAAAATTGTCATTGTCCCTCAGTTACGATCGCAAAAATAACAAATTGAATAAATATATAATCACGAATTTCTACGAAATGCGATAGAAATTAATTATATTTTAAATTACATCAAATTACTTATATTCTCCAAAATATAAGGGTTTAGTAATAAAGCTAAATTGAATTAAAAATTTCAAAATTAACTAATTTTGCTCTAAATTGTTGCAGTTGTCCGATACAGTTCGATAGTACCAGTGATTTATAATACAATCTCGAGTTATCATCTCGAGGCTAAAATATTGAACAAACATCCGCAGCCCAAGCATCTCCTACTATTTTTCGATCACTCTCTGAGAGGCGGTTTCGCCGAATAAAGAAGCAACTCATTCGTAGAACCACGACGCGACCTTCCAAGGGTTGAAAAGCGGTCGACAGTAACTCCGTGCGACGTGTGATATTAGTCGTTCACAAAGGGGAAGAGGAAAGGGATTTTCACTTTACATCAGACTAGGTCAAAGTACACCTACAATTAGTCGAACAGAGCCGAACGAAGGCGGATCGCTCATTCTACGAAAAAATATCGAAGGCAAGTGGACGAGGTTCGATGCGTACCGTGTAGACAGTTCTGAGGACGTACGTTTACCTGTAGTCCCTACCACTTTCTTTGGCCGGTTGGTGGGTACCGCGTTCTTGTTACCGTGGTCCACGCTGCACTACTGTTCCACTATCTCCTCATTCACCTCGCGATTCGACAGGATCGAAGAACACGCGCGTATCTCCCGGACATTCATCTTCGAATTATCGATCTATCGGGAAAAACCGAGTAACTCTTCGCTCGATTCCACATCATTTTCCACGCTCGTGTATTCCAATCTTTTTTTTTTTTTTTATCGGCGAAGACATATCGAGTTTTCTTACAAAATTTTTCAAAAATTTCGTTAAAAGTGACCGATCTGACAGAGAATCCGCGTGTTCGACGTCGCTGCACGAGAAAAGATAATATAATTTGGATCTTAAACATTCCTATCTTGATCTCACGAGGGAAGTGTAAAAGGAAAAAATAATAAATAGAAATAAACAATAAGAATTCACGATACAAGGCTCGACTCTTCTTTCTTATTGACATCGATCATCGCTCGCGAATCATGTGCACCTGTTACCGTCAGTGTTACAATTAGTTGCACTTTACTGTATTGTTCGTCCGGTACTCAAGCTCTTTCGTTTAAAGAATTTTGAGAAAGGGATCACTTGAACGGCTGAGTCATTCGAATGAGAAAGCCTCAACGAAAGGAACGTATTCGATGGTGATTGTCGGTCAGTGGAGAACAATCGACCCATAGATAAAGTGATAAAGCAGGTGCCGGTTGGAAGGTGGAAAGTAGGCAAAATCGTTTAAGAGGAAATCCTTTACGAGGAAATATCAGAAGTAAAGAAAACGGCGATCATGGCCTAAATGAGTATGACCGACAAATATGTGCGTGTAGTACGTTGGTGATAGAGAAACCTACCTCGTATGGTTTTCTTCTTTCCATTCGCTCACTTCAAGCTTGAAACTGTTGTGTGTTACATAAAGAAGGATTTTACTGGCCAGTTAATGAACTCGGTTGTGCGCGCATACAGGGAACATCTCTCAGCGACCTTACGTAAGTAAATATGAATAATTTCTTATTTGAAAATAGTGAAGAATGTAGAATGAAGAAATGCAGAATAGAACAAAGAATACGGTGGCGAGTGCAATACCGTGGTCCACGCGTGACAACCCTGTATTATGTCTTTATCTTCTTATGGTGAGCGCCAAAGTTTCAGACTCTCGCTGGGAACCTAGAACTGCGCTCAACAATTTTATCGCACACTTTTGAGAGTTACTTCTTCCGTTCTCTTGATAAAATGAAATTATAACAGTCCTCCTTATTTCCAAATAAATAAATTTTTTAATTTGCTTGCGATTTCGTTCATTGAACGTTTTTTGTGAACAATTTGCTGATCATTAATCAGTCGCGTGACGTAGTTTTGTATCGTTAAATTCAATGTCAAAACGTGTTATAATTTTTGCAATTGCGAATAATAAAATTTTAATCAACACTCAATTTAAATCAACAACTCAAAGGCTACTAAATTACTTATAATGCATAAAATTATATACTAATCTCGTAATTTTCTATCATTTTGCATGCTAATTCAATATACATTGTATATGTAAATTATGATAAGTAACAAAAAGTTCGATTGATGTGTTTTTAAAAAATTGAATTTTTTACTTATTAATAAATGATCACTTATTTCACTTATCTAAATGTTTGTCGCTAATTACACTATGTTTACGTAGTAAAAGATGTAATTATGATAATAGCTTCATTTCATTCTTCTATAAGCAAATGGATTTATAATTATATGAGATATTGATATTGAACGAACACGTGGAATTACTAAGAAATAATTTATATAAAATTTTCCTACTGTATAACGTAAGAAAAATAATCATATGACAAGTACTGTATACTTAAACAAATTCTTATAAAAAATTTTTACAATGATGAATTTCAAAATATAATCATATCCTTGGAGAATATATTTCCCTTGGACAATGTTTCCAATACGTATTTCCAAATATTTCCGTAAATTAAATCTCTTGTAAAATATTGATTTCATAATATATAATATTGTAGATGAAATTATAACATCTTTTTTTGGCTCTAACATCAACAGATATAAATATAAAATTAGTCTTGATATCATATAATAAAATATAGAAACGGAAAAGATATTTTTGGAAGAAGATCGCTGAACTTAATCACCGAGCAATATTATTTTGATTGAAAATTAGATTGAAGATTTTCATGCAAATTTATATTTTCATGAACACGATTAGAAAAAGACCTTAATAAATAAAGTCTTATTTTATTCATTAAAAACCTTTATGCATAAAAATCTCCTGTCGACTAAGTATACTGCTTATTTTTGTCATAAAAAATTACGCGTAATTTTCTACTTTCTACAAATCCATTATCGTTTTACTAACATAATTGTTGACAGAATTTTATTGACACCGCAAAATTTCGATTTGAATTTAAATACTGTATTACGTGCACGTTAGATGCAACAGGAAATCGAGGTATGACCTTTAACATTAACGATTGTCGCAAAGTTCAGGTAACATTTCGCTTCTTTTTCATAATGGTGTCAAACTATCATTATGGTTTCTTCTTAAGAATTTAAACAAATATTTTAATTTAAATATCATAACGAACGGTAAAATTTGTTAGATCATCGTTAACAAGATTCAGCGTCAAAATAGCTGAATCACAGCTAACTCAAACATACGAATCATAATCTCATAATTATTTAGATCAGAAAAAATTACAAGCTTGTTTGCACTTCTTATTAACTGTAATGATAACTTAATAACTTATTAAGACAATCTTACTACAAACTTATTAAATGATGACTTGTAAATATTTAATTATGATTTACGTAATATATTTCTGTTTCTTTTATCCAACAAAATAAACTTTTAATTTTTTTTTTATCTAAACAAAATAAACTTTTAATTTTTATTCCTTCCAAAGTATAATTATGGATACATATTTGTTAATATGTACTAATGTAGCTAGTTAAATCAATTAATCCATAATTAAAATATTTAATCCATAAATAATTAAAATAAGTAATCCATAAATAAAATATAATTTGACAAGAAAAGGAAATATCTTTTTATCGAGGGATTAGTCCATCATAAGTAAAATTAATATTTTTTTGTAATTTTGGAATTAACGGGAAACTTAGATTATGCAAATCTTGAGAATTACTTGCTTCTTTATAAAATGGCTAGGCTGAAATTATTTTGATGCAGAAACATCGTCAGTGACTCTTTTCGCGTAATTAACGTAGCGTAATTGCGAGCATACGGTTTGTCATAAAAACAGTCAAAAATTTTTATTTTCTCGGAAATATTTGCTGAGAATGTTAATTCTGATAGAAAGTAACTCGTGAAAAATGATGCAGAAAATTATTATTAAAATTGTTAATTTCTTGAAATCTTGATTAATTAAATACTTTTATTAAATTTTCTAATCCTTCCTCTCATCAATTAAAATACCTCAATTATCGATAGATCTGCCATATTACATGCTGATTCTCCACATATTAAAATTTATTTGATATTAAATTTGTATTTTGGTACAATATTATTTCATGTTATTAAACATTATTTATATCTCTCGTGAGAATAATCGATTGATCATACAGAAAGATCTCAGCGTGAACTTTCTTTAGTATTGTTTCACCTACAGGCACGTTCCACTCCATTATTACACGGTACGTTGACTGGAACTACTAGAACTATTATTTGATATTTAGGGCAAGTTCAGCTGTTTCGCAACGTTGATCAGTCAGTGTCAAAACGTTTAAACGTCCACGTCGCCGCAAACGCGCTTATTCACATTAAAACGAACGTAACATCTTTCTCCCTTGTTTCTATAAATAAATCCGTATCTTTCGAGTAAAGTTACACTTCATAGTCACAAAAATGTTAGAAACTACCAAATAAAACTACAAAAATTAAAAAAAATCATTAAGAATTACAAAATGAAACTATAGAAACTATAAAAATATTAAGAATTATACTACGAGTATAAAGTATAATTTTAATATTTCGATGAATATTCAAGATGCAACAATTCCACGCTGTATCAGTTTTAACGAAAACGAAATAAGAAACCGAACCTGGAAGCGACAAATGCAACAAAATTAAAATAAGTACGTGGTTCACCATGAAGAATGTTTCGCAAAAAGATCACTTTCTCTTTGTGATCACGGCGACATTTCAGCCATTGAAATATGCACATTCAGGGTCTTTCGAGGGTAAATTAGACGAGTTTATCTTCTTTTTTAACATATTCACAAAATTAAAATTCAAGACATTCGAGAGATCGAAGTCTATCAAGTTATAAAAATGCTAACCATGAACCTTTTTTAAATTACTCAAATAAATTTAATCAACAGCGGACAACGTGGAAGATTTCCAAGTGTTCAATGTTGAAAAAATTCTCTATAATTTTGTTGATGTTTTATAAAAAGCGCTTGAATCAACGAGGTATTACATAAATAAAGTAAGATCAAAGATACAGCAAGGTGAAAGAACAAACTTGACTTTCTCTTTATTTTTAAGGATCTCGATATTGCAACGCACTTTTGGATTTTTTCCCTTTTTAAAACGAAACGATTCTGACATGTCGAGACATATTACTTTGCTTAATATAATTTTCAATATAAAGATTGCTTATGACTAAAGAATCAGAATTCGAATACACTTCTCTAATTTTTTATCGTTCAATCACATAGTTACGTTTTATAATTTAACTAATATAAATAACATATTAACTTTTCCAAATAAAGTGATTATTCAAATTAAATGAAAGTAAATAATTTGTTACAGTATAAAACATAAATATAATATGTACAAAACTTGCAGACAAATGAAACAGTCAAAATAAAGTATTTATTATAACGTTTAGTAGATGAAATAAATTTCTTTAGTTATCAACCTGAAAAAGAAATGTAGGCAAAATACTAGGAATATAGTTTAGAAATAGATAAAGTATAGAATGTAATAATAATAATCTATAATTTATTTAAATTTGCAACAAAAATAAAATACTATATTCTAATGTAATTAATAAATGTAATCATGCACAATGCAGTAATTTCATAATTTTATAACTAATAATCATAATCGATACAAAATTAACTCAAATGAGAATTCTGAATTCTACTTTGAGTGAAATAATTGAACGGATACAAGTTAGGTATTGCGGTACAATTTTTGAGCATGATTCATGTACCATCCATAAAAATACATGCGGTTTCGAATCGAAACCACAAACTCGGGATAAATGTTTCTGTATATCTTTTCTACGATATCTGAATGTTCTTAAAGCGTGCCTCTTCGTTTTACACAACAGTAATATCAGTTGTATAAAAATCATCAAAGGAAAAAATGTTTCCAAAATTTTTCATTAAAAAAATTATAATTTTTATCGCAAATTTGATATTTACTTGTTCAGTAGATAATAACTCGCAGAAATTTGAACAAATTAATTTTTATAACATCAATCTTTTATAATATCAAGCAAAATTTCATTACTATCTGTAAATAAAATTTATTAAGTAGATATTAACTTCAGAAATTTATTGTATAAATTTAAAATATTAATTAATATAAAATTTTTTGATTTAATCAGTATTAATTTTTAATATTTGGATAGATATATAGAAAATCCAAATATATAAATATAGAGTAGAATTAAAAAGAAGAGAGAAATCCGAGAAGACAAGAACAAATAAAAAGCAATAACTTTTAAACCGATTTTTAAATAGAATGTACTACGTAAAATGTGCAAAACATCCAAAACAGAGTGTTCATTACAATATTTAATAGGCAAAATAAATATCTCCTTAAGTTCCATTTCTTTCTTTGTGCAAACAACCGTACTCGACAGATCGATTTTTAAAATCTCTATGCAAAGAGTGAAAGTTTAACATTGAAAGTCGCTGTTCATTCAACTCAAAATATTAATTACAGATTTTAATGCTCGCAATATCGCGCTTATGACAGAAACACTTGCGCCAGACTTTCGTTTTCGAAACTATTCATTTCATACATCAGCCATGAGTGGACAGGGAAGAAAATGTGAGAATTAATCTGTGTACCTATGTAGACTTTACAAATTAAGTAGCCGTCAATGTATATACATATATCAACTTGATCAGCCAAGATTTCAAGGTTCGATAGCTCTTGGAAATGATGAATACAGTAGTTTTATCGTAAATGATCCATAATGATCTCTCGAAACGCTTTATTACCAATACCATCGCACAATCGTTTTCTCCTCGTTTGTTTACTCTAATACGAAACGTATGACTAGAGTATTTCGTCGTGTGCGCATTGAATCTGGTTATTACTGCAGTATACTAGTGTATAATTCTTATGAGGTACTATCATAAAGCTGATGTTAGTTATTGCTGATACGCGAAGCAAATAAGCTTGAGCATGAATGAACGCTTGAGCATGAAATATTACATATGCGGACGCGGAATTTGATAAAATAGTTTCGCATTTTAAATATTTGAAGAGTAAGCTACGATTTATGTCTAAATGTTACTAATAAGAAAAAATTATTACGGGATGATTAACAAAAGAAAGATAATAATTATGTATAGATCGGGCGTTTAAAAGAATATGTAGTATTTAAAAGAATATATAGTTAGGAGTTATGTGCTCTTCTCCTCTAAAATATCTTTAAATTCAAATGTAACGTCGAATCAAAAGACAGTCTCACAACGACGACGCAGTGAAATGTGCACAACTAGTCAAAAACATATCTAATTTAACCGTTTTAGTGCCAGGAGTTTTTAAAAATCCGTGTTCGATTGCGCAATGCAACGCGATAACGCTTCGTTCATTTATTTGCGAGAAATGAATTTTTTTTTCGTCCAGATATGCCGCTCGGTGCGCTCGCGCTTCATTCCATCAATCATATCAGAGACATTATACTCAACACACAAAAGTTTGCGAAATATTCGTGTTTTACGTTTTATTTACGTGATAACATTCTATAAAACAGATTTGATTTTCCAATTCAAGAGGTAATTTATACATTAGTTCTTCTTAATTAACATGTTCGTCCCCGCGTTACCCAGATACGGGTATACTTCCATGGAGCGGTAGCCCAAATGTGGGCGACAAACGTGTTAATTTGATTATTTATTATTCGTGTATCCCTTGTAGGGCAATGGATACGAAAAAGAAGGGAACGAAGTCAAGTTGGAGATCTAATTCAACTTCTGAATCTTACGATAGCAGTAGTAATATCGTTTCAGTCTCAAGAAGAAGGAAAATAGATATTTTTGATTTATCTAGTAGTGAAGATAGTATTCCATGCAATTTCATCTGTTCTGCTACATTTTATCTATTCTGATTTGACTCGCGACGAGCTACAATCGGAACCGAGCACGTTGCAAATTGACGATCGTGACCAAACATCGCGGTACATTTCACCACAGAACGCGAACAGCGCGATCGCGCTGCGTGGCGCTAAAACGGTTTACAGTAAAATAAATAACACTAATCAGAGACATAAATTGAATGCGTGTCGATCTAATTATGTTTCAGAAGTCTACGTCAAATTTCAAATATTTAAGAAGGAAAATAATGATTTAAAATATTTTATAAACATTAATCTAGTTGTTAATTAAAATTATACAGATTTTGAACAAATAATGTTTCCTATCATTCACGGAGAAAAAAATGAAATTTACTGTACAATTATTACAATATACTACGTGCTATGTCCGCTGTCTTGTTACGTTGTCTCTTTGCAAAGATGATATTGCAGCAAAGGTGTACAAAATGTATTGTTATTATTATCAGAATAAGTTTATTACTCATTTTATTATGCATATGTATTGTAATTCTCTATATAAATTTCCATGAAATAGTGTTTTGTTCTTTAAACAAATGTCAGAGACATTGCAAGTATTTTAGAATCTGTCTAATTTTAACTAAAAGGTCGATTAAGATTCACGGAATATGCAAAACACATTCTTTCTCTCTGTTTTCGCATTTTAAATACTTGAAAGACAGAAGTACTTACAGACAGACTTCTGTGACCGACTGTAGTTCATTGCTCGACTTCGACACTTCAACGAAATCGTACTTTCATGAAACTGTACTTTCTTCTCGATTTCTATTTAATTTCCACACATCACACTCTTGATATTGTATATGATTTCACTCGTTTTGGAAATGCCGAAAAGATTGTGAAAGCTCGATCTGGTGTAAGTTCTTGCCGTGCGTCATGCTTGTTTCTATCCCTCCTTCATGAAGGTAAATGGAAAGTCTGAAATCACAGTTCCTTCTTCGTATATAAGCGACATGTAAACTCCGGTTGGACACACCATTCGTCCTTGCGGTCATTATATTTCCGCATAGTCATTTACCAACGTACGCAAAATATGTACATTGAACCTTCGTTATCGATCTAATATATTTAAGACTTGATCTTCCACACTTGGCAATTTTATTTCCTTCCTGCATTCAGTTTTCAATAATCGAAGATTTTCATATTCACTCGCGGTGAAATTGAATTTTTCGAATATTTGAGAAAATACTTTCTACAATACGTCAAGTAACTCTCTACGTAGTATAGCATTTCAAGTCGAATATGTAGAAGAAGCTCAGTGTAGCAATTATGACACCACAGTTAATCGTTTACTGTTATTTTCTTGAATTTAAATCCTTCTGATAAAAAATGGAGATACAGAAAGAAATGAATTAATTTAATTTTTCTGTTCGATTTATTTCTAAATGTTACAAATAAGCATATCAGATATAAGTTATAGTTAGATTGTAGATTCATCCTTTGATATTTATCCCTTGATTATGTTACAGCAGATTCATATTTCTGAAAATACAAAAAATTAGAATATTAGTGGAAAGTTATTTTATGTATTAGATTTTGTAGAAAGTACTATGCGCATCTTTTTGTATTACGTGCGCGCTGTGCAATTTCGCATTTCAAAATTTTCTGTTGGTAAATTTGCAGAGATCCGCAGTCCAGTTCTAGTAAATAATTTCTTTTAATATTTCTTTACTTTCACACTTTTACTGAACAAAATTTCATTACTTTGTTTATTAATATTTTTATTTTTATCAAATAAAATTGTATTCTTACTCATATTAGTGTTAAAAACATATTTTAAACAAACCTTCCCAAATAATATAATTTAATAATTTAGTTTCTATGACGTGATACGGAAAATTGAAAGTAAGATGTGTTGCGTATCGACAGAAATAAATGTAGCTTGAAATGCTTGATACAAAATCACTGCTATTACCAAATTTCAGAAACAATTTACGCTCCAGATACAGTGCAAAATGGCAGAAATCAAACGCGACCATGCATTACCGCTTTCTCTAAAACATTCGCTGCGATCGAATTGCAATAATACTAACAGCACTATTGTGATACATCATTGAATAAATTTGATGACTATTCAATGGAGAAATCGCAGTAGATAGCAAAAATAACATTTTTATAGATTTTTACATTTCATATACACATTTCACATACGTACATATGAACGAAACATAATGACAAGCTTGAAGTGATTTGAATATTAAAAATTTCCTCAGGTGTATTAATATGCAACCTGTTTGTGTATATTATCTTAACTTTTTTCATTTATAATTTCTTCAACGTTATCAGAGAAAAATATAAATTATCTTAAATTTTCTCCGGATCTTTATATTACACTTTGGATATAAATATCGACAAAATATTTTTGACGATTTTCATATCAGTGTTCACAGAATTTTACATCAAATCCACTTAGATAATTTAAGCTGACTTTTATAAGTGGAACGTCGTCTTTCAATATTTTACTGACAAACTAATTGGTTTGATACAATGATTTTATTGTAAAAAATTCTCTCTTTATTTTTAAAAATAACATTTTCGATCTTCGTAACATATATGAACATATATCTTCAGTAACTGACAATGAATTTTTACGATCGTCATTAATGAAATCCATTTTATTAGAAAAATGATAAAACTATACAAAATAAGAGATAGTACGCAAGAAGAAAATCGTTTCATTCATTTTGTAATTGTGGGAAATGCATGAGCATGAAAATGCAAAACAAAATGAATGCATTCTGACGTTAATCAATCAAAGTATACCGGAGCAGAGCAGCAGAAAAAGAAAGAATGACAGCGAGAGTAACGAAAGGCAATGTAGGATTGCAATATAAGCATTGAAAATTCAAAATCGAGAGTGCGTATGCACATATATGCGCATAGTATGTATGTACGCCCATCTATATGCGCTTCAATCCGCATTTGTGGCGAACATGTACGATCATTAAACATTTGTAAAGGCCTTGGAGCAATCCAACTCTCCCTTAATTTATCGAGTTTTGCAAACTTCGGCGCAATCGCCAGCTGCTTTTGCACTGCAACATTTATGTTTACCAGCCTCGGTTGGGATTGTGTCGTTCGACAGTCAGAACCGTCGATATCCTGTGCAAAGATTCGGAATCCTAGTTTTATTCTCGATGCCTGGCAAGAATTTTAATATTAGTTTTGTCTGTTACCTGTTGCCTAATTGCACTGGCGCAATCTACGACGATTTCAAAAGAATGCACCTGTGCATATATTTAAGCGCACTAACTTGTTACTTAAATTACTAACATATCGGCTCGATTTATAATGATTTCGAAAGATTTGAGATTGAGAACTGTGATTCTAGGATAATGAGAAGTAAAAATGTCATAATATACCTGGATGATTCGATTTCAATTTAATTCAAGAATTAAATTCAGCGTAGTTTGAAATAAATTCATTTGAAAGCAGTATTTTATAAAATTGATTGTTGAGAAGTAGGTAAAGAATTTCTTTTCATCTATAAATGTGATTTTCAATCTTACATTTCAATTTTTTTTTTTTTCAATCAATATGTTACAAAATGGCAGAGCTAGTTTGCTGGTTTCGAAACATTATTTCAATTGTTGACAACCTTCGCAGCAAAAAACTGGAACTGTATCAAAAGTAAAATATTTCTATTGAGCATAGAAATCTATTATTTAAAATGTTGCCTAGAATTTTTTATGAGGACATTTCGTAGAATTTTAATTATTTCTGCGTGGCTATAGAACAACGTTTTTTCAATTTTTATATTATCTTTTAAATTAAATAATATTTACTGTTATAAAAAATCAATCTATCATTTGCATAAAGTACCATTACAATATAATTTACATTGATCTATGATATTATTAAATTACAGTAGATAGACGTTTGATACTGAAAACATATTTTCTTACAATTATGTCCATCTTTTTTAACGATCATGTTATCTCCATAAGTATGTAGGTATAATATAGATATAAATACCTATAATTACTCATAATATGTTTCATTAATAATGTATGGAAATAAAAGTCGCGCAGGAAAGAAAGTATTCACTTCCGGTATTTAACACATAAGATACACTTGTGTAGAGAGCGGAAAACTACATCCCGATTAATGTAGTCAGAAATCTAAAGTTTCATTCTATATAAAAATATAGAATAATACTGAAGCACAGAAAATTAATTCCATAATAATAATCGGTATAAATAATATCGGTATAAATAGATTATATAATGAGTTGGTATCTCTTTAACCGTTTTAGTGCCAAGGGTTTTTAAAAATCCGTGTTCGATTGTGCCATGACAGTGCGATAGCGCTGCACATTTCATCACAGTACGCGAACAGCGCGATCGCGCTGCACATTTCATCACAGTACGCGAACAGCGCGATCGCGCTGCACATTTCATCACAGTACGCGAACAGCGCGATCGCGCTGCGTGGCGCTAAAACAGTTAAAAGAGCATCAAAGATCTTTACTTTCTTGTACAAGATTCATTTAATCAATTATTTCATCTTGAAAATGAGTTAAATAACTCTTTACTAAATAATTTTAAAGCTTGAAGTTCTTCAGCTATTTAATGATTACACTTGTGAATAAAATTTTCCAAATATCGAGAGAGTCAATATTACAATAGTGCAGTAAGTATTGTAACAATTACAGATATCTAAATTGAAGTGAAAATAAGGACTGAAAATTTGTTGTCTTACAAAAGAAACTCTATAATTGAATGCTTGATAACAACTAATAAACAAACTCTTACGAGACTCTCGCAAAATACAATTCAATTGTAATAACATCAAATGTAACAATATATAATTTATTAATATATGACAAAATGTAACATTAAGATACGACAAGATACAATTAAATAGAATCATTTGTTTCATGTTAAATTCAGTTAAAACTAATGAAACTTTGGGGCAATTAAGAAATATTAATTTCTAATTAGAATTAGAATTTTTATCACTACACGACATCGCGCTGACAAATATTTCGACTATGAGATATGTGATATTCCATTCATGGATAGTAATTTCGTAGTAATTGTGCATAGTAATTTCAAGCTTTTTATTATGTACATACAAAAACATTAATAGATGTTTGAAAAACATTGATAATCGTTTGACGTTGGTGAAACGTATTGTGGATTATTTAACGTTGGAAATAATCTGTATTTTGATAGTTTCTGGAATAGCTTAATGTATAATTATTTTTCCTTCATTGCATGATTATTTGCATGATTGTATCCTGCTTTGTTAATTATCCGTGTTCCACAATGAATTCAGAGAAATACGAATAGGATAACAAATTATGAGATAAGTGTACTATATTTACATGAAAAAAAAGTGTCACGATATTAATCTTTATTGAGCAAAACAGATTCGTGCAGTTTCTTGTAAATAATATGTAAATAATTGTTTTGATCTTAGATGATTCTCGTAAATAGTATACTTAAATCGAATTAGTTATACTTTTGTTTGTGTCAGTAATAAATATATATTATTCTTAAAAATTATTCAATTT
>KQ435720.1:2546065-2559415 GCA_001276565.1 Melipona quadrifasciata | reverse complement strand
AAACAGCTCGTATAACACAACGATCGTGAAAGTATAACTCGAATAGCTGTATCAGACGCAATAAAGAAACGATACAGAGGGAAGGAAAAACCAGATCGAGGAAGGAAGAAGAATCCGGATCCGGCGAGGGAAAAAGCAAGCGATGCTTGTTAACGGTGTTTCAAGAACAGATCGCGTACATCCCCGAAAACAATGCTCGGAGAAGTGACGTGAAACAACACTTTCGAAACGTAACACATCGTAGATTAATTGTAACAAGATTTCTATGGTGACGATAAACAGAGCACGAATTATCCAATTATCTTAATTGCCGTGAATTTTAACAGTGAAACATAAACTAATTCCAGCAAAGCGAGTGGTTATCGCTTTCGTCGATCTTCCATCGCCATCTTTTCTTTTTTACACGTAACATACGTATT
This sequence comes from Melipona quadrifasciata, assembly GCA_001276565.1. Classification (NCBI taxonomy): domain Eukaryota; kingdom Metazoa; phylum Arthropoda; class Insecta; order Hymenoptera; family Apidae; genus Melipona; species Melipona quadrifasciata. Next base: position 2,558,996 of record KQ435720.1, on the reverse strand, counting down.
ACGTATCCTGTTTAATATTGAGAAACACGTCACAAAAAGAGCCACCTCAGGTTTTCGAAACCTGATTTTGTGCACCGGTGTTGCTCGAAAGTGAGCGAGTTCTCTCGAGGAAATTTCGACACTTCTATGATTATCGCGAGATCTAATTGGACAACGTTGGTCGAAAATGAAGTTCATTGGGTCGTTGTTGGGCATTAGCTCGCCCAAGAAGATGGGCAAAGAGTACATGAAAGTAGGAAGGAACGCTTTGTTCGGGCTAAGGACGAATCAACACGATGACCTGTACACGGACAAGGTTCCCAGACGTTTGTCCTTCCTCATTTCAAGGAATGGAAAACTCAAACACGGTGAGCATTTATCGTAGTCTATGATTTGCATTTCATACACTGTCCCGTTACATTGCGATGAAATAATCTGACACTGATCATGAAACGCGTTAACGCGTGTACCGTGGATACGTAATGATCGAAACATAACGCGGTTCTTTTCTCGAAATTAAATACGGGTTTAACAGGTAAGTTAATTAGTATTTCAATTGTTGGCTCACTATTTTATTGAACTTTATAAATATATAATTATATAAATTAAATTAAATAGTAATATTAATTTATTTATTATTAATCGTCAAATTATTTAATTTAATATTTATCATTGGTCACAGTTCGTCGTAAATGGAAAAATGTTGACCGTGAAAACCACGCAATACAAACAGGTTTTCGATTTCTATCGAAACGGATAATTTTAGACACTGCTTGTTCTTATTGCGAAACACCTTGCAATGTAGTAGCAATTATTTTAATTTAAAAGTGAAATGAATTTCAGTACAATAAAAATTGTGCTCGGTAATTGCACAACTGTTGATTTAAAACTAGAAGTAATATTTTCTACGTGATTCTCATTTTAATTATTACATCTTTCCGTTTCCGACATAATCAGCAATTTTTCATGTACGTTTCACTATACATGAGATGATTTACAATGATCTGAAACTTTACGAAATATACGGTTTGTTTTATTCCGATTTTCATATTTGTCAACCAAGATTATATCGATTATTAAAGAGTAAGTAGTTTTATAAAGCAGCTTTCATGAGAAAGAAAAAAAGGATTATTAATATTTTCAATTTTTATAATGTCTGACACTGTCTATTTTAAGTTTACTAACTTTTTTTCTGTTGCGAAGAAAAAGATATATGAATTTTATTTTCGATCTCTACAATATTTGACATTATTCTTTTTAAGTTTCTTAATTTCATTATTAAAGCGATTAAAAATATATCTACATCGCATCAGGTAATTAATTCAGGAGAAAAAATTTTGAAAAGAAATATTCATTTGCAATTTTATAAATATCTTCCAAATTATAGTCAATTTCTGTATATAGATGATACGTAATGATTTGCAAATCAATGAAAGCTGAGATGATTACAGTAGACTTGCCAGATGATTATAGTGAAAAAGATATTACGTGATGCAGTTTCACAATTTGGAACAGATGTTATTTTCTGTTTAGTTATGATAAATCTCAGAGTCGTTTTATGACGTCTTAAAATTTAAAAAGAAATCTCTGAAATCCCATTAACTTATTGAAATTTACCGAACTTTAAAAATTCATAACATTGTAATTAAATACTTTATTTTTGATTATAGTTTTATACTGATTTTATTCTACATGAACGCGATAATTTATTTACAAAGACATGCACCTCACTGATTTCAATGAAATCCTTAAAGTACGTTGTCAAGCATGTAATTCTGATTAATTTTTCCCTATAGATGCAAGGGTCGCTCAGCCTTAATTTTCGAAATATTCGCAAAAATGTAGCCGAAACTATACGCGATAGTTTCGTGTTTCAGTGAGATTTGATTCAGAAATTCGGGGTCGGGAGGCAAGGTAAGGGGTTCACTCCTACTCTATCATCGCTTTTATTTCACAATGTATCATTACAGTCTGTCCAATGAGTCGAGTAAGTAGTTCTTGTTTCACAGGCAGTATAATTACTACATAGAATACACGATTTTCTAATGTAATAGTAAAATTTTGCTCGATTTAATAATAATTGTATTTCACAACTAAAAATCGTGTATTATGAAGAAAAAGCGCAGGCATTCCCACTCTGCAGTTTTAACTTTTGCAAATATCTCAAAAACTAAAATCAGGCGATAGAGTTGTATGTAGAAAGAGAAGAAAACTTAGACTCATGCCCTCGACAACAGATTTTAAAGTCATTGAAATCGATGAGACCTCTTTGTAAATAATTACTCAAATTTTTAATTAGTTTTTTACAACTGATACAAGCGAATTTTTAATTCTACACATAATCTATGCAATATTGATATAAAAGTTACGATAATTTAATTAATCATTTCTTTATGTATAAATAAATTTGAAGCAATATGTCATAATATTAAGATATATTGCTACGAAAATTTTTAAAAGTTAGTTGGAAAGTTAAACTTGCTTCGAAGATTTGTAACAGATTAGAGAGTTTCCATGTTTCTATCTTGAAATCAGGAAGAAATTCTTAACGTTAGTAGAGAAACTTGAATTATCATAAGAGGTTCTCGTTTTCTCCGTCGCGAGCAATGCGTTTGCTGCCCAGTTTCAACTTCAATTCACGAGCTCACTGTTTCAATGAACTTGAACTGACATTTTATCTTATTTAGAGAAAATACTTCATAGTAGGAATAAATATATTATCAAACTGCAATTACATCTTACGATCTTAAATTACATTTAATTTAAAACATAATCAGTAAATTTAATGTAATATTTCCTGAAAACAAATAAATGAATAGATAATAATAATGATTTAATATTTATTATTAGAAATCTAAAATGTTTATTAAGAATTTATTTAGAAATAAAAATTCCCAATTTCGGTTCAAATCAAAATGCCTCTTGAAAATTTCGAATAATATTTTATTCATCATTATTAATTAGAATACAATTATTGTTCAACATTTATAAAAAAAATTTATTATTATTTCCACAATAAATTTACTATTATTACACCTATAGTAAAATAAAAAAATGTGGTATACATATTTATAAAATTATACGTAAAAATCCACAGTCCAATCATCACTTTTTCTATGCTTTTCTATTTACGAAATTGATTAATGGCTTCTGAACGGTTCATTTTTACTTCTTCCGAACTTTCCATGCAACTAATCAGTGGTTCTTGCAGGTAGGTTAACCCGATTCGCCTGAGCATGCACCGGCGCGACGTATTCGTAACTGTAAAGTGTGTTGGTGATAGGGAAATATAATCAGAATGATGCGTAATATACGCGATAGTAGGACGACCTGTTCCACTAGCCTACTGTATCCCGTCTGCATCTCCGTTATTATTGGATATAATTTTTTGATAAGCTACTGTACCAATACCGTGTCCTCTATTTTCACTTCTAGCGAATGTGCAGCCAGAGAAACTCAATAGTTGTTCTTAACATTTGTTATAGAATGCGTTCGAGTCTTGCTTGCTCCTTCCGCACTTTCGAGCGAGTGTATTATTTCCTCAGAGATACGCCTTTCATTTGGGACCAGTTTCTCGTTTTGTTCGTATTGATAACGTGAAAGTAACATCTTAACGCTCTCCTAATCTTTTCAGGAACTTCACAAAAATTTACGGTTTTACATTTTCTTTAAATTCATATTTATATTTTCGACGATGTAAATTGTTTTTCGTAAAATATAAAATCATCGAATTCCATAAGAATTAAAATAAAACTACCAACTTCAGTTACTTCTACCACGAAATGTAAATTTGCCACGCGTAGTATATCATTAATTTTAAATCTATGACTTATGCACTTAAAGGTTGAAAGAATTATTAAAATATGGAAATAAAATATTAAAAAATTGTCAAAACATTATAGTACGGTTATTACTAAATAACTATATTTGCAATACGTAAAGTGGTATTGAAAGTAATGACTTACAAGAATGTACCAAGAATATATATATATACGCTTCAATCTTGTATTTGTTGGAATGTCCGTTTTTATAGTTTAATGTTTTTATTAATCTTGCTTCTTGAACGACTAAATCGCGGCTTGAGCAATACAATTTTGCAACACCGTTCGAAATGAGTTTTTAAGCACAAAAGTTAACTACGCAAGTGAATAGTGCAATCTATTATTTTATTCAAATTATACATGTCGTCCGTTTTACAACTTTGAAAATATATTAGTTCATTGAAAATATAGAAATATGTTTCATATAGAATACATATTTCGAATACATATTCATTCATTCATATTTACAGTTAGTTTTCTTCTTTTATAAAACAGAAGATTGTTTCATTTTTAATCAGGTTGAAAGAATTTATTGAATATCAATAACAATTGATACTAATTGAATACTGAATATTGAGTATTGGTATTAGAATATTAATTTAAAAATTTATTAAATTTAAACATTTTCTTACTCACGCTTGTGGTTCATCTTTTTTATTTCATAAAACTAATGATCTTGTTTGAATTTTAATTATGTTAAAAGAATTGATTGATTTGGCACTTACATCGAAAGATCTTGACATACTAAACAAGTTTAAGTATTTAGTACAATCGATAACGTTTATATAAAAGTGACAAGGTGATCACCTAATTCGAACCATTTAGAGAAAAATCATTCCGCCATTCCTTTAGGAAAGTAGATGCCTGCATTAGATTCTGGTTTAATTTAGATCAAAGTTCTCTCGAGCTTTTCGTGTTTTATTTTTGAAAGAGAAATTCTTACGTTTTGTGGATGTAAACCTAAACTCCAAAGTACGTATATCACGATCGCATGAAACTACTTTCAGAAAATAAATCATGCCGCGTTAAGAAGTTTTACTACTCGTTCAACTTTCACATAAATAATTAATCTTAATTAATCTTTAATTATCTTAAACAATTCTTCAACAATTTCTTACAGTAGAACATCGTTCATTTGAACTTCGTTTATACGAAACAATTAATGTTAAGTTTCAAATATACGAAATGATAGTCGATCAACTTTTATTTCCCTTGTCAACTATCTCTTATTATCCAAATAAGAGTATGATATGGAGAAAGTTAGTGAACTTCTATTATCCGAATACCTCGGTTATCCGAACTGTCTTACTCTCCGAAGTATTAATATTAGTATTTATTTAAGATAAATAATTTGTTAATATTTTATACATAATTGATGTAAATAGATATTTATCAGGATTGAATTACAGAGACAGCATAAGTCGGCCATCGATACGGTCTGTATCTTTCTTGATTTATTAAAAAGAAATTAATTTAAATAACATATGGAAGCGCTAAGCTTTTCCTTGTTAATCGGAGAAAGTGTTACATTTTTCGTTATTTCTTACCAACAAGTAAATTCAATTCTTTTAATCCTTTGAATGCTTAAAATTACCAAGAGATTGAAAGTTTAATACTAAATGAAGAGTGTATCATCTTCAAACATATATCTTTTACCACAAATACTTATTCAATATATTGTATATTCGTTGCAAGATTATCTGTACGATACTCTAGCACGGACTAGACACTCGAAAAGTTGGACAATAATTAATCACTGAAAGGATATTCAAACGATCGTTGTTCTATCGAGAGATTCATATAAACCGCGATATGCACCTCTGACATGCAAATCTGTTGCAGCGACGAAAAAAAACATTCAATAGACACTTAACACTCATTAGGAGAAAAAAAATCGCACTGCGATATATCCGTCAAGTTCTTCTCGGGAGTGTGATTAACGATTGATCGATCCCTTCTGCTGGAATGCAGTCAGGGTTACAAAACCGCACCTGTCCAAATATTTTTACACGGGGGATTGCAAAACGTGTATACTGTATCTACCCAGGCTACTACGTTCGCGAGGCATAAACCGGAGAATAAGAGAGAAAAAGAAAGATGTATATAAGTTCATGCGGCAAAAGAGGGATACGCACATACGTAGGTACACGAACTCTCAACAATTTTGAGATCACTTTCACTCTCGACCGTTCAGAGAAACTCTCGAAGAAGCACGGTCCAGAGTAACGCAGACATTTTTAGTCCGTTCGAGCTGTCGTCTCTTCGATATTACGTGTTTCGATGATTATTAAGTAACTGTGCTGATGAGATAACACCGTGGCGTGCAACATCCAGCTATCCGATGGCCCGACCAATGTTACAGCCCACTTCGTAATAACAGCTGTGTTTCTATAGGAATTCGATTAACCGTCTAGTCCGACTAGTAACACGAGTTATTTTATGTTTTTATAGCGTGTGGCAATTGAATGGTTTTGACGGTAGAAGGAGCAGATTGATCATTTTGACGGATTATTTAATCGTTATTACACACTTTTAGTAAAAAGTGGGATAATTCTCTTGAGCAAGATTTTAATTGACACAAGAGAGATAAGCACAACTGAAAGAATATTTTGTATTTTTTACATCTTCAAATTTACGCATACTTGCGCTATATTAAAATTTAATTTCATGAAAATTTTTAGTTTAATATTTATATACGTTATTGTTACATACGAACGATAGAAAAATACAGTAACGGAAGTTTTACATACATATCCTTTTGGAAGTGAAAAATTAAGAAATGCTTCGCAATGTCGGAAGTGATAATATTAACGATTGAGACATCCAGGAAAAAGGAAACGCGTCAGAGGTTAAAGCTGGACTCTTATTCAGTTAAAACAAAAAAAAATTCGCTGAACCGACACTGAGAAAGTGATTGTAAATATCAGTTTCTCGAAAATAGATGCTCGCATTAAACATTCTTGTGCGTGCGCTACACAATTTCTACGCAAACATTAAAATACGAATGAAACAACCATTTCACAGACTAGCTTCGTATAAGCATATGATATTATGTAAATATACTGTACTTGACTCGTAAAATTCTCTGACAATTCTCCAACAAATTTTACTTCAATTTATAATAATTTTGATTTTCATTTATGGAAAATTTGAAGATACAAAAATGCATGAAATGCACATAATATGCAAAAGTATATAAAACATCTGTTTTATCCGGTCTAGAGTCTTGTTTCCAATTAAAATAAAATCATTTTCGTCTATCACTGACGTACATATTGTGTGTCTTAATACGCGATATAAACTCGTGTCATTTTCATTCTAACGTTTTACGAGCTAATAAGTTTACCATTTGATATGGTCAAAATATTTCATCATAGTGTGTCACTAAAATTTACAGCGTAGGAGATGTAAAGACTCGGAACAAATTGCGCAAATGAAATACGAGCAAATTTACTCTACATGAATTTCTTGGATATATTGCCTGTTATCTCCTACACTTTCTACACTTGTTGGTTTGCCAATCTTTTTTGCAGTAAATTGCTTATGTTTAAACGAAAAAAAAAATTGGCAAATGAAATGAACATATATAGAGATCAAACTGTTTCTACCTGCTGTGAGTCACTCATTTTTTTACTAGGCTCGCTAAATTTCTTTGTTAATTAATTTGAACATAGATGAATTTCGAATTGCTTTGTTGGAATTGAGATAGCGATTATTTGGTGGTAACTCCATAAACTTGCTTTCCAATATAATAAAAATGATTTAATATATCAACTTGTGGAGATATATTATTATAACAGTAGCGAAAAAGCGAGACTATCTTTCTTTTTAATAATGTTGCTCGAAAAGATATTAAAACGTGATTAATTGAGTTCTATATAACTATCTTTCATTGCAATAATGTTATATATTAATAATAATGTTTATATATTACACAATTTCGAATAAAATCGAATACGATTAGTCTATTCTTCACAACAATTGTGGAAATGATTTTTAGAGCATGAGCAAAAAATAACATAATATACATTTGTACAATATCGAAATTGATTGACCAACTTTACTTAAGTTTCAATAAATGTTTTATTTCATTTTTTTTTTTTTTTTTTAAATCTTGGGTATAAACTATATAGATTGGATATAGACTAAACTTGTAAATTTTACAATATTACTCACGTATTACTTTATATTAAGAATTTAAAAATCAAGATTGAAAGAAAAGTTCCATGATTATTTCTACAAAGAAGTACAGGAAGTAATACACGACTACTTTGAGGATATTCCTCATTACATTTGCCTTTTTATGGAACTACTAATATCAAAGTCCAACAAAATGTCAAAGTTTTACGACTGTATGATTGCTATCCGTCTCCTGTATCCTCATAAATAACATACTTCCGTTTCGTTATAAATGCGTTTATCTTATGGAAGTGTTTATTAGCTGCTAAACACGCTAAGATTAACGATACCAAATAAATGATTGGCAAGAACTGTCATTGTCGTACTTATTTGCATGCTTCTTTTTAATTCTATCGTGGGAAAATATAAAATGTGTTTCGAGAGGTTAATAGCATGAATTTTCCCTGTTGAATCTTTGTCATTTAACTCTAACATCATTGAAGAAATTCTATAATAAGCTATAAATATCGACAATGAATTTGCTCTAGAATGAAACCGGTTCTAGATTCATTAATTTGAAAAAATGAAATAATTTATTGTGTGCTAGTTCTGAGAACATTCCACATATTTTCCTACTAATAGTCTGAAAATTAATTATCGCAACGTTCGACGCAAAATGAAATCAAGATCATCGTTTCTGCCCGATAGCATGTGACAGTTAGATTCTTTTTCTTTTTTTTTTTTCAATCTTGTGCAACCTGAAACAGTAGTTCTAGTTCCACCGAATGAAGACAATTAGAATTATTGGTTCATTGCCAAAATTAATTCTAATGCAACTACATAATCCATTTTTTACACTCCTTTTTCTCATTTATTAACTTCTAACTTTTGTGCAATTAAATTCCATACGAAATTATATTATTGAGATATTATATTTTTATATTAATTAAATTATACATTATAATTAATATTTACATTATAACTCAAATGTTAAAATATTAAATTAAAATTAACTGGCATCACTGGATAGATATTAGATCAGTGATAATTTAGGATTCAATTATTTCGGAATTTTTAATTTCTATCATGAAGAATACGAAGTAAAATTAAATTCAAAATAAAAAACTTAGTAATTTAACATAATTTTGTAAGTCAATGATATCATTTGATTATTAATTAAAATATTAATTAAATGATAATAATGATTTATTGGTTATTAGTTACTGATCTTCATGAATATAACGAAATTTCTTGTCTGTATTAGAAACAAAATTTCTTACACAAATATAGAGAATGATATCGCTTTAGTCAACGTAATATTTCTTGATATAAATAATTAATTGTAAAAGAATCATTTTAATTGTCGTAGAGAAACGTATCTGGTTTGGTTAAATCGGAGAGGAAAGATATCGTAGAACATGAATGAACCGTAAATTTCATTCCTGAGAGATCGTTGGCCTTAACACGCAAAGAAATAGCCGCAAACGTAGCTTCCGTTCAACGATCCTTACCAAGCAATTTTTATAAAGTACCGTGATTACATTTAATCTAGGTGTCACTCTTAAATTCCATTCCATTTCGTGTTTTACGAAACACTTTTCAATCCACTCGACTGTTTTCGATTAAATCGATTAACTGCACGTACTTACATATGCCATCTCTTAGTTGAAAGAAACGTAATTTATTAACGAAGATAGAAATATATAATGTTAATATAAAAAATATTCATTTTTGAAACAAAAATGATAATCTATGTAATTAATAACTCTGTAACAAGAACTACATATTTTATTCGAGAATTTCATTATTAAATAAATAAAGATATAAAATAATCGTAAAAGAACATAATGCTATATATTCAAATTAGCACTGAATGGAATTACCTTTAATACCTATTGCCTTAAATCAATAGTAATTACATCGGATTAGTATTTAAAACGTCAGTAAAAGGAAAAGAAAAGTGATCAAGCGTAATTATCCATTAACTCGTTTTATCCTTAACCTATTTTTTTTTTCAATAGTGATATTGAATATTAAATAGAACATACATTTTTCTATTTATTACAAGATGTATAATGTTATTATACGTTATTATATGTTAGATGTTCGATTCAATCTCAGACTAAGAACGTAAATCAATAAAATTTATATCATACATGCGAACGAAATTGTTTTATACTTCAAATGTTATAAATAGCGCTATATATGGAGTTTGGAAAATTCGCACTCATAGCAAAGTTCTACAAATGCAATTCTTCCGCGTAATTTTTCGCATACATTCGCGTTTTTTCGTATTTTCTTCCTAGTAATCGCGTGCACTTGGCTATTCTCAATAATTGTGAATTCTTGCATTACAGCACTTTGGCGATGATGATAGTTCGTGTAATGCGAAGCAGCAGGCATTATAGCTATGTTACCGCGAATAATCGGTGCTTATACAGACAGACGGAAAATTACATAATAAGATTTTTAAAAAACCTGCAAATAGCATGCCTTAAGTATACAGCAAACACAATTAAAAGCAAATTTGTGGCCTTGATTCGTAAAAGATTAATAAATATTAAGCCAAATAAATGTGTTCATTAAAATGTGACGGAATATTCCATTTGTTATACATTTTAAAAGAAACATCGTATCACAATTCGAGTCCGTAAATTTTATACGTTCAAATTTCGCTTAAATTTCATACAAGGACAAGTTTGCAGTAATAATATTTGCAAATAGCAGTTTCATCAGAGATTATTTATGGATAGTTTAGTAACAGTGCTAAGTAAGAGGCATTTCAAAAATCAATTACTTGGAATTTAAATGAGATAGAATTAAATGATTGCTAAATTTTTGATAAAAAAAAGAAAAAAAGACGTTTGCACAACGCAGAAAATTTTACATCTCCAATCTCTTGTACTATTTAATACTATTTAATACAAATTCATAAACGTTTACAAAATAATAAAGTAAAAAAACTGTTTAAATCTAATAGCAATCTAATTTTTAATATTGATTTCGATAATCGAAATTCTACTATAACACGAAAGAACAAATTAATAATAGAACACCGACACGAACGTGTAACGTGTAAACGTGTGTTGAACGTGTAAGGTCACAGGCTGACTAATAGATTGAAAATCGGACATTCGTTTGACAAACATTTAGCCATACCTCGAACAGCTGATTAAGCAAGACAGGCAGGCAGCCTGTCCAACGCTGAAACGCGACTAACGGAGACGTTTGCGGCTACGACTCTGACCAAGAGAATTTCATCTCCAGGCTCCCGTGTTTTCGAGGACATATGAAGAAAGCGAACTTTAACGAAGGTGGTTACTAGCGTTCGAGAAAGTAGAGATCGTAAAATTATGCAATAGCTTTGGTGATTTATACCGTTCGTGGTTAACAAACGTTTTGTATTTTTATGAGTAACAGGCTATTTCAAATTCTCAATTGGCATGTCTATTTTACCGGTATCATTTGAATCGTTTGAATCAAACATTTCGAGCTAATCCTTGGTCCTTCGTCTTAGAATGACGGTTTTGAGATGTCTTGGGTTCCGAGTATCAAACTATATTAATTTATATTAATTGATATACTATACATAGATTATTATATTTAAAAAACCATATAGCAATCTGTTTTATTTAAAAAGTGTAAAGTCTTTACTTTGACAATTATCTTTAATTTGAATCCCTTTTTTTCAAATACACATGTTTTTACACATGCAATGAATGGGAAGATAAGGATACTTTTATTCTTAAAAATTGTAAGAATTCAAACGTATCTAAAATCACTGAAAATTGTTTGACATCACTAGATTTATCACGGTCTTGAAAATTAAATTTTTGTTTTTACGACTCCTTAAAACTTGTTATACGATATTTTTTCGCTTTTTATTTTATTAACTTCTATACATTAGGATGAAACGAAAAGAAGTTTTAACATTTTGTCGTTTAATTCTGATATTCAAAGTTCTAGTAAAAAGATCGAACAACAATCTTTAAAGAGCTATTTTAAAGAGGAGATTTCATATTTTAAAATTATGGCAGAACTAGTGACAAGAAAAATTTTTTAGTAACTAATTTTGCCGTGATTCCAGGGACGTCTGAATTTCTTGCTTTCTCATCCATTGTATGACGTAAAATCTTTGGAAAAACCGAAAAATTTTCCCGCGATTTTAGGAACATCTGAATTCTTATGATGAATACAATTTTCAGAGAACAAAAGTATCTTTGCTTTTCCACTCGTATGACGTAAAAACATCTTTGGAAAAACCGAAATAAATAAAATTGAATAAATAGTCCGAAACCTTGGAATTAAATTGTAAAACGAGGAATTGAACGAGTTCTTAAAAGTGTAATCTTTTACGTCATCAAAGACGTAAAAGGTTACACTTGAATAAGATTCTAAGCAACTTGATTAACTACTCGTGGTATATATACACATACAACTCTGTTTATGAATATTAGAACTCGTATAGAAAATGAGAATAATCTGAAGAGTTGTTAGAAAATTATTAAAATTTTTAAGAATTGTTATTTCATTCAAGATTTTAGATCATACATTATAATCTAGGAAACGAGTTTCACGTCAAGACATCCAAACGAAGGATACAATTGACCCATAAATTCGCGATTATGGTAATTGTATGCACTTTTCCGAGTAGTGTGTAAGTTTGTCACAATTTGAAATGTTGGAAATTCCTGTACCATAAAGCATAATACATATTGACACATCTGTCTGGCATTGAAGTCTCCATTAATAGCCTACGTTATGGTGATCGTTGAACTTGTCAAAGATCTTATTAATACTTCATAATTTACAAGTAAAGTATACAATATAAGTGAAAATTTTGGAATTCTTTTGCCTGTACTTAAAAACTTGAAATGTATATATTGTTATTTTTGTTATTTTTCAACTGTAATCAAGATTAGCAATTAGACCAGTAATGAAAATAAAAGTGTAATTTACTTTACAATTTAATAAATAAAAATTAATAATTAATTAAATATAATAATAACAAT
>KQ435720.1:2502066-2526348 GCA_001276565.1 Melipona quadrifasciata | reverse complement strand
CAACTGAAATTGCGGTTTGGTAGGAGAACAGGAAGTAAGAAATATTTTTAAAAAATAGCTTCCATCACCAAAAAAAATATTTGTTTCCATAACCCAATTTGGTGTTAGATGTTATCTAATCATTTCTACTAATAGTTTCCCTATAAAATATTTAAAAATTTACACATAAAAACATCAAAACGTTTGCTATTTAATTGTATGTTAGAATACCCTTATATAATATACTCGCATATCACGGTGCAATTATTATTTCTCCAATAACATTAAATGTACATGAAAAACACAATTTTCTTTGTTATTATTCTTATTAATGGTAAAAAAAAATATTAAAGCAAAGGAATTGATTTATTAACACGTTAAGCGCCATGTCAGTCACCGGTGACTAACTATACTTTCCGTCCCTAAACGAACTGCGTCAGTCATTGCTGACTGACAATATACAATTTAAAAAATTATATTTTTCTATTAATAAATTTTAGATAATTTTATGATCATAAAAGAATGTACCTAAATATTACTTGTTACCAAAAAAAAAAAAAGAAAATTGTAATGAATATTATTAAAATATGATATACACAAAAATGGTTGTCCAGATTTCACAACGTTATAACTTATTTTATCAACCTTTTGGCAATATCTCGTCCAAATCGTGCTGCATTATCTTCGTAGCATTTTTTACAATATCTTCGTCTCAACTTTAGACACTTTCAGTTTTTCGTTGCAGTGACGCGATATTTGAGATACATTTATAGTAATGTTACTTGGAATTTCTTCATCCCGACAATTTGTTAGATAGCTAATTTCTTTCGAAATTCCGAGCCTTCAATCCTAAAGCCAAATAGATAAGTGAAAGGCATAATCCTTGGTTGATTAGTTTTCATCATCATGCCATTCTTCAAAATCCTCATCCTCATCCTCTGATGATGAAAAAAGAACAACTCTACGACGTTTTAGGAAAACTAATTTCGCTTTCACACGCTTCTTCTACTGACATTGTTACTGTTACGAATAAAGAAAAACTTTTTAAACAGCACTGGAACACGAATCACAGACAACTTAAGAGAAATAGATTGCGATAAATAGATACAAGAAATATACCTGAAGATATACATGCAGTTTTATCGCAACCTTATACAGATCTCCTGACACCAGCATTGGTGAAATCGGAAATCGCGGGCTAAACAGAAAGAAAGACAAAACAGACTTGGCGCTTAACGTGTTAATATGTCCAAAAACTATTCAAATAAAAATCTTATGTTTAAGAATGTAATTATTTTTTCTGAAAGATTTGCTTATTCAAACATAATAGTTGGAAACTTAGTTCAACAAAAGCTAATGCACAAAATAAAAAAAAAAGTAGAATCAAATGTCAATAGTGCTATAAGTATATAACATGTTATTTTAAAATATTATATGAACAAACTTTAAGAATATGTAAGTTTCCTCATTGGTTAGAATTAATCATAAAACACAATATAAATAAGTGGAACAATTCTCATTGTTATTACGATAAAATTGTCATAAATAAAGCAAATGACGCTGATAAGACTAATTGTGCATTATTACACAATATATGTAAGTATTATTGCATCTGATGATTTAGTACTAGGTACTTATTAATAATGTCATTAATGGTATATATGTTTTAAAATATACATTCTTATATACACCACCCACTTTACCATATTCAACCATATATAGATATATATGAAAGCGATTGCATTTTTTAAAAAACTAAAAAAGTGTCAAATTTTATAATCCTTTGCATTCTTATTTAAACATAATTTAGAAATTTAATATTTTTAATATTAAATATTTTTCAATTTAACTATAACGACATTCAATACTTAATAATATATTAAAGAAGTTGCAATTTAATGTGTTTTTTTTTTAAATGATATAAGCAGTTTGAAACTTTTACTGAAACCGGGCAATTCAGATTCTATTTATTTTATGCTAATGTCATTAAATTGTATCCAATTATAGTAATGTTTTATCAACTATAAAAATATATCATCTCTACAAAAGCTAATAAAGAGTTATCTAAAAGTAATCAACAAAAGCTGTGTGTAAAAAATTTCACTTCTTAAATTTTTATTATAGAGAAATACCAAATTTAGATAAATCTTATCAAATTGACAACTTTAGAATACAAAGGATTAACAATTTATGCAATTAATTAAATAAATAATATATAATAACATATTTTTCATTTGTTCAATCAATTCATTTTTAAAAACAACATACTTTTTTTATATTAAGTAATTAATTAAATCGACATTAATATAATACAAATATTAAGATTTTGAATGATTATGTATAGTTTCATATTCACAAGAGCAACACAAATGTGCAATAAATTAAAAAATTGAATATAGTGACTCACCGTCGTGAGATGTGTGCGATGTCTGAATAGTTTGTGTTTGTTTAGTATAAACCACTGGTTCTTTTGGTGGAATATTTGTATGTGCCACAGAAACAATCGTTAGTTCGCGATTCTTTTTCCTAGCACTGCTACTATTAAAGAAAAATAGAAATTGAGTAATGTACATGTATCTTTATATTATGTATAGATCAAATACTATTAATTACAATACAAATACCTTTGAGCAGAATTTATACTCGATGGTTGTAAACTAGCATCAGGGGTAGCATTAGTACTTTGTTCTGGAGTCAAAGAATTCATACTAGATAAACTAGATAAGACATCTGTGAATAAAATAAATTGCTTTAAAATAACATCTACAAAAGTAATGCAACTATAAAATCAAAATACAATTATTTACCTGACACTGGTGCTACACCCAATGATGAAAGCATAGCATCCAATTCTTTCCGATGATCTTTATCTGTTCCTGCAGCACGTACAGTAGCTTCCTCAACCTTTAATCCAAATGTTTAAATAAACACATAAAAGAATGAAAAACGCTAAATTTAAATAAAAATTTCTTACATCCTTCTGTTCTTTTTCTCTTCTACGTCTTTCCTTTTCCTCTCTTATAGCCTGAAGTTTGGCTTTTTTTCTTTCAAGTTCTGCTTTTCTATCAGACATCATTGTGCTGCTTTGTTAATACCTAAAATAACATACGAGAATGTTATTAATAGAAGACTTCGAAATTACGTGAGTAAGTTTTGATTACATTGCAGAAATTATAAAATCCTTGACAGGTGTCGCGAAACTTATTAACGGAACTTCAACCGGGTTTACTGCGATTATTGATTTCTGTTCTATGACGTCAGTTTCAGGTCAATTTTTGTCGCACAGCAAATACGTACGTGAATCATGAATTTTCGTATAGAAAGTAAACGATTTAATCAATAGGAAATATTGCATATAAATAAATGGCACAATAATTAATATTCACATTATAACGTTCCGTACTGAATTCAAGAATATCCATCTGTCATGCAATAATATTTACACAATGAATTAGCTTCAGACTTTTTTAAAAAACTTCGGCTAAAAAAACATAAATTCACCTTTTGTCGTGCAATGTATTTCACAGGTATGAACGTCAAAAATTATGGTAGTTTCAACTTCTACATCGTCTATTCAATCCGCCCGACATGCAAACCTTTTACATTGTAACAACAGCGCTACTGTTTCAATATCTGGTACTAATAACACAGACGAGATTTTATTTGATGTGGTTCTTCAATTTATCGTTGTTTAAGCATAGAGTGCGCTAAAATCCCACTAATTGTGACGACGCACGTATTTTTAAAAACGAGTTTAATAGCGGCGATGTTGATTACAAATAAAGAAAGAAGAAAATAAAATAGTAGAAAATATTGTAATCCCAGTTGTTAAGAATCAACCAAAACAAACGGTCGTCATAAAGATCTTAGTTTACATAAATTAAAATAAATAGTTTATATATAGTATTGTTATAGTTTCTTGTTAAATCTCGTAATACATGTATTTATTTAAAGGAGGAGTAAACCTCCATATTTCTTTTACTACGTCGGTATTTCAG
The DNA here is from genome assembly GCA_001276565.1 of Melipona quadrifasciata. Taxonomy (NCBI): domain Eukaryota; kingdom Metazoa; phylum Arthropoda; class Insecta; order Hymenoptera; family Apidae; genus Melipona; species Melipona quadrifasciata. The sequence goes on along the minus strand of KQ435720.1, from coordinate 2,522,371 downwards.
AACATGGGACAAGAAATCTCATAAAATACAATATCTATTCGTATACCTCCTTGTCTATGCTAATAGTTAGTCAATAGTCCTATCAATAGTCATATTTCTAGTAAGAATGAATTGATTTTGACATTATGTTTATTTATATTCTTCATTTGTATTCCCATAAAAAAAATATAAGAAATATATTTACTATATAAACATTTATATGCGTACTCGAGCAACTCAACTAATTTTTCATATAATTTCTGATATAATTGTTTATATATACAATTTCTAATAAAAATGATACACGTGAATAATTTACATGTTGTGTTTCATAAAAGTAATTATTTTGATCATTTAGTATAGAAATATTCAAGACAAATGCTTTTCCCCTATTAAAAATGGATTTTCCCCAAAAGGAACAATCCGTTGAACCGATTCATATTCATAACATTTCATGTTTCGTGCAATTTAAGCACTTACGAAATGTTACGCAGTGTTTTATAGAGGTGTAAAGAACAATAAGATGTAAAGTGCAAATGTAACTTTTAATACAATTTACATATACGTAGAAATATTAGCTGATATTATTAAATATAATTTTCTGTTTGTGTACCGTTATGTCTAATTTTCCTGCAATACGTTTGTCATCGCTAAGAATTGTGGCGCCAAAGCAATATACGCATAACTTCGGTTTTAATGATTGTAAATTCTTGAAACAAAATTTTAAAAAATTACAGAACAATCTATCAGTATTGTGACAGTTTATTATTACTTCAAGATTATTTTATTTTTGAAACACGTCATATAGTTTATAAACATCGTTATTTTATTTTTTTACGTAAGAACTGTATTTTATTTCATCGATTGTTTATTATTATTTCTTTTACTATATTTCATTTGTAAATCTCTCAGTTCAAGAATTATGTCGGACCGTGAATTGTCGTTTGACGAAGAAACATCTTCCTCAGATATGTTCAACGATGTAAATAACGTATCAAATAATCCTGTAAATTCCGATGATTGTAAGATATTTATTAAATACATTTAATCTTAAAGATTTGAAATTCAGGAAAATTAAAACTGCGCGTGTACTATTGTACATACAATATTTTATATGTTTTTCTTTAAATTGATTGATCAATTTCATTTTATTTCATGTAGCAAGCTCAATGTCTATTGATGTTAATGAACCAGAACCTTTAGATGATGTACCTGAATGGAAAGGTGTGAGCATGGATGAGATACGTAAAGGTTTAGGTGTATATGATTGTCAGGAGTTACCACCTATTTGTGCATCTTCGTCTCATATAGTATTAATATCAGTAAGAATTAAATTGAATGAATGTTTTCCGTTAATACATATAAATTTTAAGATATACATAAAAACTATTTAAAATAGTTACCATTACCGGCTCGTGGAACACCAAAACCATATCCTACTTATCAAGTAGAAAAATGGTGTCAAGATTATGTGAGGATGCCACATTCAAAACATAATTTGTATCTAGTAAATGAGGCAAGTAAGAGGTGATAAATGTAAAATTTAATGTTATCCTATACTTTCTAAATAATGTAATACTCATTACAGAATGGATCCAGGCATAATCGAAACAGATGGGAAATAATACAAGAGTCGTTACTTCAAAATTTTGTTTCAACTCATCAGTTAGAAAGTGCAATACTTTCTTATAATCATATATATGCACAACGTTGGGATTTTACTGCATTGCATCATTTATTTCTCTTCATTTTCTTTATTATTTTCTTTTTAAAATGTATTTCAATACATTCACTATGTTTTTATTATATAATAATTTCACACTTAAGGTACTTGATGAAGAAGAAACAAATACTTTCTTTGAAACTTTGATGCCAAAAATGGTTCAACTTGCTTTACAACTTCCTGTTTTGGTAACTGGTTCAGTGCCTCTTTTGAAACGCCACACCAATGGCACAATCAGTCTTAGCCAGTTACAAATAGCTTCTTTATTAGCTAATGCATTTTTCTGTACATTTCCAAGACGTAACTCAACCGATCCACAATCTGAATATGGAAGATATCCATACATCAATTTTAATAGGTATTCTCTTATATAGTTTCAGCTTTTGATAGGATTAAAATAGATGATAGCAAAAATAATTACAATTTTAATTCAATAGTACATTTAATATATTAATATATACATTTACATAGGTTGTTTTCAGCGTATAAAGAGGGAAAATGGAAGTGTGAATCTGTAATGGAGAAAATGAAATGTATATTTCATTATTTTCGGAGGGTAACATCTAAAGGTGGGTACGTTAAGATTTATTTAATATCGGTATCAAGAGAATCAATACATTATTTATTATAATTTTTCCATAGAGCAGCCCCAGAAGGTGTGGTAACAATACAACGGCGTTATATTCCTAAATCTGATTGTCCAAAATGGGATGAACAAGTACAAACTTTATTACCGTTACATATTACAAGTAGAGGAACTATAGAAGCAGAAGGAACTGGATTTTTGCAAGTGGATTTTGCTAACAAGTATTTTATATTTTTGTGGTCAATATTATGCTAGATTGATATTTGTCATTATAAAAATTTAATACCCTTCTAGATATGTAGGTGGTGGTGTTCTTGGTCTGGGATGTGTGCAAGAAGAGATAAGATTTGTAATTTGTCCTGAATTGATGGTAACAATGCTTGTTACAGAAGAATTAGATGATACTGAAGCATTAATTGTTAGTGGTGTTGAAAGATACAGTAAATACAAAGGTTATAGTAACAGTTTTAAATGGATAGGAGACTATGTTGATGAAACACCTAAAGATAGTAGTGGAAGACGGTTAACATCAATTGTTGCGATTGATGCTCTTTATTTTAAGAATTCGCAAATGCAATTTAACATAAATAATATAATAAGAGAACTTAATAAGGTTAAAAATTGATAATTATGTATAAATACAATTGTTTAATTTTGTGAAATTTAATAATCTTATTTTTCATAGGCGTATGTTGGATTTGTTGGTTGTGAAGGTAGTAAAAGTAACTTACCAGCTATTGCAACTGGGAACTGGGGATGCGGTGCATTTCGTGGAAATCCAAAACTAAAAGTTTTATTACAGTTAATGGCTGCAGCTGTAGCAGGTCGATCAATGGTTTATTTTACTTTTGGAGACACAAATTTGCGAGATGACATTGCTGAAATGCACAAGCATTTTGTAAAACATGAAACAAATATAGGTATTGGTCAGAATATTTTTTTAAATGTTTAGAATGCATAGAATTATTTAAACAAATTTATATGAATTATTTACATTTTTTTTTAGCTCATATTTTTTCATTATTGCTGCAATATCAAGAATTTGCTTCAGCAGAAAATTCAGATTTTTATCGTTTTTTGTATAATCGAAGTAAAATGAAACCAATAACTCAACATTTAAGTAAAAATATTCACACAAAACTTTCTGTGGTAAAAGAAGTTGTATTTAAAAAAAGTAAAAGTGGAGAGGAAAGATCATTTCATTCTGATATCAAAAAACATACACGAATAGAAGAAGAAAAAATACAAAAATTTTTTGATGAAGATGACATAAGTAAAAAGAAAACAGAGATTTCAAATGAAGAATATGTAGATGTTAAAAAAGCTATAGAGAATGAACAAATTCAAAGTAAAGATGGTATGAAGAAAAAAGAAGGACAAGTTCACGATAGAGATAGTACAGAGAAAAAAAGAAAATCATTATTATGGAAAGATACGACGCAAGTTAAAGCTATTCAAGAACATAGATTATCTGGTTTAGAATTATTAGATCCAAAACAAGAGCTTATTTCACAATATGTAGATAATAGTTGTAGTGAATCGATTACAAATGAAAGTCGTCAATCAATAATACCTGTGGACAGTATACAGGAATCAGTTCGAAGTGGAATTCTAAGTGAAATCTCTGTATCTTCACATAAACATAAATCACCAACTAAAAAAGTTGGACAAAGAAAAATTTCAGAGTTTTTTCCGTCAACAAGTTAAAGATTTCTAAATATTTAAAATTGAAACATTCTTCTAACCAATTACATTTTGACACAAGACTTTCTAAATATACGTACTTTGTATATAATGTAATAATGAGAATAAATAAAAAAGTAATTAATTTTTCAAACATTGTTTTTTCTATTTGAGTTCACTAATAATTAATGTATATAAATACATATATTTAAATGTAAACATATAAGATTGTGTTTAGGAAACTTAATGAATTTGAAAATTTAATATACAAGTTTGAAGGTTAATAATTCTTTTGTTCTTAATTTTTTAGTAAAATATAATATTAAATAAAAGAAAATGAGTTTTTTTTTGTATATAAACGTATAAGGTTAACACAGATTCAAAAAGTGAATAGATCTGTGATTATTTGTAGTCACGTGATACTTATCGACGTATCGTGTTAGCTGTGGACCGAAGAAATCGTCGAATATGAAGATGGCTGCTGCCACTGAAATATTAAATACTCTCACTGAAAAAGCAATTTTCCAAAAGAAAATGTAGGATTTCCTGGCTTGTGACGCGTTTCAGGTAATAACTATATAATTGTTAATGAATACGGTGTATGTCTGCAGGATGATATCTGAATATTATTTGTAAGAATCGTGGGCGGTTACGAAGAGTCGGTATAACTTTACTGTAACTTGACATTTTGACAGGAGATAGACGTAAATATTGAACTGAGCGTTCGATGAAGAGTAGTGTCAGAAATTAAAAGTGCAAAAATTGTTATGACACCTACACGAAAGATTGTTTCACATGTATAATAAGCAGAAAAATGATGTTTCATTTCTTACACAACAATGTGCCATTTTCACATGTTATATGTTCTTCGATATGTTAACGTTTCGAATAACAGTATGATAAGCACTTAAATGATTGTATTACCATACATCATCATTTATAAATTATTGATCTTTTTATTGAAAAATTCATTTACTATTTTTAAACGATATTTGCTTCCAATTCTATTTAATAGTATCAGACTTAACGTTTTATAATTTTTAATATTACTACTATTACAACATACAATTACGTCGTTTATTATGTATAAAATTCCCTTATACGTCTTCCTGCGATCAGTTGAATTTTTATCGTAGCAATATAGTAACAGTTCAAAAAATTGTGATTAGTTATTTTTATTCAAAATTTATCTAATTAATATGATACATGTTACAACAATTAATGCACGATTGGAATTGTGTACTTCATGAATAACGTATAACATATAAAGATACATATATTTACTTTATAATGTCACAGTACATTACAAATTATTTCAAGGAATCAGATCCAATAATGTACTCTAATTCCATTATTTTTGTCATATTGCAAAATATTTTATGTTATTTATGTATTTTCACCATGTGCTAAAAACATTTGTATCAGTGTATCAATGTAGATATCATTTAAATTTTAATATATAGAGATATTTGAAAAAATGTGTTTAGTATATTCATCGGAATATAAATGATGTAAGTTAAAATAATACTAGTGACATATGTCTTTTAAAATTAATATCAAATTTTGATATTCTAATTTGCATATATGTTGTTTGTGTTTTAGCAAATATTAAGTATGAACATAATGCGTAAACTACGAGGGGGTACTACTGTTGGAGGTATGGGTTCTAGCAGTGCTGGTGGTTTAGATGATTGTACTGGAAGTACAAATTCTCAACATACTGCTTTAGGTCTTATGCATCTTAAGAAACTATTTTCTGAGTATACCCATCCTCCACATCCTTTGTCTGAGGCTGAACGTAATGATAAACTATATAACATGTTACCATTATTTTGCAAAGTAAGTATCCATATCATATGAATAAGAGTTCAATTAAATTTTTCCTTTTTTTATAGCTAAATTAATAATTTGAATTTTAATTAATGTTTAGGTATTTGGATCTAGTCCAACAGGAGATATGAGTGAAAAATTTTGGGACATTTTGGCATTTACACAACAAGTATCTAAGTTAATGGTATTTGAAATCAGTCGAAGGGCAAGCAATCAGAGTACTGAAACTGCAAGTTGTGCCATTGTAAAATTTTTAGAAATTGAAAATAGTGAAGAATCAAGTAATGGTTGGATGTTACTATCTGCATTAAATTTGCTTGCAGCAGGTGATAGTTCTGTAATACAGGTATATACTTCAATTACACTTTACTATTCTAATTAACATAAACTGTATGTGTTGATAATGCTTATATTTTACTAGGCAATGACTACTGCTTCTGTTCCATCAACATTAGTAAAATGTTTGTATCTATTTTTCGATCTACCTGAAATGATTGACGACGAAGCCGATATTACGGATGCAAGTAGCGAATTTACTCCGAAACAGCGTCGAATATTGTTACAAAAAATATTTGTACAAGTAAATATTTTTCATTTTTATTACCTCGACTTTTAATGAAATCTTTATTTAGACAATTTATCTAATATTAATTTACAGTTATTGGTGAGATTATGTAGCCATCCTTATCCAGCAGAAGAACTTGCTCGTAAAGATGATTTAACTTTATTATTCTCAGCAATAACTAGCTGGTGTCCTCATTATAATGTAATGTGGCGTAAAAGCGCAGCAGAAGTATTAATGACTTTGTCGCGACACGGACTTACCCAAAATGTAGTAAGCTACATTCACAGTAAGTATAAGTATAAATAACGATTTAATTGCGAATCTAATAAGTTTTTTAAATTTATCAAACAATATTGTTGTTTTTAATTGTAGATAAAGGATGTATAGCATTATGTGTTGATAATATGCAACGAGTACCTGAGCTGGCACCATTGGAAGTGGTAGAAATGTTTGTTACAGTATTTTGTTTCTTAAAAGATTCTAGTGAGGTATCCCAAACACTTCTGGACGATTTTCGTGCTTGTCAAGGATATATCTTTTTATCGGAATTTTTATTAAAGTAAGAATTTTATTTTAATAATAGTGGTTTTATAAATAATCGTATTCGTAGGGTATTTAATATTATAATTAATAAAATTAATTTTTACAATATTATTAATTATAATCCATAGACATGCTCCATCAAGATTAGAACAAGATACTAGAGCAGAGGCACAAGATGCCATTCGGAATTTAGTACTTATGTTGGCGTCTCTAACAATGTGTGGCCATACAGAATTAAAACCAAGTCAAGCTAGTATGGGATCTCTGTTCCAAATGCTTGGTTTTACTTTACCTCAACCGAGTAATAGAGGTATACACACACACACACACACACACACACACACATAACTTAATTATCCTAGTGTCGTTTAACAAAACATAATTAAGAATAAAATATATTTTACAGGTGGAAGTGTTAGAAATATTCAAGCATTCCAAGTATTACAGTCTGTATTTGTAAAGTCTAATTCCCCACTCTTGTGTTGTACAATTCTTGATGCAATATCTAGTGTATATCATAGTGACAACGCTAATTATTTTATACTTGAAGGGCAAAATACATTATCTCAATTTGCAGAAAAAATTCACTTAAAAAATCGGGAAATACAAGAAAAATTCTTTCAGCTATTAGAGTTTATAGTATTCCAACTTAATTTTGTGCCTTGTAAGGAACTTATATCTTTATCTATACTATTGAAAACAAATAACTCAACCAGTTGCAGTATATTATGCATGGAGACACTCCTTAATATACTCAGGTATAGTGCTTTTTAATTATACTTCGATTATATATACTTTACATTGAAAATGTATCCTCGAAAATGTATCTTTCTAGACATAATAATATATTTAAAGATGTATACAGAGAAGTGGGTATGTTAGAAGTTTTTGTTACATGTCTTCATCGTTATGCAACCTTACTCAAAGATAAACAAGCTGCACAAGATCAAGGATTAGGTATTAATATTTTCATACTTTATTTTCAATATATTTAATTCACTAAATTGATAAAAATTGTTTGTTTTTTTAGAATATAAAATCTGCCCAGAAGATGAGCGATTGGGTGCCTTAGTAATGGAAGCTTTGACAACATTGTTGGCAAGCAATGTTCAGAATGCTAATGTTTTTAGGGAATGTGGTGGAGCGCGTTGTGCTCATAATCTCGTGCCCTATATGGATTGTCGATATCAAGCACTTGGTATTGTTAGAGAATTAATACTTAGTGCAGGAGGAGATGACGATATGGCTACATTACTAGGTGTTATGCATTCAGCACCTTCTAATGCCTTAGTCTTAAAGACACATATATTGAAAGTTAGTTTAATTGATATTATTATCAGTTTTTATATCTTTGATTATTACTAAACAATATCTTGATTTTTTAGTCTTTATTGGCTTGTTTACGAGAATCTCATCGAACTAGAACTGTTTTTCGAAAAGTGGGAGGATTCGTATATGTGATGTCCGTTTTAGTGTCTTTGGAAGGTCAATTAGGCACACAAAGGTCAGAGAATATAGAACCATGTAATGATATAATAAAGAGAACACCACAGGAAGAAGCACAATTACTGACCCTTTTACACGTTGTGTTTCATACTATAAGTACAGCTATGAGATTTGAACCAGCAAATGCTAAATTTTTCCATCATGAAGTAAACATTAATAAATCATATATTATTATTTATACAAAGTGTTGCAAATATTTGTATAATTTATTTTATTTATAGATATGTCAATCGAGTTTGTGTGATACTTTACGACTTCTTGGATGTTTCTCAACACAGACAAAATTTAATGAAATAGATATAATACCAACCACAAATTACCATAATATGTTGTCAGCACTATTTACTGGAAGCGTATTAGAACCTGTATTTTCAGATATTATACCAAAAACATTAGCATATGCATGCTTACTATTACGACTTCTATATGATGTAGCACTTGATTCTTTTGATAAGCCAAATTTGGCAGGCCTAGGAATGAGATCGCCAAATCATAAGCAAAATAGCGTTGAGGTGATCCTTAAATTTAATTTATATAATTACATGCATAATATATAATACATTAAATATATAATAACTAAGGTTATCTATCTTATTTTTAGCAACAAAAATCTTTCGATTCTCCGGGAAGCGGAAAGAAAAGTGTTATAAATTCTTTAAATCTGAGTCCACCTACACCTGAACCAATTGTAGTTCATCCTGGCATAGTTGTTGGAATGCTACATTTACTTCCATCAATTTCAGAACCATCTAATCCACAAATGGCATTAGCGTTGCAATTATATGTCGCTGAAATTATTAAAAGTTTAGTGCGATCCGAGAGAAACCAACAAATAATGTGTGATGCTGGAATGGCGGGTGAATTATTATCTGTAGGTAGAATAGCTTTGCAAGATGAAACACATCCTTTACATCAACCACTACAGTACATTATAGAAAGACTTGCAGCACAATCTTTAGAACCACGTGATTTAAGGTAAAATGCAAAGGAAAATTTTAAAAAATACTGATTATCATATAGTATTTATATGTGTTTTATAAAATTTCTGTAATTACAGAGAATTTTTGCGTTTGGGTGATCCATTGTGTTGTATTTCACTCGATGATATTGAACTAAGTAAACCTCGAGGTGGACCTGTGCCATTGACGCGTATTAAAACTTTAGTATCTATGACAACTCCAAAAGATTTTCGAGCACACGGTTCTTGTACTTTACCACCTTTCGTGGAACTCGATATGAGTGCAGAAGGATTTGCATGTCTATATTTACCTAGTGTTGCACCACAAAGTACAACTCCACCTACAGTAGTAGCTGCTGACAGTAGCGTATTGGGTGGAATTGGTTCTGGTAAATCTTAAATATTTTTAAGCTGCAAGTATTAAAGAATTTTTTATATATGTATTCATTTATTAATTTTCTAGGCGATAGATTATTTCCCCCCCAAACTGGTTTAACGTACAGTACATGGATATGTGTTGATAAATTTAGTGATCCTAGAACTGATCCTCACTGCGTACGATTGTTAACGTTAGTTCGTAATCCTCAATCAACAAGAGATTTAATTTGCTTAACTGCAGTGCTTAGCGCAAGAGACAAAGCTATTATCGTATCTACACAAGAAACACCAATGCCACAAAGTAAATCTTATTGCTATCATTCCTCTTTAAACTACCTTGTCACATATTAAATAAAAATTTTAGATATAGGTGAATGGGAACCAGAAGGTACTGGTGATTGTGGTGCAAGAGTTTGGTGTCCAGATTTACTTCATGAAGGTCAATGGCATCATATAGCTATTGTATTGAACCGTGCTGTTTTAAAAAATTCAAGTTTCTCATTATATTTGGATGGTCAACATATTCATAGTCAAAAGCTTCATTATATTACACAAGTTCCTGGAGGAGGAGCAGCAAATTTAACAGTAGCATCTCCAGTATATGGATATATAGGTACACCACCTTGTTGGCGACGATATTCAAGACTTACATGGAAGCAGGGGCCGTGTCATTTAGTAGAAGAAGTATTCAACTCTCAAAACATAATGGCATTATTTAAATTAGGCCCACACTACATGGGAAGCTTGCAAGCTCCACAGTTATCAGGTATTAATATGAAATTCATACGTTCATCTTTATTTAAATAGAAAAAAATTGAAGTTGAATTTTTTTTTATACAGGACAAGAACCTTTAATGCCTCTCGTTGCAGAAGAAAAGGTTGTATTTGGATTAAATGCTAAAGCAATGTCTCAGTTAACATTAGCTAAAATTAGGAAAGTTTATAGTCGGGCTGATAATAAATCAATTGCTAAACAGGTATATATTGTTATTTCAACGTATAAACGTATAAACGTATCTTTTGTATCTTTTAATTAAATATTCTTATTATTTGACAGCTTGGCATGTCATCGCATGAAAATGCTACTCCTATTAGAGTTCTTCACAATTCGGCAGGACATCTAAGTGGACCGGCACGAGCACTTGGTGGTGTAGTCGTTGGGTATCTCGGTGTTCGAGTCTTTAGTCCCCGACCGGTAGCTACAATGATTGATAACGTAGGAGGATGTTCAGTGTTGTTAGGTAAAATTTTTTACCAATCTGCGTTTTAAGATATATTTCAATATTGTAGTAATCTTCTTATAGTCATGAAGGAATTGGGATGGGAGTGGAACAAAATCAATTAATATAAGAAAAGAAAATGTCCAAGAAAAAAAGAAAAAGAGAGATACTTGACAAGATCAGATAATTAATTATTTCTTTTTTTTTCCTTTATTTTTTTACTTATTTATACCTAAGCATAAATGTGCGTATGTATTGTAGTATTTATTTGAAAAAAATTTAATTAATGATCATCCGTTTTTATAGGTTTAATAGCTATGGCTCAAGATGTAGAATCCTTATATGCAGCTGTTAAAGCCTTAGTTTGTGTTGTAAGATCTAATCAAGTTGCCCAACAAGAAATGGATCGCAGAAGAGGATATCAAACATTAGCGATGTTACTAAGAAGGAAGTGTCCCCTTTTAAATAGTCACATTTTACATCTTACATTCAGTCTTGTTGGTACAGTTGATAGTGGTAGAGAAACTAGTGCAATACCTAATGTTATGGCATTTCAAGATCTTCTATGTGATTTGCAAGTACGACAACTTATTATTATTAAAAATAATTTATCTGTAGAGTTAATATTATAAAGATATTAAAACATGTTTTAAGATTTGGCATGAAGCACCTGGTGAACTTTTAAGATCACTTCTAGAACATTTATATGAATTAATAGCAGAATCAAGTGAGAAAAGAACAAATTTACGTTTAATGAGAGATTTACAATTAGTACATAAATTGCTGCATATTTTAAGTGATGTAAAACAAAGTAGTACAAGACAGATTCTACTTGCATTACTTAGTATTCTGTTAAGCCAACCAAGACAAGCTGACTTACTTTGGTAATTTAACATATTCTGTAAACTATGCTTATGTTATATATGTATATTGATAATATTATTTTTCATAGGTTTGGACAATTTATTGTTGCTACATTACCTCAAAGTTCAGAAAAGCACCTAATTCTTCGAGAAAGCGAAGGAAATAAGGAAGGAGAAGGAGAGCACATACTTTTGCGAAATCGTTGCTTGCAACTTTTACATTCTCTGTTATTTAATGGCCCAAAAGTGAATGCAAAGTAAGTAACATTAAGAAGGTAAATTTGTAAATAAAAATTCATTACTGTTTGAATATGTTCCAGTATGTGTGAAGAATTAGCCAAAGTATTAGGTTTGGATTGGATACTACTATTTCTTCAATCTGGCCTTCATAGTACCACCGTAATATGGGGATTACGAATTTTAGTAGCTATTTGTTCTGTACAACCAATATTACAAAAATTTAAAGAAGGAACTAGTAATGGTGGTTGGTTACGCCATACAGACCATAATAAAATGGCATTAGCACTCGGTATATGTATAAAAGTTATTCAATTTTAAATAGTTGTATTTCATATTTTTATATTTTTGTATATCTTATTTTTATACTTCTAGGTTGTCACCAGCAAATGACTGGTGGTGAAACCAAACCATCTGGTCTTCATGTACCAGGATTTCAACATTTAGGATGGTTGTTACCACAGCATGTAGATCTTGTACCAGAATTGTATTTTCTTTTTATTGCTCTTATGATGGGACAACCTGTAAAATTATTACCTACTGATTCGAAAGTCATTTTAAAAGTTCGGTAACATTTATATGTTTTTTTGTATTTTAAACTGTTGCACACAATATAACAAATATGTATATTTTATAACAACAGCTCGATTTGAACAATGTATGGAATTTCTTGTTTGGTGTTCCTGCAAATCATACGCTATCCTCTTTTGCAAGCAGAATTAATCTTTGTCCTGAAGCTGTGGTAACTTTATTAGCGATGGTACGAACAATGTTAAATAATTATTCAGTCAAGTAAGTTATAATTGAGATTTATCTCTTTTTTAAAGAAGCCCTGAATCTTTATCTGATTGGTTAAGCGATTATCCAGTGACAATAATACAGTTCCTTTTCTTTCTTTATCACAATTTTACTGATTTTATGCAAGTATTTATGTCTGCGGAAGTATTGGGTGCTTTATCTGGTACTTTATTTCCAAAACCTGCAAGTTCTAGTCAAGATAGTAGTGGAGCTAGTACTCCAGCAGATGAGGTAAAATTTAAAGATTAATGATAAGATTTTTAATAAAAAAAAAAAATTAACAATATGATTTTATTTTAGCAAGAGCCAGTATTAGTAAGATCTCCATCAAAGGATGTTGGCTTAATAAATCATCCAGCAAAGAAATTTGTTATGGATTTTTTGCGAGTTATTGTAGTAGATTCACTTTCTTTGCCTGTTAGTGCAAAATCTCCACCAGCAATTGATTTAGTCTTAGAAGCATGGCCAGAACATGCATCTACAGGACAACAAACACGTTATCAAACAGAAATTCTATCGATTTTAATGGAGCATCTGTTAGCTGCAGATGTTTTAATTGGAGAACAAGCAGCATTACCTGTTGTTCCTGGCGGATCAGTTAATAATATAACGAATAATGTGTGCTACGTGGCAGCTAGAATAGTTGATAAATTGTGGCAAGGTAAATTAACAGATTTTTGCTTTTTATAATCAACTATATAGTCGAATATTTATTATTTTCACACTTAATATATAGGTGCTTTGACAAAAGACCCGCATGAAGTATTTGATTTTATCGTAAAGTTAATTGGACAAGCAAAAAGACGCCCAGGTGTCGTTAGTATGGAAGGGCTTCATCATTGTTTAAACAGAACAATTTTATTTTTATTATCACGAGCAACCGATTCTATAGCCGATCAAATGGCCGTGTTAGAAGCATTGCATAAACTTACCAACCACAGGTGAAGTTCATATTTTCTAAAATAGAATCTTTGCAAAATATAAATGAATTCTAATTTGAAGATATTTTTTAATAGATTGTTAGTTTTCGGCGCTGGAAATCATGAATTAGAATTTATTGGTTGTCTAACTTATTGTTTGTTACAACTGACAGCTGATATAAAGATTATGCTTGATACGAATACGAAAACAACGTGGCACGTTAATCCACAAGTTGAAGCCAGTGATGATAGATTAACATCTCATCAAGGTCATAATCTGATGGCCGTTGCTGCTACAAGAGTTTGGGAAGAGTTATATGTATGTAAAAAGCCTGCTATAGAAGAAGTTTTTAAAATTACTCTGCCAGTACCTATAGGTAATGAACGTGCTCCTGAATTATCGGTAGTAAGAGATCAGGTACATGACGCTGCAACTAAACTTTGGTTAAATTATGTTGTTATGGAAAGAAAAGCTTCGTATAGAGTTCCATGGGAACTTCATAATCAAATACAATCGGTAAATACTCGATTTCAGATTCTAATAATAACTTCTATAAAGTAGAATATTCAAAGTATTATATTATATTTCAGAAAATTCAAAAAGTAACAGGAGGTTTAACAAGACTAGCAAGTAGAACAAAAGTTCGGAAAGAAGAATCAGTACGTGTAAGATTAAGATTACACCAGAACACTGTAGCGCAATGGACAGAACAACATATTGCATTGGTTCGCGAACTTGCTACAGCGAAACGCTTACATTATATACAAATTAATCAACATACTCAACGATATGTATATCAAGTAAGGATATTGAAAAGAAGAAACAATATCAATAATTGTATTAATAATTTTGTATTATATAGGAGTGGTTACAAACCGAAACTGAATTAACAAGAGAACGTGGTTTATGGGGACCACCAACTCCTACCAGACTTGACAAATGGATGTTAGATATGACTGAAGGCCCGTGCAGGATGAGAAAAAAGATGATGAAAAATGAGCTTTTTTACATACATTATCCTTACCGACCTGAATTGGAGCATCCTGATAATGTTAGTTTCATTATTAAAAAAAAAGAAAAAAAAAGATTGAATATTAACGATAAGTAATGATTTATTTGTTTCGATTTTTGTAGAAACAATTGAAGTATAAAGTTGCAACAAGCACTGATAGTAAAGAATACTATTTAAAGCAACTTGGCAATTCATCTGGCATGTTTGAACGTGAACGTGATCCTGTTATTGATGATACACCATTAAATGTTAATGATGCTTCTACGGAAAGTGAACCTCCTATGGTACCTTGTACATTAGAACGTCATGCTAGTGAACCTGATGAAGCGCCAGAAGACAATGAACAAGAAGAAGAAAATAATCAGACTGTTCCAGACAATCAGACTTTAATACGATTATTAGAGGAACACGAAAAAGTTTGTCTATTTCCTTTAACTATAAATAAATAATACTTAATGAACGCAATATTTAAATACTTTTCATATTTTTAGATAAGTCACATGTTCAGATGTGCTAGAATTCAAGGTCTAGATACAACTGAGGGTTTATTGTTATTTGGAAAAGAACATTTTTATGTTGTTGATGGATTCACATTGTTAAAATCTAGAGAAATAAGAGACATTGAGAGTTTACCCGAAGCTTATGAACCAATTTTACCATCGCCAGGCTCTCCTAGAAGATCTAGAGCTATGAGGCAATGTTCGAAATTTAATTATGAAGATATTCGGTAATAAATTTTTACATAATGTACAATTATTGTATCTAATTTCCAGCGTAGCAAAAATTGATCACGATTTACATTTTTCTGTAGAGAAGTACATAAAAGAAGATATTTGTTACAACCAATGGCATTAGAAGTATTTAGTGGAGATGGTAGAAATTATTTATTAGCATTTCCCCGTAAAGTAAGAAATAAAGTTTATCAAAGATTTATGACATTTGCAACCGCAATTGCTGACAGTGCGCAACAATCGGTTGCTGGTCAAAAGAGAACAGCAAATGTAGAACAGGCTACAGGTTTGCTTTCGAATCTAATAGGTGAAACATCTGTTACGCAACGATGGGTGGTTAGTATTTTAAGTGATATTAAATTTATATTGTTTATATTATAATCATTTATGGAAATATTTATCTTGTAGAGAGGTGAAATATCTAATTTTCAGTATCTGATGCACCTTAATACTTTAGCCGGTCGTAGCTATAATGATTTAATGCAATATCCGATATTTCCTTGGATCTTGGCCGATTATGATAGTGAAGAAATGGATCTTACTGATCCAGCAACATTTAGAGATTTTAGCAAACCTATGGGTGCACAAAGTCCAGAACGATTATTACAATTTAAAAAGAGGTAATAATACGGCTAAATAAGCTAGTATAAACAAATATTAACTATTAACTATTAATTGACATTTAAAATAGATATAAAGAATGGGATGATCCACACGGAGAAACACCTCCTTATCATTATGGAACTCATTATTCCTCTGCAATGATAGTTTGTTCATATCTAGTGAGGATGGAACCATTTACACAACATTTTCTTCGATTACAGGTTTACACAGGAAAATTTTTTGACAATTTAAAGTACAAAATTATTTAATACTGCAATACATGAATTATGAATTATTTCTTTCTAGGGTGGACATTTCGATCTAGCGGATAGAATGTTTAATAGCATTAAAGAAGCATGGCTTTCGGCATCTAAACATAACATGGCTGATGTAAAAGAACTTATACCAGAATTTTTTTATCTTCCAGAATTTCTTGTTAATTCAAATCATTTTGATTTAGGTAAATAACATACACTAGATCTTTATGTTTTATTAATAAGATTATAAACATTAACATTATATGTTATTTATAGGTTCCAAACAGAGTGGTGTACAATTAGGAGATATTGTATTACCACCATGGGCAAAACAAGATCCTCGAGAATTCATACGTGTGCACCGACTTGCTTTAGAATGTGATTACGTATCACAACATCTTCATCAATGGATCGATTTAATATTTGGTTGTAAACAAAATGGCCCTGCTGCAGTCGAAGCTGTTAATGTTTTTCATCATTTATTCTATGAAGGCAATGTTGATATTTATAAGTGAGATTTATTTTGTACTACTTTTTTATTATTTATGTTTCTATGATTTGATTTTTATAATTTTTATCGTATCTTTAGCATTGATGATCCTTTAAAGAAAAATGCCACTATCGGATTTATTAATAATTTTGGTCAAATACCGAAACAACTATTTAAAAAACCGCATCCAGCTAAAAAAATGACACAAAGAACTAGTGTTATTGATCCAGGACCTATTACTCCTGGTTTGAGCATTACTACATCTGACAAATTATTCTTTCACAATCTGGATAACTTGAAGCCATCGCTTCAACCAATCAAAGGTTTATATAGTTATATAAAGATTTAGTTATTGAATCACGTTATTGAATTGTGACTTATTATCAATTAATTTATTTTTTTTAGAACTGAAAGGTCCAGTTGGACAAATACTTCATGTTGATAAAGCAGTTTTAGCTGTGGAGCAAAATAAAACGCTTATTCCTCCGTCATATAACAAATATGTAGCGTGGGGTTTCGCAGATCATTCTCTTAGAATAGGAAACTATGACAGCGACAAAGCAATATTTGTTTGTGAAGCTATGATACAGAGTGGTGGTGAAATAGTTGCTTGCGTTTGTCCGTCTTCCAAATTGATAGTAACTGCTGGCACAAGTTCTGTAAGTCACTGCTTGAATTTAGTGTCTGTTTTAGCTATTTCTTACCACATAAAATTGTTTCAATAGGTAGTCACAGTGTGGGAATATACCAAAAGACAACTTTCTATTAAACAATGTTTGTACGGACACACGGATGCTGTTACGTGTTTGTCGTCTAGCCCAGCATATAATGTAATTGTGTCAGGATCTCGAGACGGTACTGCAATTATATGGGATTTGTCTCGTTGCTTATTTGTTCGTCAACTTCGCGGACATGCAGGACCAGTGGCTGCGGTAGCTATAAATGAACTAACAGTATGTTTAATATATTTTGCAAATTAAATAGAAACAAAATATAGATTTATATGACATAAATATAACATGATTTTTCATAGGGTGACATAGCTACTTGTGCAGCTACCTGGTTACATGTGTGGAGCATTAATGGCGAAGAACTTGCTAGCGTTAATACATGTGTTGGTCGCGCTGATAGAATGCAGCAAATTTTATGCGTTGCTTTCAGTCAAACTCACGAATGGGATTCACAGAATGTCATTATGACTGGTTCAACTGATGGTGTAGCTCGCGTAAGAATAATATCATTTATTGTATTAAATACATAATAATATCATTTATTGTATTGTATGATACATAAATGAGAACATACATTATTACAGATGTGGTCGATGGATTACGTACAAGTGCCTGCAGAAGAAGAGAAACCAGAGGAAGTTACTACTACCAAAGAGAAACACACAAAGTCAAATAAAAATGAAAGTCAAAATGAAAATACGAAAAAGCGAGTGCACGAATTAGTCAAACAGATGAGTATTTCTGCAGAAGGCTCAAGTTTGCTAGCAAAAAGTGGTTCAGAAAGTAGTCTTTCAGAACCAGAAAATGCTAAAGAAGCATCAAGATTACATGAAGAAAAAGAAGAATGTTCGGATAACGAATCAAGCAATGGTTCCAATAACAAGCCATCGCCGCAGAATAATAATACTTCTACTATTGTACTTCGAAGAAAGAGTCGTGGAAATCCAATGTTTCGTAAAAGTGAAGGTGGCGGACGTGCAGATAGCGAGGGTACTCAAACAAGGTACTCGAATATAACTTATATTTTTTAAAACATGTATTTTCATTTATTAAATATTCTCATTATAATATCGATCAAATTATTTCATAGTGAGTCATCTAATAATCCTGGGGATTCTGAAGGAGCTCTACGAGCTAGTAAAAGTGATACTAGTCTAACAGATAGTTTCGTCATGGTTACGGAAGCTGATACAAAACCTAAAAAAATTAATCCACAAAATATCTTAAGGGACGGTTTTAAATGGCAACGGCAATTAGTATTTAGAAGTAAATTAACGATGCATACTGCGTATGATCGGAAAGATAATGCAGAACCAGCATCTATAACGGCTCTCGCAGTATCAAGGTAAAATATTTATAACTTATCTCATTTAGAAGATATAAAAAATGTTAAACGAAATATTTAACTAATTTATAGAGATCATAGAACAGTCTATGTTGGAGATACGAGAGGAAGAGTATTTTCATGGAGTGTATGTGAACAACCGGGGCGTACGGTGGCGGATCATTGGCTTAAAGATGAAGGAGCAGATTCATGTGTTGGTTGTGGAGTTAGATTTAATCTTTATGAGAGGAGACACCATTGTCGCAATTGTGGACAAGTATTTTGCTCGAAGTAAGTCCCTATGATACCATAAATTAGAAACTTAGAATTTACTTTTTTTTTACCATTGACACATAATGTTATTGATATAAATATTCTGTTAACATTTTTTATACTTTACATACAGATGCAGCCGATTTGAATCGAAAATATCTAGACTTGGGATTTTAAAGCCCGTTAGAGTTTGTCAAGGTTGTTATTCGTCATTACGTTCTCAGCACTCTGCTGAGAGTAGCATTTAAATATAGTAATGTATTCTATATGGTTTTGTACAAGTTATTAATTTTAGAATGGATACAGCGAGAATGTACATAGCAATCGCAATGTATCCTTTTCTGTTTTTATCCGAATTTTTGTACAAGAGAAACGAAGCGTACATTTCCTTTCTTTTTCGTATTTTTAAAAATTTTTGTACTTTATTTTTCGTATTTTCAGAAATTTTTGTATTTCTGCAAGAAAGGCAGGTAAATTGATCGCTACATTTTTCATGTAATTAATTTTGATATCAACAGTCTTTCTTTTACTTTAAAGATTGAAATCATTTCATTCTTTTTTTCCATGAACAAAACGCTTAATACTACAATACATTCCTGTCGATCTTATAATATTGTTCGTATATACTTTTTATTATTCTAAGGAACTAAGCTATTTCCTAACATAATCGGCCTGTTTCACATTATCGACAGGTTTGTACTGACAAAATTTTAAAAGATAGTATTTGAAAATTGACATAACATTTGAATCTCCAAGCACATATTATAAAACACGAACATTTTTTTTTTTTAATGTTTAACTTTTAATCGTGTCTAATACGTTTTTACATCATGTGTATTTATAGTTTATATGCTGAAGAACAACGTGTACAGTTGTATTCTGTATTGTATATTTGATTCATATGTTGCACTTTTTAATGACAAAGATTTTATATACGAAATTATGTATAGCAGCACTTATTTAAAACGCATAGTCTGTGATTTTTTCTTTCCTAGTTTAATTTAATAAATTTATAATTAATAAATTTCAAAAAAATAATTATTACTAGTAATAATAATGATAATAAGAATAATAATATATAAAATATTATACTA
>KQ435720.1:2466523-2490333 GCA_001276565.1 Melipona quadrifasciata | reverse complement strand
TATATATATGTGTGTATATATATATATTACAATTATAACTATATATTATATAGTTGAACTAGTCGGATAATTTGTCGAATAAATCATCGAAATTCGGTGAACAAAACAACGGTGTAAAAACTTGCGTGGACAAGAAGATATATACACATATATACACATACATACGTATATATCTTCTTGTCCACGCAGATCTTTGCACCGTTGTTTTGTTCACCGAATTTCGATGATTTATTCGACAAATTATCCGACTAGTTCAACCGTTTGTCAAGCGATAACGAAATCTGCAATTCTCCAATGTGATTAATCGAGCTTTGATATTTGCTTGATAATTCATTTATTTACAATTGATTTTAGAAATCGGAGGAAACAATTGTTCGCGACTTTTTTGATTCTTCAAATTGGTTGACTGGTTTTCTCTGTTGTTTTAATTGATGCCTTGTAAAGTGCATGCAAGGACAAACTTTGTCCGTTCTTTAAGAAAAGGATTAAAGTAGACGTTCCGGAATTCGTATCATCGCGAAACGAAACGTGCTCTCGCACGAACTGAAATTAATTCTGGAGTGTAGAGTTGATAGGCGTTTGCCACGCAATTAATCAACAAAGTCTCCGATCGTTCGGGATTTTCAGGTGAAATAAACTCGACGCAGAGAGAAATGAGATAATTGGCGTTACTTGGTTAACTAGTTTCGCAACGACTAGAATTGATTGACTCCTTCCATTAACTGGAGCCCGATGTGCCAGGCAAAGCTACCGAGAATCGAGTAAACGAACTCGACACCGGTACTTACCGGTTTCCATCGTTTCGCAGATAATGATCTCAAACCTGTCTATCATTAAACTAGCTACGATTAATTAATCTGGTCAGCACGCGGCAATTACTACTTTTTGAACGTACAGAAAAAATTTACAGATACGTTCTTCTGATCTTCTGCGCTTGTTCCTTTCGTCACGAAGACGCGAGTATTTTTTTCCGACGAATGGCTTTCGTTAAAACATGAATGCATACACGTATGGCACGTTTGTCGAGCTTCTTAAGTCTTATTGATTTCCACCGGTGAAAACATGGGTCGGTTAAAAATTCTGTTTCCAGTTTGC
Organism: Melipona quadrifasciata; assembly: GCA_001276565.1. Lineage (NCBI taxonomy): Eukaryota > Metazoa > Arthropoda > Insecta > Hymenoptera > Apidae > Melipona > Melipona quadrifasciata. The sequence continues at coordinate 2,489,238 of KQ435720.1, read as the reverse complement.
ATACAAATACAAGCAAATAATAATCAACGACGGTGACAGTAAGTTGACCAATGGCCAGTTTCACACAGTTGTGACGCATTGATGAAAGGGTGACACGATGTAGTAATTTTACAACATTTCATGGTTGGGGTTGAGTCTGTCACGTGTCACAGAACCCTACTCAAGCCGGCTCACCACGTGCTGACTGGCTTATCGAGATCTGTCGCACGTTTCTTAAAGCCGCACTCCCGTTCCCCTTGCAAATAAATTTCCGATGTGACCTCCAGTTTGCGTTTACATTGTAAATAAATTATAAATAATTTAAAAATTGTACAAAGTCGTAGGAAATTCAGTGCATCAGAGTTCTCTTCAATCGCGCGGAAATAGTGCGCGAAATATTTTCCACACGTAATCAACTGTACGCGTACATATGTCGCCTTTAAAACTGGTCGATATTGCTTGTAATCGCTTGTACACGCTTCTTTCGTGCTTCTTTCTAGCTTTTTTGCCCAAGCATTTCATTCAAATTAAATTGCTTAAATCAAATGAATTAAAAGGAACACTGAAGCGAATAAAAGTTAATTTAGAAAGAAAACTTATCGTCAATTAACATATAGATAATTTCATCCTTTTTGGTGTTTGTTCGTCACCTCTATTCTATTTCAGCTGAAAAGAAGGATGAAAAGAAGAGAAAAAAGAGGAAAGAAATACGAGACGAAAAGTGCCAAGGTAGAAACAGAAGTCGACAATATAGATAATCTAATCAATTTGCACATGACTAATCACTTGTACTTTTTTTCAATTTAACTCTCGCAATCGTTTCTCCACATTGCGTGAGTCGTATCACTTAGCGCGTGAACCGGACGAACGATGAACATTGACCGTGGTAATTTCCCCGGCTCTGTAAGACGTTCGCTTCGTCACGTCTCGCTGTCCTTATTAGTTAACGAGTTCTCGATATAGCGGTTATTAATTTTATGAGACGAATGTGTTATAAATACATACAACGATCACGCTTGTTTCTTCAATGATCTGTAACGAAGCTGAACAATGGAGCAATAAAAATGCGCAATCTTCGATCTTTGGAATGATGCATCCGTACGAATTACAGAATCTCCATTGAAGATATTTAGGCGCCTTTGATAATCGAGTCCAAACATGAATCTAATATCTAACTGTACATTGACCGTCGCCAAGATTAGCGAAAACGTTTCTGTTCCCTTCTTTATTCCGTGGATCATCGTTTATCTCTGGTGTCTGCGTTCGTAACGTAACCACTTTTGCATGATGTAAAATTCCACTCTATAGATCTCTTCAGCGATTAAATAATAATTGCATCATTCTTATGAATATTTAGTCAATTATTATATATTTCTTATGCAATTAATATTGCATCATACCTATGAATATTATGAATATAATCCAATAATTACAACCATCGAGTTTATATTATGGCTACATTCAAATCACTTAATTAGAGATATAAAGATATCGATGTATAGTGTTTTTGCTGGAGTAAAGACGCGTTCAACACAAGTGTAGCAACCAGTTTTACCGTATCGTAGTAAACAGAATATTTTTATCGAATCATCTAAACTTAAACCCGGACGTTGATCTATAAAAATCGTAATTCGCTATTACAACGTTTGGACTCTGGCTAATTAAATCGGGTGAGAAAAAAAGAAAAATAATTTTTATCTCCTCGTCTGATCCCGCGTAGTTTCAACGACATTGGACTATGATTCGATGAACTATGAATCGATCTGGCATTCGAAGTATGTAATCGAAGTTAATTTTCGCATGGTCAAGGACGAACATAGACGTCCCTTTGTGAAACTATGTGACCGTGAATTCTCGTGCCCGGATTCTCTCACGCTATGCCCATCCGATGCACTTATCGACAAAGTTGCATGCCCTCCGGAGAAATTTTTAGTTGCACCATTGCTCCCTACGTGTCTCATTACATTTCGATGGGCCAAATTTATCTCTTCAAGTACGATCAAACGTTAAAACGAAACTATCGATCACGAACTTCAGATACGTCTCTTTGTTCTCTCTTCTACGAAATCATAAATGAAAGTATAATTGCCGATGTTTCTTGCGAAAACCACGCGATAACAATACATCGTTCACCAGAAAAAATAATTCGAAAGAACAGAAACTGCTGGAAAAGAATAAATTGAATGATACTCAACGTACGGTAACAATCAGGATGTCGTAATAACGTTGAAAAAAAACCGATACCTTCCTATCTTTTCAATTACTAAAAAAGTCTCCGACTTTTTCTTTCGCCACTCGATAACATTATGGAACGATAACGTTGTCGGTGATAATTCAAAATTGTAGGAATTTCTCGACTTTGTCCAACGTGTGCAACATCGAAGAAAGAAGACCGAGAGAAAAGGGAGAAAGAAGGGCGGTAAAATTATCCCACTGTAGGAAGAAAAAAGGAAAAAAGAACAGCGGAAAACTATGCACACGTCGTATCTGAGCGTCGTTATCAACAGCAGGATAACGTGAGAAAAGAGGGAGAAACATGATGGAAGAGGTGGAATCTCAATGACCCACGGAACCGCCGTCTGTAAAAACTCGTTTAGATATGTAAACGTGCAGTTTAATCCGGTTTGCTCGCTTCCTTCATTTCTTTGACACGGTTCAAACTCCGTGATCGCACGCTAATTACTGATTTGTCATTATCTGTCGAATCTATACGCCACCGTGTAATTCTTCTAGAAAACTGTTTCTAGAAGACAATGGTACAATCTTACGCACATTTAAAATATATAGCAGAATACATAGACAGGTTACTTATGTATATCTCCTTAAGTAACCGTCTCAACTTTTAACGAAGCTCCAATTACGTAATAAAACAATTACATATCCCCTAAAATCTTTAATGGAATTGAAAGTTCCCTTTCTGTGACTTATCAGTAATATCTAAATACCAAATCACAGGAAGTTCTCTTTCTCGGTGACAATTGAAAATTCCATTAACGCAACTTCGAGTCGGAAAGCAAATTTATTTAAAATGAGTCGAGTAAAACTTCGATAAATCTCATTGTCCTATGTTCCCTGATGTCGTGCAATAACGACGAGTAATTGTCCCGAATTTCAAACTGGATATCGCTTCGAGCCAGGGCACACGTGATCAAACGAGGGTTGTAAATTGTCCGATTTCAAAAACTTTTCGGCACATTGTTCACCGCACGAACATACCAGCTAATTGTTATTGCTATCAACGCGGAAAATCGGATGTATTCGACGTGGTTTATCTTGTCGTGATTATTAGTTCAGCTGCGAGATTCTCAGGAGGGGTTGCACAAATCATGGTTTCTCATGCTGCTCGCAACTCGTACGTTGAACTTTTTCGACTGATTTATACGCAGGAGTGCTAACCTATTATTTGTTCTTTCTCGTCTAATTATAAGATACTGTTTCTGGAAAATGAGCACCATCTCGTTTAATTGCATGTTACATCGGAAAATGCACTAAAGTACAAAATATTCACGCCGCTTACAAAGACGTTTCGTGAGAATGGAACGATACTGTTACAAAGTATTTTCTGAGTTACATCGAAGAACATTGGTTTACCATCATACAAAAACATTAGCTTTCAATTAGAGATCGCGATTTTGAACACGTGGCACGTGAAACGTATATTACGGAATTAAGATCTTTTCGCTGTATATTAGGCACGTGTTTTAGTTTAGTTTGGTGCACTTCTTTCAGTTCAGGGAATCCTCGAACATTACAGGTGCTGACAGAAATTTTATCGACTTGACGAAGCATTTTCTCTATGCGATAATTAGGATATTTTTCATTTTTAATATTAAGTATGTATTTTGCAGGTAATAAAATTTCCAAGTGCACGTGTATTTTGCAATTTGCTCTTTGTATAAAAATATCATTTAATATTTCTAGTTTTGAAAGGAAATGTACACTTAAATACGTATGCGATAGAAATATGCGGGTACCGGAAGGAAAAATTACATGGATCGAAATCCGGATTCGTTTACTATACGCGTGTATGTAAATAGGAACCTCTACTTTCAATCAATGAGCCGAATTTTATACCACGATCGGTCGAACTCTCCCACCGACAGAAAATCACGTACACGAAAGAAAAGTTGAAACAGCGTATTCAGAGGGTGATATCCTCGTGAGGAGCCAGTTTGGCCATATATATATATCGATTGGTGCCATTCGGTACCTGGTAGAGAATCGTGCTTCTTCTACTTCCATTCGCCCAGATACCGGATACGACAAAGCTTTAACAAAAGAAGAAATTCGAGAAGTATGACTATGCGCGGCTCGTTTCCCTACCAAGTCCTCGGGCAATTAAGATGTTCGCAATTTTTAGGAATTTCAAGACAAACTCTAGACCCTAGAGGAACCCATAGTTCCTGCCTTTCGTGCAATTTCTAACGAGATCATGAAAAATGAGACAGAAAATTGAAAATTCCACAGCGAATACGTTTAATCTTGTTTCAATAATGATACTTATTAAGCAACTTTTGTTTATTGTTTTTATAAATAGATTAAGCTTAAGTTTTATAAATAGATTAAGCTGACCAAGTATAATTGTAACTATATTAAAATATATGACAAAGAATCATTTTCCTCGCATCAGTTTATTTATTTTTCTTTTCTCTTTTCCTATCGTAACGAACGCGATAATTTCTGAGAGAAAAATCATGTCGGAGAAAATTTGCTTTATTTATAATAGAGTATGGTAAACGTTCGGCGTAGAAAATTAGAAATTATTTACACAATAATAAGAACATTAAAAATATTATAAAAATATGTTCTAGCCATTGTCTAAAGGAATTTCACAATTATCAACAAGAGGACAGATGGAAAGGCGGCGACCGCCGTTTCTCAGAGGCTCTAGTAAGACGAAAGAGGTACTTTAATTTTTTCTATTTTTTTAAATTGTTTCAATATCATGCGATAATATAACGAAAATTTTTTAAATATAGTTAAGGAGAGAAAATTAAAAATTAAAAGAAATATTTTATATAATAAAATGATTATTATTTAATTATTTATTTTATTTATATTTATTTATTTTTATAAATTACTATGTAACATTTAATTTACTTCACAGTAATTTTTGATTTTATTAGATGCGGTAATTATAAACCTAATCAAATAGACGAAGAATCAGACATTACAAGCATCCATGATTCTATGTATCTGCACTTATGTATATAACTATGCATGTATATACATAGATACTTTCACATATAATATTTACTAGGCAACAGGAAACAGTAAACAGAGACCTAACCTAAATGATGATGAATGTATTATTTTATATTTTATTAAAAATTCATATAACATTTAGTGACAATAATGAGAAAAACCTAAATATACAATATGTATAATAAAAATAAACAGTATTTTTTTTATTAATCAATGTAATCAATAAAAAGTAGTTTCCAAATTTTGTATATAATTTTTAAGAATGCGACAACGAATTTATGATATTATTGTACCCTACAAATCAAATAATGCAATACAAGAATTTTTAGGAATTTATTGGGGTATATTTATTTAAGGTATTGAATTACAAAGAAAGTTCTTTCTCGTTCTGATTTTTAAACTTTGAAACAAAACATGTTGTCATTTTACAAAGAATTATTTTCGTAGGTAGAAAAAGGTACAGGCAGTAAAATGGATTCTGCAGGCATAAGTGGTGGTGGAGATCGTTTAAGTGAAGAAGATCTTTCACCAGATGCATTAGTTAGGCAGAACTATGAATTACGACATCGTCTTGAAGAAGAGGCAGCTAATTATAAAAGACGGCTGGATACATATAGACAGGCACAACAACATCAAGCTGCTCTTGTTTCCCGTTTACAAGCCAAAGTATGTTCTATTTAGTTTAAAATAAATTTACAAAATATATTAAGAATTGATATTTTTAGGTACTGCAATACAAACAAAAATGTTCTGAATTGGAAAGTCAAATGGCTGAATCTGCTATATATGATTCTAATAAAGCTGCAAGTTCTGCATCTCCAACAACTTCTGTTTTAGATGCAGCTTATCAAACTCTAAGAGAAATACGTGAAGAACAGATTCATGATCTAGATACTGCTTTAAAAAAACTGGCAGAGGAGCGTAAAAGGTATTAATTTTTTCTTTATTTTTTTATTTTTTTTACAAATAAGGTAAATTTATTGAAATAAATATTTAAATATTACTCCTTTATTTAGATGTGAAAAACTATTGCAATTAAATACAACTCTGAAAGATCAGTTGGAAGAATCTCATCAAACAAATGAAGCACTCACAAATGATCTACAAAAATTAAGTAATGATTGGGATATTTTAAGAGAAGAATTGGCTATCAAAGAAGAAGAATGGAGAGAAGAAGAGCAAGCTTTTAATGAATATTATACATCAGAACATAATAGATTATTAAACCTTTGGCGCGATGTTGTTTCTGTAAAGCGACTATTTGCAGATATAAAATCTAGTACAGAAAGAGATCTACTAAAAATGAAAAATAGCATTATTTCTACATTTAATGATGTTTCGTCAGCTTGCAATAATACAGGATTTGCTATGAGAATGCAAGCAGCTATGCAACCAATGGTATGTACATCTGAATAAATTTCAATATTTATATCTTAATTTTGCTACATTTTAGGTATCTCAGCAAGTTCAACAGGCACAAGAACAGGTAACAACTGATTTGAAAACAGAATTAACAACACTCAAACAACAGTATGATGCAGCTCAAAGTGAAAATCAGATGAAAGAGAAAAAAATCAGTCAACTTATTCGTGATATTCATAATTTGGTAAAAATAAAGTGTGGATATAACCGTAAATAATTTATATGAAATAGTAATAATCATATTTGATTTTTAGGAAGAAAGATGTGGAGAAGCAGAATCAGAAATACATCGCAATTCACGTTTACAAGATGATATAGAAATTTTACAATCTGCATTAAGGGACATAGCACATGCTGTAATTCAAGATGCGGAAACTCGCGAAATTGAATCTAGTCAAGCACCTCCACATCTTCATTTATCACCCACTGGTCCAATCCCTCAAAAATCACCAAAAAGAAGTACAAGAAGCAACACTATACCAGCTTTTGCTGAAAGTACTATCAGTGCTGTACAAGCAGCCCTACATAAATATCAATTGACTATACATGAGCTCCAGGTGTGAAGATTTTATATTGTATATTTCGGTAAATTGTAAAAGCACAGAGTTTAGCTTATAAAATATCTTTAATACTTTATGTAATAATATTTCAATAATCTACTGCATTAGGTAAAATTGCAAACTAATAAAGAACAATTACAAACAACTCGAAAACAATGTGAAAGTGCAGAGGAAAATGTTAAAAATTTAGAAAAAAGAGCGGAGGAACTAATTACTGAATTGGATGCAGTTCGGTCACACTGCTCACAACTTACTCAAGAAAAAGACATGTTACAAAAAGGCCTTGATACTGTAAGAATAGAAAAAAATGCACTTGACAAAAGCAGAGTAGAAATCAATAGCATGGTATGATATATTTTTCTTCAATAAATACATACGTTTGATCGTTCGTGTTAATGCAGCATATTTATTTTTAGATGGAAAGTTTGAATAGTGATTGCGAAAAATTGCAGAAAGCTAACAATAAGTTGCAAAAACTTTGTGATAATTTGGAAGATGAAAAATTGTATCTTCAAAGTGAGCTCAGTAGATTATCCAAAGATATAGAATTAAGGTATGTTAAATAAGAATCGTTGTTTTTATTTATTATCAATTAATCTATCCATAAATTAAATTACTAGAGAATTGAATCTACGGTCGGAAGAAGACAAATGCAGTAAAATGAGAGAAGAGCTACTAACTTTACGAGAAGAACTAAATAAAGCATATCTCACAAAAGATATGTTAGAACAACAAAAATTAGAAACAGATGGATTAATTGCACACATTGAAAAAAATAAGGGTGATTTTTATCATAAATAATATTCTTGTTTTATAGTTTTAAAGTTAATTTTATAGCTTACATTGTATATATCTGTGAATATAGATACATATTTAATACAGATTAATTTTTATAAATCACTCGCTACGTAGGTGATTTGGAACTAGAATTGGAACGTGTATTATTAGAAAAATCAGACGTACAAGAAGTTTTAATAAAATTAGAAACAGTCTGCAGCAATCACGAACAAGAGAAACAAAGATTACAAGAAGAATTAAAAAAGGTAATATTTTACAAAATATCCTCAGTGCTAATTAACAATTATTAACAATTATATATCAAATTTAGATAACAGAAGAAAAAAATAAGTTAGCAAGTCAATGCACTGATCAACAAGGTGATCTAGGTTCCTTAAGAAAAGAATTACTTCAAGCAGAACAAACTAGACTCGATTTGGAATCAGAAAAAGCGACTTTGAATGAAAAAGTAAAATTTTTGGAGATCGAGAAGGAAAAGATTGAAATAGAAGCAGCACATGTTACTCGTGAGCGTGGAGATTTAAGCAATCAATTGTCAGTTTTAGCTCGAAAAAAAGAAACATTAAATGAAGAATTAATGAGAGTCAGGCAAAGATTAGAACAAGCAAATGAAATGAATGGAAGAATAAATCGAAATTTAGAAGATCTTGTAAAAGACAATGAGGAGAAGCAGGTACATGTTATAAACAATCATTTTCAAATTCGCTTGCTCTTCTTCAAAGTAATTATTCTTGGTTGTGTAGGTACTTTTAGAAACTAACGAAAAGGAAGTACAGCGATTACAAGAGCAACTTGCATCAATGCGCAGTGAAAAGGAAACGTTAGAAGGTGTCTTATTTGATACACAGACTAATTTAGAAAATATGCATGTAAAAAAGACACAATTAGAAAAGGAACAAAAAGAATTATTGATAAAACAAGAAAGCTTAAAAGGACAAGTGGAAAGATTAATGAAAGAATTGGAGAGTAGTGAGAAACGAACTCATGATATAAAACAAACTCTAACACAACAAAGTGGCGATCAAGAAGCTGAATTTCAGCAAATTATTTCTAACGTGAAAAAGCATAGTGAAGAAAACATAAAAAAATTGAATGATGAAAAAGTATTTATAAATATTGACATATAAATTACAGTATATATAAATTACAGTATGTATACAAATAAATCAATTGAATTAATTTTCAGGAACAGATAAAAATAAACTTAGAAAAACGACTTCAACAATCCCTGTTGCAACTTACCGGAGAAAAAGATAATGAGATAAACCAATTGCAGCAAAGAATCGATGAAATGCAACAGCACATAGAAAATTTGTGTCAACAACACGAGGAAATACTTCTTCGAGCAGAAAATGATAAACAGCAAGCTCTTCTTATAGGTAAATATATATATATATAAAGCATAAAAAGTAAAAATTAGAAAATGTTTTCTATGTTTACAGCTCATCATGATCAGCAAGCATTAATGGAAAAGTTGGAGACTGTTTTACGTGAAATGGAAGAAGAAAAGAATAATGTAGAACGAGTGAAACGTGAAGCTGCAGCACGTACCGAACAGGAGCGTAATAATACAAATCAATTGCGCGATGAATTAAGTCGTCTTAAAACAAAATTAGACGAAACCAAATTAAAAGCTGACGAAGAAAAGATAAAGCTTGACCTAAAAATCGAAGAACTTTGGAAAGAACGTGAATCAGCACAAAGAGAATCCGAAGAACTACAAGTTCAATTACACATGACGGAAGATAAAGTCGATAGTTTGCAAAATCAATTGCATGAAACTATTAGAAAGCTTAAAGATGGTAGTTTTTATATTTTCTTCTAAGATTGATGTGTTTAATATTCCCATGATAATAAATATAAATTTATAGCTGAAAATCTTAACGAAACATTGCGCAAAGAATTAATGGATATTAGGAGGCAATTAGCTGACTGTACATACGAGAAAGAAAAGTATAATAGTAGCAATAAAGAATTACGCGAACATGTGAAACGTATCGAAAGCGAAAAAAGAGAACAAAGTAGAATATTAGAAGAATCGTACCAGAAAATTTCAGGTAATCAATATTATAATATTAATCGTTTATTATATCATGTTTATTTATATCTTTTGTATTTGCGTTCTAAAGCATTGGAAGATATGAAATTAAATATAGATGCAGACAGATCTCGTCTTCAAGCACAAATTCGTGATATGGAGAAAGAGATATTACAATTACAGAAACAGCTTCATTTCACCCAAGATGAATTGCAGAAATCTCATCAGAATAACGCGCAAGCACAAAGTGATGAAAAGGAATTGCAAGCCCGGCTAACGAATGAAACAGAAGAAAGAGAACGTTTGCAACTGCAATTACATCAAGTTAAAAAACAGGTAAAGTAACGTTTGAAATATTTTAAACGAATTATAATATGTTCTCATTAGCATTTTTTGGACAGCTAATGGATGTTGATAACAGCCTGAAAGTAACTAGACAGGAGCTCGGAAGATTGCGTTCTCGCGCAGATGAAGAAAATGAGCGATGGAGAGTTAGAGAACAAGAACTTGTAGTTCGTCTTGAGGATAGTCGATGTCGTGAAAGAAAACTCGAGGACCAAAAACATAACTTGGAAGTTTGTTTGGCTGATGCATCCCAACAGATTCAAGAACTCAAAGTACGATAAAAATAGAGTCTCGTGAAAACGAAATAAAAAATTTAATTCATTGCATTAATTAGGCTCGCCTTGGTGGCTCTGAAGGACGAGTTCGAGCACTAGATGCTCAATTATCACAGCTGGAACTGGCAAAAAAAGAAGTCGAACAAAAGTTAAGCAGTGTAGCTTCTACATTACGTCGGATTGCAGGTATTCAAATGGATGGAAGTGTTAACATACCCTTCAAATTAATGAGTCCGTCAAGAAGGTGGAGTCCAGCAAGAAGTATGCATGCAATACGTATAAATGATAATAATCGTAAATAATTTATAAATGATATTTCACTTTTATTATGTAGCTCAAGATCACATTGATTCTACTAGAGATGTGATACTTGATGTTGATCCTGAAGTTGTTAGAAAAGGTGTACGATCTCTCATGCAACAAGTGGCTCAAATTGAACGTGAAAGGGTAATTAGCAAAGTATTATATTAATAATTTATAATTTTCTAAAATATGTTTACTCAAATTTAGGATGATTGTAAAACTGAATTGTGTAACTTAAAAAAACAATTGTCAGAAACTCAAGAAATTCAGAATAGATCAGACATGCAGATAAACACTTTATTAACAAATTTAAGAATTCTTCAAGATGAAAAGAATTCATTAGAAGTGAAATTATCTCAAAAACAAAGCGGCTATGAAATGCAGGTACATTTTACATACATCCTGATAGTTTGTTTCTTTACTTATAAGTATGTTTTAGTTAAACGCTTTACAACTAAAAACAGAAGAATGCGAGCAATTGCGTGAAAAGGTAATCAATCTCGAAATGATGATCAGTAACAATTCCGAAGAAAAAGCACAATCTGAGGTAAGAATAAAATAAAATAATTATTTTGAATAAAATGTTTCTAGTTACATAATGTTATATACTGAATGAATGTGCAGGAAAAAGTAGACAAATTGAAACAAGCTCTGAACAAAAGTCGAAAATGAAAAACGTAATTTACAAGAGGAACTTAATAGGAGCGAATCCCGCGCTACAAAATTAGAATTACAAAGAATGTCGTTAGAAGGTGATCTTCAAAGGTTGCAAATGATGTTACAGGAAAAAGATGCAAATATTCATGTATGTTAATTATATAATTAAGACACATTAAATACGTATTATTACTTGTTAATTTTCTAGAAATTACAAGAACGAAATGACATGCAAAACCGAACAGTAACCAATTTAGAAGAACGTTGTGCTTCAATGAAATCTATGATAGAACAATTAAATCTTGCATTAGAAAAAGCATCTAATACAGAAAGTGAATTAAAGAATGAAATTAATTCATTGCATCACAATATTATGGAATTAACGACTTCTGTGCAGACTTTTAATGAAAAGAACAAACAGGTATCAACGTAATAAAATCATCTGCAAAATATTGTTATTATATTTAAATATTATTATTTATTATATTGTAGTTACAAAAACAACTTTCAAATGCGGAAAATGAACGAAGAATTTTATCCGAACGCATAGAATCTTTGCAACAAGCTTTGAGTGATATAAAACACACAAATCAAACATTAACGGATCAAATTACTCATTTACAAAATGAGTTAGCAAATAACGAAGTACAACGTTGTGCCTTAGAATCCCAATTGAGAATGATTGTTTATCCGCAAGAGGAAAGTGTAAACAAAGGCGATGAATTATTACGACAATTGCAAATAGTACAAAGAGAGAGAAGTGAAATGAGAGGAAAAATGGAAGCTCTTAACGACAAGGTAAATATTTGTGGTGGAAATTGTAATGAAGAAGTATTAATTACATATGTTTTAGATGAAATTGTTAGAAGCTGATAAACGCAATTTGGAACGACAGTTATCGTTACTTAAATCGACTAGCCGTAGTAAAAGTTATGAACGCTATGAGAAAGCACATGCAGAATTACTTGGCACAAGTTTCGATATAGAGCATTATGAACAGGAAAACAGAGAGTTAAGATTGAGAGTTCGTAGATTAGAAACACAACTTGCAGAGAAGGAAGCTGAGCTCATAAGAATGAAATCGAGTTACAGTCATTCAATATTTGATTTTAGTCGAGATAGAACTGGAGAAGTTGAAAGACTTAGAGCAGCTCAATTACAAGCTGAAAAATTGTTAGAGGCGAGAGAACAAAGTCACCGCCAACAAGTTTTACGTCTAGAAAATCAGGTATTTATTTCTATTCCTGTTTATGTATTTTCAGCTTTTATAAATGATTATAAAATAATCTACGAGATTATAATGAATGTATGAATAATAGATACAACTACTGCGCGAACAACTTAATCAAGAAATAAAACGTCGACAATTGTACGTCTTGCGAAGTTCAAGAGCTGGTCGAGAAATGCAACAATTAAGACAGGCGTTAGGGGACTCTTTGAGAACTGTAGCTCAAGATCCGTCATTAGATGCAGTGTTATTAGAACATGAGGCTCGGAAATTGGATTCTACTTTGACAAGTACTACCAGTTTACCGCCATCATTAGCTTTACCTCCACCACCGTCTTACGATAGATCTTCCACGCCATCAGCACAGCTCAAATAAGTTGTTTGTAATATTGTTTCAGACTGAATCAGATATCGAAACTGCCAGTGTACGTTCAATGATATTTACAAGACAAATAGTATAATAATTCTTCCGTATATGGGAACAGAATTTATCATATTTCACACTAGTCATGAATACTCAAAATTCATTACCATAGGTTATTTAAGTTAGGTTAGGTTATTTACTAGTAATATAACATTTTGATACTTTTGGTACTTTTAGTATTTCGCAATTTTTACACATACATTTTTTATACGAAATTGGGACTGATTACGTACTTATATTTCATATTTTATATTCTAATGTATATTTATCACAGTACAATATTCTAGGTGCCTTTAAAAATTATTCTGATATAGAATAATTTTATTATTGGACACGTTCTTTCTTTCTTTCTTTTTTTTTTTATCACTTCCATTGTACATTAAAAAATTTTATAGAAATCAAGATTGGCGACGAGCAATCCATTCCCAATCCGTCCATAAATTAAATTGTCATATATAATGTCTATATATGTTATTTGTTAATTTATTTGTTGTTTTAAAATATATATGTTTGGATTGCCAAGCGTATGCTTATGATCCGTATAATGGAAAGCACTTTCAGAGTAAGATATAATGGTAAGAATAATGCTATCTTTAGTCTTGTCTCGAGACCAAAGAGAATCACCAAACTAAAGCATTGTAGAGACATGCTTTTGATTGTTTGATAGACGAGTTATTGAAATTTAACACAGCATAGAGTGTAGAGAACGGTATATTGTTACAAAAAGAGTATCAAAAATTAACGTGCATAGTTAGCAAATAATGGATTGTGTCTATTCTTTATTTATAAGAATATAGACAACTAATCCAACCAAAACATCTAGCTAACTCAATTGAACTGTTCTGCTTGCGGATCAGAGAAAGTTAAAGTATTTATAAATCATTATTTATTGCGTATTTACAAAAATTTAGGAACAAATAGAATATTTTATTGTGCCTACACATTTTAGCAATTATTTTTAAAGAACAAAGATTTTTCAACAATCATGAATTCGACATTATAAATCATTTCGTTATTAATTCACAATGCCTAATGATCTTTTTGAAATATATTTTAAAATACAAGTGTTACCACTGTTCAAATTTAATATAATTTTAAACAAAATATCGAAATAAGGAGATTTGTACTTTTAGACTGACAAATTATATCAAAATAGGAGCTTATATAATGCTAGTCATAAAAAGTAATGTTTTATATATATATATATATGTGATTATATGATGCGTTAATTAATGTTCATTTTTGTAGAAATACATATACGTATGTACACATATACATAAATATATAATAAATTATTTGAAAATTAATAATTATAATTTTTTATATAAAATTCCTCAAACTAAAACACTAAGTAAAATATGAGATATTGATTGAAGAAGAGAAATTTTAGTATCAAAAATATTATAAGAAAACAATGGTAGAAATGTGAAAAAAGTAACTACAAATAGCAGAAATACAGTGATTATCAGGAATTATAAAAATTTATTTATCAGTTTCATTTAATAATTCGTCACTTCGAAATTTTAAAAACTAAAAACACAGTATTGTGAAAAGTTCACTGTTTCTGACTATAATTTGAATTCTGCAACGTGCTGAAGATCTTTCGTTCAAAATTGAATAACTATGACGTGATTGGCTACAATTCAAAAATTCCGTTAGGGTCTTTGTCCAATGATCATATTTCCAATTCGATTCATTCAAAATTATGAATAATCTCAAAAAACAATTTATTACAATTCCAATTGAATGAAATAATTCAAAATGTAATGTAATTTAAAAATATATTTCTTTACATCTAATTTCTTAGATGTAAAGTATATTACTGGCCTATATTTCCACATAAGTATAAAAATCACATTATACTCGAAAGAGATTTTATTTGTATTTAGTTACCTATCTTATTGGTAACAGTTTTATGCCTTAATGAACCAATCAGATTGCAGAAAATTTAATTTCAAACGAACACTGAAGAAGCTATTTTTTCAAATGGCAGTTATAGTTTAGAAATGTTGGAGGATACGTAAATAAGTAAAGTAAATATTAATTGAAAAAGAGGCTAAGATTATTCAGTAACTTGGGACAAAAAATTAATAAACATGTCAGACAGTATAAAGGTAGTTATTAAAGTAAGACCTTTAATCAAACGTGAAAAAGATGATAATTCAATGATACAATGGATAGTTCAAGACAATTCTATCGTTTCTACAAATGAAGAGGTAAAGAAACGTGGAGATGGCAGATTTTATTTTGGTATGTACATATTGCTTACTACATTCATTATAACAACGACGTTTATTTGCTATTGTTAATATTTTGTTAATATTTTGAGTATTTTTAATATGTTTACAGATCATATTTTTGATATGAATGCTTCCAATTTGGATGTATTTGAAATTGTGAAACCAATTGTTAATGCTACTGTAAATGGCTTTAATGGGACAGTGTTTGCTTATGGTCAAACAAGTTCTGGTAAAACATATACTATGATAGGTAATGGAGAAGAACTAGGGATTATACCACTTGCTATAGAACACATGTTTAATGCTATTGCTAATACTAGTGGACGTGAATTTTTATTAAGGTTTGTACATGCATATTTTTGTTAATAGAACATTCATTATAGACATATATACATAAAAATAATTTATTTTTTATAGAGTATCCTATTTAGAAATTTACAATGAAAGAGTAAATGATCTTTTGAATAAAAGTGGGACTGATTTAAAAATAAAAGAAGATAGTAGTGGGCAGGTAATTTTGCAATGTAAAGAAGAAATTACAAACAGTCCTGAAAATGTGCTATGTATAATGAAAAAAGGAAATAAAAATAGAAGAGTAGGGGAAACTAATATGAATGAACGCAGTAGTAGAAGTCATACTATATTTAGAATTGTATGTTCATATTACTATACATTACATATTATGTTTAACTGTAGTATTCTAATATAAATTTTCTATTCAGACAATTGAAAGTAGAGAAGTTGGAGGAGATTCAGATAGTGCTATACAAGTATCACAATTAAATTTAGTAGATCTTGCTGGTTCTGAAAGAGCAAGACAAACAGGAGCTACTGGAGAGAGGTTTAAAGAAGGAAGGCATATTAATTTGTCTCTATCCACTTTGGGTTTAGTAATTATGCAACTAAGTGAATCCCAAGACAGTCAAAAATATATTAATTTCCGTGATAGTAAATTAACAAGATTACTTCAAAATTCACTGGGTGGTAATGCTATGACAGCAATAATATGTGCTGTAACTCCTGTTGCCTTGGAAGAAACTCAGTGCACTTTATCGTTAGTTGATAAATATTTTTAAATCAGTACTGTATATATTGGTATCAATATCAATCTAAATTTATGAAATTTGTGTAATTAATTTTAGTTTTGCCTCCCGGGCGAAAAGTGTAAAAAACAAACCAGAAATTAACGAAGTCATGTCTGATGCAGCACTTTTGAAACGCTATGCAAAACAAATAGCTATACTTCAAGAAGAATTACAGGTTTGTTGAATTATTATAATAAATTTTTAAGAAATGGAATCTAAATTGCAAGAAAAAGATCGCATTAATCAATTATTAGAAGAACGCATAGAATTACTAAAAACTCGTATTGTTTCTGGAGATAATATAAGTCAAGAAGGTTCATTTAAATGCAAATATAAACGAAGACAAACGTGGAGTGGTCCTGCACTCTTTAATCAACATTTGCCAGTATTTCAGCTTAAATCTGGTTTACCAACGATAAAAGAAGTATCATTTGAAAAGCCAGAAAGAAAAAGCATTATTCAATCTATAGATATAATGAATCAAAGTAAATTTGCCGTGATATTTTGACTCACATATATCATATTTATTTCTGTAAATTATATATTATTTTTCATTTCTAGCATTTCAAGTAGCTTTCACTGATTTTGAATTAGAATTATTTGAAAGTGAAAGAGATCGTGAATCTAGAGAAAGTATAAGTGATAGTGAAGAAGAAATATTTGTAACAAAACGTCGAGTTACATTTGTTGATGATGTAGGCAATATCAAGTCTAAAAATAGTAGTTTTAATGAAATGCCAGAAAAATGTAACATTGCTACTCAAACTGTGAGGTAAGTAACGAAGACTAAAATAGGTATATATTGTAAAATTATATAGTATAATTTTAATTTATTCTGTTCATAACAGTTATCAAATTTCACCTTCGACACCAAAACATGTTTTACGACGATGTATCAGTGACTTAACAAAAGAATATGTAGAACTTCGTGAGTTTACAACTTTAGAAAAACAATTAATATGTCGAGAAAGTCATAGCTGTGTACAAGTAAGTATTAATTAATTATACATATAATGATACATTCGTTGTGTTCGGTATTACCGAAGTGAGGGCCAAACCGTGATGCAAAAAACAAATTCATCGAGCCAGGGATAATAAGAGGTGGACGTAAGGAACGCGTCTCTCTGGCCTTGGTCCTACAGTCAAGCTCTACAAACACATAAAACATAAAAGGGATGTGGGGGACACATCCCTGAACAATAGGCCCATAAAGTAATCGTAAATATTAGAAAAAAGTCAGTTTTCAGTAGTTCAGCAAGAGAGTCAAGCGAGTCCAGGATTGTAAGATCACAGTGCGTCTACATTTAGCATTTTCAATGTGTTCAGTTTTTTCACAGTATTTTCACGTTCATCAACTTATTCTTACTCATTTTTACTTATTTATCCTTACTCTTACTTACGTAGTTCATGTTCGTCAGATTATTCAACTCATTCCTTACTCCTGACGAGTGAATTAACATCCAATCAAACTTTGAACCAGCTGTCCTTCATTAACGTTGAAGGCAGCAAGTTACCTATCAAATCTTCGCACGATTCATTGATTCAAATTGGCACGCTACACATTGTTTATATGTAATTTACGTTTTTAGGAGGAGGAAAAACAACAAATTGAAAAAAATAATTCAACGTCAGAATCTTATAAACTACTATGTACTTCCGACGTAAAAAAACAGCTTGCAGCTCTTCAATTTACAGAAGAAACAAATTTAGAATGTATAATTACTAAATTATGTAATAAATTAACTGAAATTGAAAAACAAAATATTTTAAAAAAAGAATCAGATTTCAAAAGAGAGAAACAGTTTTTAGAACTAGAAAAAAGAATTGAAAATATTACTTCCGAGAGAGATGAATATGAATATATTAGTCGTGAATTACGTGCACAATTAAAAAAAAAGACAACGGAATTAGAATTAAAAATAATGTCTGAGGAAAATATAAAACAAGAAGAAATGAAAAAAATAGCAGAATTAGAAAAACAAATGGAGAGTATTATTTCACAACAAGAAGAAATGAAAAAAATAGCAGAATTAGAAAAACAAATGGAAAATATTATTTCAGAAAAAAATAAATTTGAACGCATTAATATTGATTTGACGAAAAAAGTTACGGAATTGGAAAAGCAAATTGAAAATGTTACTTCTGAAAGAAATGAATTTGAGGACATGCGTCGAGAATTATATGTAGAATTAAATAAAAAATCTATAGAATTAGAAAATTTAAAAAATAATTCAGATAGTTCAAATACTGACATATTAAATAAAAAAGTAATAGACTTAGAAACAGAAATTGAAAATATTATGTCTGAGAATAATACGTTTAAAAACATAAATGATAATTTGCGCGCCGAATTAAATCATATATCGTTAGAATTCGAATCAAAAATTGCTTCAGAGCAAACTGAAAAAGAAGAAGCAATTAAAAAAGTGAATTAGAAAAAAATATTAAACAATTTATTTCAGACAAAAATGAAAATGAATGTGCAAATAATAAATTAAAAGATGAATTAAATAGTAAAATTATAGACTTGGAATCAAAAATTGAATCAGCATATGCTTTAAAGCAAGAAGCAATGGAAAAAATTTCAACATTGGAAAACCAAATTGAAAATGTTACTTGTAAAAAAGATGAACTTGAACGTGTTAATAATGAATTACATATCAAATTAAAACAAAAAGTTTCTGAATTGAACGACGAAATAATAGCAAAACAAACTGAAAATGAGAAAACAAGAGAAAAAATTTTTGAATTAGAAGTACAAATTGAAAGTATAACATCTCAAAAAGATAAATATGAGTACGTTAATACTGAATTACTTGTTCAATTGGATCAAAAAACTTCCGCATTAAAAACGGAACAAATTGAAAATCAAGAATCAATAAAAAAGATCTCCGAATTAAACAAACAAATAGAAATTATTCTATCAGAACGAAACAAATTTGAAAATCTTTATAACAGACTAAATGCTGAAGTAAAAGAAAAAACTCCTGAATTGAAATCAGTTATAACAGAGGAAATTGCAACGTCAGAGGAAATAGATACGCAAATGAAAAATATTACTTCAGAAAGTAACGAATTAAAGTTAAGGAAAAGCCCCATAAATGATTTACACAGATGTTCAGACTACAAATGAAAATTTAGATCACCATTCATTTTTAGGAAATGAATCTATTTTGTCTTCTTCAAGAATAAGTAATGCAGATATTTCATATCTAATTTTAAATATGGAAGCAGAGAAAAGCCAATTAGAAGAAACTCTTCATCTAAAAAGTCAAGAACTGGAAGATATAAAAAATGATGTTCAAAACCTTAAAACAGACATAAACAAATTGCAGGAAACTATTTACTTGTTAACAACTGAAAATATGGAAATGGCCACAAAATTAACCACAGAACAAGAGAATGCAAAACAAACAGAATTTAATCTTAAGAAAACAATTGATGAACTCTATGTGCGAATTTCTGAAGTTACGAATGAAAAAATCACATTAGAAAGTGATTTAGCAGCTTTGAATAATCAATTAGAATCTATACGATCCAAAATGTCAGTAGTATGTAATGAAGAACAGTTGTTACGATCATATCAAAATAAAATTGATAAATTAACAACAGAAAATATTGAATTATCAACTTCTATTACAGAGAAAAACAAAGAACTTGAAAGCATCAAAGAAAGTAAATCACTTTTATATGATCACGATTGTATTTACAAGAAGAAGATAGCTAATATTGAAGAAAATAATAAGTATTTGCTAGCTGAAAATAATGAGCTTTCTACAGACTTAATAGATAAAATAGAAGAAAACGACATGTTGAAGGAGCAATGTAATATATTAAAAAGTAAGATAGAACAATTATTATCAACAAATGAACATTTTTGAAAATGACATTGAATGTGTAAAGACAGAAAATAATATCTTAAAAGCAGAAATTGTAGAATTAAAAACAAAAATAACAATACTATCCGAAGAAAATACGAAATTTTCTACTAATCTTTTAGAAAATTTAGAAAATAAGAGTACTTTACATTTATCAAAAATATTTAATGATAGTATCGACAGTATCGAAACTAAAAATGAAGTATTACAAGAAGAAACTCGTCAAACACTGGCAAATAAAGTGATAGCGTTACAGAACAAAATCGATTATTTGACATGTTTAAATAAAAAGCTTAGTGATTTAAAATTAACGTCTTGCAATCAATGCGAGCATTTAAGAAATTTGAACGAAAGTCATAGGATTCTTAAGCTTGAAGCAAAAAATTTGAATCAAAAACTGGAAGATTTACAACGAAAGTTCGATGACAAGTGCGCGTGCACTGAGATTTTGAAACACAAAATAAATCAAGAATTAAATTCAAGTCTACATGTATCTTCAAATGTTATTTTTGTGGATGAAATGAATGTAAGCTTCATTGAAGAAAGGATTCAGAGTTTGAATGATGAGATACAAACTTTAAAAACTGAGCATGATAAATTTTTGATTTTATACGATGATAAATGTGATGAATTAAAACAATTCCAAAGTGATGTGACTGAATCTAATACAGACACTTCTACATCAAAGAAAATTCTGAACAGAAATGAAAATAGAATAGAACAAATTCAAAATTATATTGACCACATAAAAAGTGACATAGATAAGATAAAGGAAAATAGCATGAATTTTACTACTGTGCTCAATGAATTTCAAATTGAGAAGATGAATTTATTAGATCAGATAAATAACTTAAAAGATACTAATGAAGGCTTGCAAAAAACAATATTAAATAATGAAAGCACTGCAATAAAAAAAATACAAATTCTTGAGAATGAATTAGCCAATAAAAATGCAGAATTTAATCAATTTTCCAAGCGTGAAAAAGAATTAGAATCACAAAGACTAATGTTAGAAGTAGAATTAGAGAGTTTAAAACGCGAAGAACAAGATAAGAATTCCTTGATTAATCAATTAAATGAACATATCTTATCTCTAAAAAATGAATTAATTTTAGTTACAAACGAGAAAAATGAATTAATTAATTCAAGTGAATGCAAAAAAGAAGAGTTACAACATCTAAAGGAACAATATGATAAATTAGAAAAAGATAATGTACAAAGTAAAGAATTAGAACAACATAATATATCAAAAATCAAAGAATTGGAAGCATATATAAACAGCTTTGAAAAGAATACAACAAATGAAGATTGTTCCTTCAAGGAATATGAAGAGAAAATTATTTATCTAAAAAAACTTCTGCAAGAAAAAGAACAAGAAAAATATGAACTCGCACAAAAATTACAAACAGCAGAAGCTGAAGTAATTGAAATTAAGAACAATGCAGAAATTAAATATAAAAATGAACTTAATTTAGTAGTCCAACAATATCAGCAGCATATCGAAGAATACGACAAAAATATAAAAAAATTAAATGATACATTAAATAAATATATTGACGAAAATTTGAATTTGACACAAGAACTTACTAATTTACGAAATATCAAAGAAAAATTGAATGAAATAGTAACAGAAAAAGAATGCTTAATTAATGAACAAAAGGAATTAGTCTACCATAACGAGAAACTCAATGAAGAATTAAAAGAAATTCGAAAATGTATGATTAAAGAACTTAGGTCACTTAAATATAATGTAAATGTACCAGAGTTCTCAAATAAAACTGTAAATGAAATCTTTGTAATTTTACTACAAACACTTGTGCTTAAGGAGGGAGAAGTAATTAAAACTATGAAAGAAACATACGAAAAGGAAAAGGAAAAAATAGAGGAGGAGAAACAACAGTGCATAGATACAGAGAAACGTACTGTAATATGGGCCAAAGAACTAGAAATAGAAATTGAAAAACTTCAAACAGACTTAATGGAAAAAGAATGTATCCATAAAGAATATCAAAATAAAATGTATCAATTAGAGCGTCTTTTAAAAGAAACTACTTATGAAAACGAAATGTTTAAAGAAAAAATAGTAGCACTAGAAACAGATCTTAATTATTTACAAATTGATAAACAATGTAAGATTGACAGTCAACAGGAAGAAGCAATTCTTGTAGCTCAAGAAAAAGAAAAAAAAGTACAGGAAATATTTAAAAATAAAGAAATAGAGTTGCAGTCAAAATTTAATTCGGAAAAAGAAATATACGAGGAGAAAATAAATAATCTA
>KQ435720.1:2418511-2466482 GCA_001276565.1 Melipona quadrifasciata | reverse complement strand
TAGTTCAGACCATAGACTCTTATAAAATCAAAAATTTGGAATTAAATAATACAATTGAGGGACTTGAAGCAAATGAAAAACAATTAAAAAATATCGTAGAAGCGAAATCGATTGAAATAAAAAAAAACAATCAAAATATAGAAAAAATAACTACAGAACTTGAACAATTTTCACAGGCTTATAATGAAGTGAATCGTGCGATTGAGCAAAAGAATTCGCAAATCGAAGAAATCACGATTATTTTAAAAAATAAATGCGATATGTTATCTGAATATGAAATAAAACTTGAGACAATTATACCTGAATATGAAATGCTAAAGGAACATGTCAAAACTCAAAAATTAACCATAGAACAATGTAAAGAAAAGATAGAGATACTGAAAAGAGAAAAAGAAGAACAGCTGGAAATTATCAAAGATAAATTGAATTCAGAAGAAATAAAAAATTCTGGCCTAAGTAAACAATTAAATGAATTGAATAATAAAAATGTAGTTTTAATAGATGAATTAAATACTTTGAAAGAAAAATATGAAGAACTAAGAGAAGAAAATGCAAGACTAGAAAGAAGAATTAGAAACAGTACAAGCAAAATTAAAGCAGAAGCGGAAGTAGAAGAATTAAAAGAATTGAATAAAAGACTGCAAAATAATTTAGAAGGTGCAAGCAATCGTGTAAAAGAATTGCAAGAAATTAAAAATCAGATTTTAAAAGACTTGGTAGATGTACAAAATAAATACGAATTACTATTGCAAGAAAATGATGAATTGAAGAAAACAGTCTTGTTATGTAAGTCCAATCATTCAACTTCAAGTTCATTAATAGACGAAGGAAAATACGATATACTTCTTCTAGAAAAAAATAAGATTGCATTAGAGTTAGAAGATAAAAAAATAATATTGAATCGAAAGGATAAAGAAATTGAAGAATATGTCAGTCAAATCCAACAATTGATTGAAAAAAATAAAGAACTGGATAATGAAGTAGAAGAATATGCAGAAATAATTCGTCAACGAGATGATGAAATTTCAAAATTAGAAGATAAGTTATATTTCCATTTATCAGAAAATGTGTTTGTTAAAGAGACAGAGGACAAATTAAAAAATCTTAAGGAAGAAAATGAAGAACTTCGTGATCAGATAGAAGCATTTAAAATGAGATTACAAATGGACGTAGAGGACGATGTTAGATTTCAAAATGAAAGTATTATTCGTACCTTAAAAAAGGAAAATTCAGAATTACAAGCAAAATTGAATTATAAAAAAGAAATAGATGGTAACTTGAGCAAATACATACGAATCAGTCAGAAAATTTGGATAAAAGTTTAAAGAATAAGTTAGAAGAATCAAGTAATCGTGTTACAGAACTTGAAGAAAAAAGGAATAGAATAATAAAAGAATTAGAAGCTCATAAATTCTTGTTGAATCAAAAAGATAAAGAAATTGCGGAATATATCAATAAAGTACAAGACTTAACATTGAAAAATGGAGAACTTAATAATGAATTAAAACAATATGTGGAAATCATACGTAAATATAATGCAGAAACTGATATGCAATTAACACGTGATGAAAGAAATGTATTTAAAGGTAGCACAAAAAAACAAGATAGAACTGCAACATCTGATAGTATCCTTCGTGAATACGAAAATAAATATGAACAATTGAAAAAAAAGATTCATGAATTAGAATTGCAGTTAGTTTCGAAAAATGGGAAAATTGCAACATTAGAAGTACAAATTCAAAGTGAAAATTTCCCGTATCAAAGAAAATGTAAAGAATTAGAAGAGCTTGTACTTGTGTTTCGTAATAAGGTATATTATATAGCATAAATATTATTGAAAATTGCCTCCGAGTGTATATCTATTCCAATGAATGACTGTGCATTACATAGTATATTGATATGATAAAAATGCAATTATAATGCTGAAACAACTATGATTTTCATTGGATACGACGTACACTCGGAAACTTTAAATTGTAATAATTATTATAAATATTTAATTTTATATATAGAATGCAGAATTAAACAACGAAGTAAGGCAACTACAAAAATGTTTAAATGATGTTAATGCGTGGGAATGTGATATTTGTAGACGATGGCGTGTTAATAGAAGAGACCAAGGTTGTCAAACAATACCCAATGATTTAGTGCGCTTCTGCAGCACTAACAGTGGAATTGTTGAAGTAAGAAAAAATATTAATGCATATTATCTTTTAATGAATTTACAGTATTTATATATGAGATTGTAATGTTCACATAGGACTATGTGAAAATTCAAAAATTAGAAAAAGAAAAGATGCTAATGAAAGATTTATGTCGATCTCGATCTCGGCAAATAAAGGAATTACAAGACCGGATAAAAGAATTAGAAGAAGCACAAAGTTAATTTGCTTTGGGACTGAATGAATTGTAAGATAAATCTAATCAATAGAATAGTTATAAGATTTATTTGCATTTAAACTGCAAAAAATTAAAAGGCACAAAATACTTTTATTTAATTTATATATGTGCAATGATCGCGTATTTTATTCAATCAGTAAAATTATAACTTCGTAATTCCTGTACCATATATTCATATATTTGTTATAAAGACTGTAAATAATCGCAATCTAATTAAAAATGATGTATATTTTTAAATTTGATTCAAATTTATGATTTTATTAAGAAATAACTGATTTTTTGACATAATTATAAGGTGAAATTAAATATTTTTAGAATTTTACAATTATATAATAAAATTAGATTTATTAAATAATATTCTATTCCATACATATACAATTATATTAATTTCCATATTGATCATGATTTGTCAAGTTTCTGTTTTTTTACTTTACATTTAGATATACTCTTAGGCCTTTTCTCACCAACTTTTCTTTCAAATAAATCTAAATAACCAAACAAAAATAAATTAACTTAATATAAATTAATAACTAATTAATTAGTTAATTGAGTCATTTTGACCGCATGAAAGACTAAAATTACCTTTGTCAGGCTCTTCTCCAATTTCATCACGGTAATATTGTATATCATCATCTTCTATATTATTTTCCATAACTGACTCTTTTGCAATTTTCTGTAATAATATTTCATTTTCTTTTTTCTTTTGCATTCCTTTTAAAGATTTTTCTTTATGTTCTTGTTTCTGTAATTCTTTTTTCTTTTTGTTTTCTTCTTGTATCTTCTTTCTTTTTTCCTTTAACTTCCTTTTTGCTTCTCGTTTTTTCTTTATTAATTGTTTTTCTTCTTCGGATTTGTGAATATACTCATGGAAAAGCACTTCACCATCTAAAACTCCATCTTCAACTTTTATCAACTAAAAGTATTTTAAAGAAAAATGTTAATTTCCAATAGTTACACGTTACACAAAATTTATTTAGGAAAAATTAATTATTTCTCACCTCCATTGTTAATCTAGGACCTAATTCAAAGACCTTGATTGCACTTTTATTATTTGCATGATTACCACGTGAGGATAATGTTTGTGGTAATGTAACATGACTTGAAGGATCATCTTCAGCTTCACTTTCAGAGATTGTTCCTTTTATTAAAAAATCAGAGAAATTTTCACATTTAGACAAGTTTGGAATCTTGGCTTGAATTAATTTTTTAACGCCTTTCGATACATCAACAGGTACTATTTTAATAGCATAATGCCTGAGATCAATTGTTTTTGATATAGAATTGTAATTTAAGCTCAGACATCTACGAATTGTACTTAAATTAACCTACGAAAATATTAAAAAATGATTAAATAAATGAAAAACTATAATCTAATATATAATCTAGAATTATTCTGTAAAAAGAAACTTACTGAAGTCAGATTTATTGTTGGAAACATATTTTGAAACATAGAAGCAATAAGCTTCAGTTGCATGCCTTCTCCACTGAAATTATTTAGGATTACTAATGGAGAATTTTTAAATAATTCTTCATATACCATTTGCTTTTTTAATAAAGATATCACATCACGCGATAAGGAAAAACTATGTATTTTAAAAGTGAGTGTTGGCCCTCTTGGTAATCTATTACAAATTAAGTTTTTAATTATTTAATTATATTTATCAGGATTAATATTTAAATAATATAATCAAGTTTGATACCTGCATAGTTTGAAATACATTCCTTGTACTGTTTTTGTAAATATACACATGTGTGTAATATGAAATACACTAGCTACTGATATAAAATCTTTAATTGTATTTCTTTTCCTTTCCTTTAAAGACATTGCTGTAAAAGGTTCCATAATTTTACGAAAGTCTTTAGT
This sequence comes from Melipona quadrifasciata, assembly GCA_001276565.1. Taxonomy (NCBI): domain Eukaryota; kingdom Metazoa; phylum Arthropoda; class Insecta; order Hymenoptera; family Apidae; genus Melipona; species Melipona quadrifasciata. The sequence continues at coordinate 2,462,218 of KQ435720.1, read as the reverse complement.
AAGTTCAACAATATGTTCTCCAGTATGTACTCCACGATGAATAACAAAGGAATGAGGTGCTTTTATTACATCTAAACTTTCTTCTGAATTAATTTGTTTATTTTTTTTCACACAACGACCCTACATAATGTTTATGAAAAGATAAAGGAGTAATTATTTTCTGGGTTTTATACTGCAAATTATATCGTACATTATTAAAAAACATTTATGTATTCCAATCTATTTAATTTACAATTTATTTTATTATTTGAATATATTGTTATTTATTGTTATTTATTGTAATATATTGTATTATTTGAATACTTTATTAATTTGCACATATATTAAAAAACTATTAACCAAAATTATTAATTGAAATAAAAATATTACCTTTTTATGACGTCCCATGATTACTTCTTTATATTGAGGTTAGGATTTTCATCACGTGTAGTATACAACATACCGTTGTGAAGAACTAGCAAACCACTAGCAAAGAGGTTAAGCACAACACGGGGACACGATGTTCCATACAGCGACAAATAAAAAAAGCACTATAATTTTCTTACTTTATTATTTTTGCTCAATTTCATTAATAATTACTTCAATTTTTTAATTGAATATTAAAAATGTAAGTTGTTTATATATATTAAATTGAAATTAATTCTAAATATATTAATTTTGCTTTTAGTAATACTTGCATACAAAATCAGGTACATATTTGTAGATAATATGAAAATTAATATACGTTTTCCATGCGTAATTGTGTCTTTAACTAAACAATCAATTCAATATTAATGTACATTTAATAATATAAATTTTTTACAACTTAATGAAAGTTTAGATAGATATAAGATATATCCACACTAGACAAAAATTTTTGTACAAATTCATATTCTTATGAATATAATTAAAGAATTAGAATCTAAATAGAGATTTGTTTTATCTATTAAGAATTATAATGAGTTTTATTTATAGTAAAGTATAGTAGAGTGTTTTGTTAAATTCTCTTTCTAAACTTGATGTTACCTATAGCATGTAAAATATTTATTCGATTTATAGAAGTTACTTATTATACAAGTTTTTTTTCTTTATTTTCTTCTCTTTATCTGTCTTACGTTTTATTGTTTTCAAGTTATTAAAGTTTAAAACCATGTACAGAGTACAATAAGAGATCGCGAAACCATCCGCCGACTTCCCTTCTCATTCTATTAAGAATCCTGGAAATGACTACGGTTATTCACCGCGTGGAAGGATTCATTGTTTCGAAGCGCGGGAACTTCGGTGTGACTTGTTAAGCGAAGAAAACTCTTCTCACGGTGCAAAGTTCACGGCCAGCGCGTCGATCTTTATCTACGTAGCCATGTCCGGGGACCCCTCGAGTCGTTACACGTTAAAATTACGTCGCCAATAATGAGGACGTAGTCTTTGAATAATCTTGGTATCACGTCCTTGTATTTCTTTACCTTGCTATTTTCTCAACGTTAAAACATTCGTTATCGATCTTGTATCTTTTATTTATAATATAACGTAACATTAAATATATACACTATATTGGAAAATAAACTACCGTAAGATCCTCATTTATATTCTATCATTCGTATCTGAATTTTATATGATGAAACATATTGCATAATTTGCTGTTCTAATATTGTACGGATATATTTATAAGTATTTTTAAAATTTTTTTTCGTTCTATTTTACTCTTGATTCCATAAATAATATTGGTAATTATAGGAATCTTATAATAAATTAAGATAATATAATTTTAGTTATAATGATAATTAAAAGAGATAGTATTTTAGATACAAAAACTACTAGATATATTGAACTATAGTAGAAGACGTTTATCCTTTACTCTTCAAAGAAAGAAACGAGAGTTCTTTATCATAGTTCCAGCTCGAACCTATAGTAGTTACCTACGTTTTGATCGTAGTGATTCGTCAACGGCAACGCGGATAATAGTCGCGGTTGCACCGGCTGTGTCGAGGTAACGTCTGCCATATGCCAAGCTGAAAACCGGCCATGATTTTTGCTAGCATCATTGCCGTAAGGAAATCGAAAAACAGAATGTAAGCTCGTTCTTCTACTATCTAATAGATGTCATACTTATGTCGGTAAAACTTCGTTTTAAGATGCCTTTTTAAAAATCTTTTTTTATATTTTCTTTGGCACGCTAAGCATGGAAATTTAAATACATATAACTTATAACTTTTGAATCAATCGATCACTAGATTCGAAACTCAAAAAAATTAGTTTGCCTTTTATTATTAAGTACTGCATATTAAAAAATACAAAAGAAGTTTTATAAAAGTGTAACTTATATATATTTCTTTAAAGATGTATCAACAAACGTGTCTTATAGTTCCATATACTGTCTATTGCCTATTATTTATCCAATGATTGGAAAACTGCAAATAGGGTGAAGCTATATAAAGTATGACAGAATGAATAAAAACATGTATTTTTATATTTTAAGCGAAACAATCCACGTTGATTTAAGACACATATTTTATAATCTTTTATTTTATAACATTTATTCAAATATAAAATTCACAAGTCACAACAAACAAAGAACATTCTGTTCTTTTTACTGTAAAATTAAAAATTAAAAATACTGTAAAACTAAAAATGCTTACATCAAAAAGTCATTTCAGTATTTTATGTTTATTCTTTCTCAGAGATATCCGAAGTAGACGTGCTACTTGTATCAGATGACGTTGAAGAGCTACTACAGCTGCAAGAAGTACTACTTGAATCTGATTCACTCAGATTAATGTGCAAATTTGCATTAAGAATTTCCAAATTATTCGGAATAGCAAGTTGAACATTTTCGTCATCATTGTGCCACGATGACAAAGTTGTACTGCTATCGCTAAGTCTCGTAATTTTTACTCCAGGCGGAAGTTTTGATTTGACGGAATCATAATTAAGCACTTTACCATGTATCTCACCAATAACTTTTGATGATTCCAGTTTCGATTCTTTCAGTTGCGTTTCTTTAAGTTTCTTTGCATTTTCATTTTTTTCTTGTTTTTGCGGTAGGGAACTGGAAGTTATGTTTTGCACATTTAGAGTAGAGATGATCTTATTTTTATTCGGAGATTGTTCGTTTTTTTCTGTATTAAGTATAGATAACTTATGAGAATTTAGTACAATTGACTTATTCAAATGATTGTAAATCTCTTTTTCTTGAAAGCAAAAATCTTGTAACTTTGAATAATTATTTTTTATATGGACATCTTTGGAAATACAGTTTGTATTATCAAAATATTCATTGTTATTGGAATAGCTTATAGCAGTAAGTTCGTAGGGCGAACGCGTAAGAATCTCAGAATTCTTGCAAGTTCCTTTTTTATACATTTTTTTCTTGACTTTCCTTGTTATAACGTGTTTCTTATTGATAACTTTTTTTTTATTCATATAATTACCGTTCTTTTTTTCATCTTCTGACGACGATATCATTATTGAACTGTTTATATCAGACACGAAATCATTATTGTATGTTTTCTGTAGAAATATATTCTTGCTTTATTTTTTTTATAATAATTGTTCAAATAAATAAAGTTTTAATATTCCTTAATATACTATTCGCGATTAAATACATTTACAAACAAAATTAACCTATATGTTTTTGCATGGCAGTTACGTTTAATTGATTTTATTTAAATGACAAAAATAATTCATTCATAGATAATAATTAATAGATCTTTAATACTTTTTTTAAGAAAAAAAATTTTTTACCGGTTTTTTGTTATAATGTTGAAGCTGCACATCTCTTGGCACTGGTCTGGACCATGTGCTTTGACGTGTTCTTAAATTGAAAAAATATACCTTCTCTGGGAAATGTATAGATTTGCATTCGACCCAATTATAAGTCTCTTGAAAATTACCAAATTCACTATTTTGGTCATTATTACAAATCATGTTATGATCACATATTACAAAATTGAAATATCACAATTAACCTCAATGACATACACATCCGAGTTTATGGTTATGTGCTTCTCTTCGCTATCGATCATAAGAAATATCGATTACATTCGAGAATCGTAAGAAGTGTATTCTGTATTTCACGCATACAATCATAGGCACAGACGAGATGCATATATGAATAGAGCTACTTTTTGGCCTAAGATTTCGGGATTCTAGAATCCCCTTACTATTTTCGTGTTACATCTTGTCGTATTGATTTGAGCAGGTTTTATCGCAGCACTACTAGTAATGAGAACATTGACTAATTAGTCAATGATGAGAATTAAAATAAAAAAATATAGATAGCGTTATCACATCTGCTTCGAAAGTTATTTATTGAATTGAACATTATGGTACTTCACCAACGGAGGAATCTAACGATTTAAAATAGCAATTGATGGAAATTGGGATGAAAAATTTATTATATATTTGATTATTTACACCTATTTAAAAGTATTAAAAAAATTAATTGAAATATATTTTTTAATAACATAATAGATGTAAAAATAAATATCTTTGCAAACGAAAAAATAAATAACGAAACAAACTCAAGACTTTGTTCTATTTTTATTGAACATTGTTCTACAATTTTTTTTACAAAATTATCACAGTTTGAAGTACTAACTTCAAATTAATTTTTCATCTAATGTACGAATATTTTCATTCTTTTTTAAAAATTTCTCACAAATTTTGTGTATTTGATATAGAGTACAACTTTTTATTTTTTATTCTCAGTTAACATTTCGTGCAAAATGCGCGCGTATTGGATTTAAGTTAATTACAGATTACAACGTCCCAACGCAGAAATATGCAATATACTTCTTATGATTCTCAAGCATAATCGATATTTCTCACGATCGATTTTTAAACGGAAAACATGGCGGAAAGAAGCACACTTTACCTCTAAAGAAAGAAATATTTTCCAGAAAAATCATCGAGAAAGAAGTGTCATTCACCAGTTCTCAGGTAAAAATTTAAATCAATAATCAGATTTGTGTTTGTATTATAAATTTTTAATATAAAATGTAATGTTAATATAAAATTTTTCAAATTCAAGGTAAGATTTAGCCAAATAATTATTACATATAATTTTCAACAATTAAAGAAATAATAGCATATAACATTTAAACAGAACATATTATGTTAAAAGTTATTTATAATTTTATACTAAAATTTAATTTCAATTCAGTACAAATAATTTCAATAATCAATACAAATATTGTAACCTTGTAATTTAACCTTGTTAACTAACTCATTGTCTTATACACACATACACACACACACGTATTTTATTACATGCTTTTACACACATACTTTTATTACAACATTTTCTATTTAACTTCATGCATAATTCTTAACAATTATAATACTAAATTCAGCAATAATTTATTATAAATGTATGTATTTAATAGTTAAAATAATAATTTTATTGTGTAATATAATGAAATTGTAACTTTTCCTAACCTATTGATGGCATCTCTTCAATGGTGTCACTTCTTCGACACTTTTATTTCCATTTACATCTCATTAATAGTATCATTTAATTAATATGCGTGTGTTTAATGATTCCTCAAGCATTACGATAACGAAATCGTGTAATGATTTGAGTTTCGCGTTAGTTTTTCTTCAATCATTTTTACACGTTTGCTTTCATTTAACACATTTGTTCTGATTTTTGGTTTCTCTTTGTACAGGTTATTCCTTAATTGCAGAAATACCATTGAACGTATAGATGCCACGATCATTAATGGACAATTTGATGAACTTTTATGGAAATTTGGCAACATTTTATTCATTTTGGGTAACATTTGGTATACAATTCATATATATTTGAGATACTTCACAATACGTAATTTTGTAATTATTTGAAATACAAAAATGAAAATAGAAAAGATCAATTAATATTTTATTTGAATATAGACTAACTAATATACATATACTATCAAATAGATGTATATTCTTGTATTAGATAATCAAATTCAAAGTTTTCGTATTTTACTATAGTATATATAACATATTTCGTTACATTTACTTTTTTCGAACGCTGACGTGCAATTGAAGCGATTCACACGCGTTTTTCATGATATTGTTTCTTAAATATATTAAAATGCTGTAAAATTTTGGTTTATACAAACATTTTCGAATATTTATAACACATGATGTGATATATTACTAATATGCATACTTCCTACTCTAATAACGAACATTCAGAATACAATTTCAAAATATAATAATCAACTTTCATTTGCAGTATTCAATATTGAGAAATACTTTATTTACGACAAATATCTTTAATGCATATTCAAATTTAGTATTCAATATTGAGAAATACTTTATTTACAACAAATATCTTTAATGCACATTCAAATTTCTATATAATCATTTTTACCCCCTCCCCCCAATTAATTAGCTTCGTTTTCAGAAAATTTTTGTGACCGTGCGAAATGCGGTCGGTAGAATCAGTTTTTTGTTGCGTAATATATTAATATTTTTCTGAAAGAAATGGCTCTTATTAAATTAAATTAATTCATTTAAACTATAATTCGCGAAATTAGAGTCAGTGAGTCCGCCGAATGTTACTTAATCGCTCGCGTTGATAATCTTTCATTTTTCTTTTTTCATATTTTCTCTTGTTCAGTATTCGTTTTCGGTCAGACTAGAGTCAGTGCTCAAGAGGATAATGTCTCTTCAGGAGATCAAGATTGTAAGTAGTTTTGTATTGTACTCAAATTTAATCAATTTTTCAAATTTAACAACAAAGCATAATGTTTGACGTTTTGTTACAGACGCTTCACAGCATCAATTTTTTTGTACTTTTTGGGGAATATCCAATGGTGACTAAAGTCAAGAATGTAAGAATTTTTCATTATCTCCTAAGAGATAATTTCATTATTTTGAGGAATATTAGATTGTCCCATAAGTATCTTCCGCGCTACGCTATGAGTGACTCTAAGTGGCTGTTTTTTTTTTATAAAAATGCAGGCTTATCTCTTAGCCGTTAATGGCATCGGTTTCAGTCGTCCCAGAGCTCTTTCAAAGTACGTTTCGTTGGTGACAAAGTCTCTTTTAAAATTTTTTCTGCGCCGTTCAATATGGAGAGCCAAAAGATGCATTTGCGGCATGTTATGCTTCGTTGCTTTAAAAAAGGGAATAGTGCAAAGGACACTGCAGACGAGATTTTCACCGTTTACGGGAGTGGTACTACCACTATTAGGACCGTCGGCAATTGGTTTAAGAAATTTAGAGCTGGCAATTTCGAGTTGAAAGATGAAGACCGTAGCGGCCGCCCAGCAACGACTGATACGGACATTATCAAGACTGTGCTCACTGAAAATCCACGATATAGTGTGCGTGAGATAGTGGATGCCACTAATATTCCCAAGACAACGGTACATAAGCATCGATATGAAGTTTGGGTTCCACACCTATTGAGACCGGCCTTATGAACCGCGTCTCTACGTGCGATTTGCTTCTCCAGCGACATGAAAGTGATCCTTTCTTAAAGAGGCTTGTCACTGGAGACGAGACTTGGATTTTATACCAAAATGTGCATCGAAAACGCACTTGGTCCAAGGAAAATAGACCTTCAACTGTTGCGAAGCCTGGACTTCGTCCGAAGAAGGTTCTTCTGTGCATTTGGTGGGACTGGAAAGGTGTGGTGTACTACGAGCTCCTTCCTCAAGATGATACAAGATGATACGATCAATGCTGATAAATATTGCAATCAACTGGATCAATTGAAAGCAGCCAGTAGCAGAAAAACGGCCAGAATTGGCGATCCGACGAGGCGTCGTTTTCCATCACGACAACGCAAGACCGCATGTTGCGTTGGCCGTAAGGCAAAAATTATTACAGTTTGATTGGGACGTTCTACCTTATCCTCCATACTCCCCAGACCTTGCTCCGTCCGATTACTACTTGTTCCTCTCCTTGAAAAATTCTCTCCGTGGTAAATCTTTCACATCCATAAGCGAAATAAAAACGCACCTAGATGAATATTTTACAAGTAAACTTAAACAATTTTGGAAAGAGGGCATAATGAGGCTTCCTGAGAGATGGAAGAAGGTTATAGAACAGAACGGTTCATATATAACATAATAAATCCATCTTAAACAAAAAATATCGTGTATTCATTTCGCATCAAAAAAAGGGAAGAAACTTATGGGACATCCTAATACTTTGCCTGTAAATACACATTCTAACGTGTTATGTTTTGTTACAAATTCTCAGGTGTCTTCTCAGTTCCCCTATCCTCTAACAACCTTATGATGCTTCAAGTAAGAATGTAAGTGCTTTAGTACATTGTACTTGAATTAATTCTATTCTATATAGTTTTTTTTCCATAGAAATCAAATGTAAAATTATAACTATAAAATAAATACATTTTAAATTATTAGACTCCCAATTTTTATCATTATGAAAATTTAAATTTTTACAAATAACACTGTGTTTTTATGCCTTTAGAAATTTTTCACGGCGTTCACTTCCACTATTGGATTCTCGGTATATGTGCTTGAGGAGAATCTTCACGACGACTTTCCTTGGAGCACTTTCCAGTGCAGCATATTCGTATCTATCGCGTGAGTCGCATGCATTTATGTTCCTCTGGTCACTAAATCATGTCGTAGGATGAAAGGTCCAAATCGGCACGAGTGACTGGTTGTATACGTAGAATTTTTGACGAGCATAATGATCGCGGGTATTTCTTATACCCGTGAGTAGTAACACTTTTTTCAAGTTTTTTATGTATCAGATCAAGATAGGGCTTCTTGCACATGGCAATTTTAACAGTTACGATACATGTATACATGCATTTCCAGTATTTTTACTCATAAAATCAAAATATAATATCAGTAAAATATCCATATGAATATCCACATAAATAGATAAATTATAAATATTTATGAATAATTATTATTAAAACTATTTCCTTTGAGCATTTCATAGTAGAGAAGACGGATACCTTCCGAGTTCGTTGCTATGGAAGATACAGTCATTACTTAATGCTATTGATACATTTTATTATAATAATTAATAATTAATAACCGTTATAATAATTAATAATTTCAATTTCATCTTCCCTCTTATAGTAGTATTAAATAATTTAATTAATTGAGTTTTATAATTACTTTAAGTTTAGTTTAGTAGAATTTGAAATATAATAGTATATTAGAATTTTTTCCGCAAAGAAATGTCTTATTTATTCCAATGAATATTTATAAATATATTCGAGACCTTACAAATATTTTTCCAAACAAATGTCAATATGTGTATGTATTAGAATACGTAACATTACATAATATTAGAAATATTTATATATTTATCATCACTGAAAGATATCGATTTTTTTATTTAAATATCTATTTTTGTCGCAAGGAAATGTCAATGTTTCGTTTGTTTCATTCGTGTAGCTTATTCTTATATCTAAATCACATATGGAAGTCAGTCTATCTCTCTCATTGGAAGAGTATCGGGAGTCACGATGAGATCTTTCGAAACACAACCTCCACCTGTTTAAAATTCATCTCGATTAATTTAGCGTTTCGAGCAGAATAGCTCGAACGTATAGTTACCACTCGCTGATTCGAGAACTGACGTGTAACTAACGTGTCGGAAGTGATTATCATAACGAGAAAATTGTATAATATTAAATATTATACTTGGCCGCCAGGACACGGTGTGCGCGTTTGAATTTGAAATTATTCGATGTGCGCAGACGGGTGTTTCTTGGCATGGATAAGTTTGTTTACAAGCGGGAAAGCTGCATCCGACACTCAAAGGTTTCATACATTCAAATTCGATATCCGACACAGCTGGTAATATGAAAATTCAAAGTATCTGCACGTAGCTGCTATGGACTCGTGAAACGGGCCACGAGGACGGGTCAGCGACGAATAAAACCGCTTCTAAAATTTTTTTTCTACCTTTTCCCGGAAGAAACGTTCAGTGAATGCGTAATGCTATACGAATGCATCTCCGTGAATGTGCATGTTCAAGGCTCGCGAGGTGAACTACCTTGAAAAATTCATAGTATTTTTTTTCCCTTCCTTCTACGATTTTGCACCCAGCTGAGTACTTTTTGTGGACCAAATGTTTTCGAATGGTCTTTGTTCCTTTTTTTTAATCTTTTTACGAAATATTAGATAATTCTATCGATATCGAATTTCGTAAGATTCATACAACGTCTTTGTGAGCATGGAATGTTCTTTTTTCTTGAAATTAACGATAAATGATAGAATTCATTGAAAACTCGCTTCACAAAATAATTATGCATAAAGTCTGTTTACACTGAAAATACAGAAAATTTTAATAGCCAATTATGATTCCAATTCTGAATCTTATAAATCCGCGTAATCACGATTACAAATTATAGTAGGAAAGGGAATCACTACAGCATCAAGTATTCGAGAATGAATAGAAGACGGTGTATGATTAATGAGAGATACATAGATTAAACTTGGATACGTTTTTTTACGATCCATTTAAATTGTCTTTGATCTTATCACTAAAAAGAGAAGCGTGATAATTTCTTAGAAGTTTCTCTTCCAAACATTATCTCCCCTTTAAAATCCTTATGAATTTTCCTTTGGTACGGATAATGTAGAGCGTAGGATACTCTCAGATTAACGCTATTCGAAATTGTATGTAATTGCCAACTCGCATATCTACTTAGAATTTTTAGAAGGGGAAGATCGATTTTTCTAGAAGATATTGTCGGTTAGAAAAACGTAATCTGATACTTTCGTTATAATTTGGCATGCACAAATACTTCGGTGCGTGCCGTGAAGATAATCGATAGCTGATCTCGGTTTCATTGTGAAGGTAGAACAAATTGGTGCACCACCTACAGCGTGAGCAACGCTGAACTCTCGCGTGCATAATCTCTTTGGAAGCTTTCAAGGATGTCCGTAATTTACAACTGCGCAACTGGCCTCGATGTTTCTTCTTTACGTTTCATTGTACACCACCCCTGAGGTAGGTTCTTTGTGTGCTGACTGGACCATGATGGAAAAGTGTAACAAACGTGTCCTTGCACGAAATAATATTTTTCTTTTCCATTAGCTAGATCATTTCTTTATCTAAGACTGTAGGCAAGTCTACAAGGAATCGGAGAGATTATCTAGACTAACGAGCGTTTCTGTCTTCAGACTTCCGATCGTTGAGTTTTCATTTCGAGATATAATTGCAATTACGAGATAGAAAAAAACATCAAACTATCCGTAGTAAGAATCACAGATTCTTTACTGTATGACATTCTTATGTATTACATAAATCGCTTAACAGATAATACAGACGTATTAATTATATTGGGAAGAATCGTTTCGGTCTATCAGAATGTAACTACACGCGCGGATAATAAATCGTAATTATGTACGTCTGATTTATTGTCATATTATACGATATCGTTTCTTTGAATCGTTCTCGTGAGAAAATTATCGAGGGAAAAAAGACAAACGTTTCTCTTCGGGAGAATTAATGTAATTTGTGCTCGAGTGAAAAGAGCTGAAACGAAGACTTTGCAAATACTTCTGACAAACATGGGTTCGTGTCTGGTCTGTGTACCAGCTCCTAGCAACAAGTTATAAGCTATACTTTGTACGCACTTGTCAGAAACGGCGAGAAAATAAGGCAGAGAGAACAAGAGAGAGAGAGAGAGAGAGAGAGAGAGAGAGAGAGAGAACGAGGTAGGGAGAGAGAAAGAAAGAGGAAGAAGCGAAAAGAGAGAAGGTAAAAAGGCGAGGTGGAAAAGAGATGGAGAAAGAAGTCCGGTGGAATGTCTCGGAAAGACCTAAGGATTCTCACCGAGCGGTGCTTTTGCGGCTCGACAAAAACCATTTTTTGCACCTAGTGCCAGGTACGAAGGTGGAAGGAATGAGATCGTAGAATGAACATTAATAGTAGCTAGAATACGCGGTAGGAGGATCGGAGCACGGCTTTCGTAATTTGAGAGTTTTTCGAATCTTTGATCGCGCGGAGGAGCTCCTTTATTTAGATTCATTCCCCGGATGCTGTGGCCCGCAGGTGGTATATATCGTTGCTCTTCCTTAGGGTCGCTCGACGTCAGTTAACGCACGAATATATCCGCATTAACATTACATAAAACTCTACCTTCGATTACGTGAATCAGAGAATAGAAATGTTTATTCTATAAAAGTTCAACGAAGTTATGGTAAAAATTTATCTATCGAGCTCAATGCAGCGTATGTCGGAAATCCTAGCGAAAAAATCGTTACGTTGAAGGATTGATTGGGAAGTAAGAAAAAGAAAGGATAAAACAGAAATTAATAACGGTATCTATTTTTTCTTTCTTTATTTTTTTTCTTTTTTCCTTTTGAATGGCAATCGTGTACATCGAAGTCTAACATAATGTAGGATGCATTTGAACGCATCCGGGTAACATCCGCGTAGAGCGAGCTTCGACAGAGAACTAAATAGGAATGTGGTGAAGGATCGAAGCGAGGAGGATGGATCATGACGTACGAAGTGGCTGCAACGATATATTACATTAATAACTCAATTTAGCTATTAGCCTGATACCAGATGGTGCAACGATCCATTTGCCTGTCTGCCTTTTCAATGGAAATTTCAACCATTATGGAACGATTGCAGAAGCACTCAGAGGCGAGAGGAAAGGAAGGTTAAGGTACAAGTTAAAAAGAAGCAAAAACAAGAGATTGAAAGGAAACACGCACGAAGAAAGACACTTTCCCGAAATGATAGTCGCGAAATCGTCGCGCTCGTAATGAGATTTCTTGGTTTGATCAAACGATCGATGTTTTCAGAAGAAAATTTTCAAGTTCAAGCGCGGCGAATATCGTCGCGGCGTGCAACACGTGTTGTGAAAACGTCAAACAGGCAGAAAAGAAGAGAAAAATGAAGACAGAAGGAGTGGAAGAGAAGGAGAAGAAGGATGACGAGGACCATCGAAGTCGATGGTGGCGATGGTGGTGGTGTGGACCGTTAGTTGGCCCCAGCTCCACGGGAGCGTTGTCCGGGCATTCCGCGTTACTATTCTCCGTCTTCTTCTTTTCCCTTCTTTTCCCTCTCTCTGTTTGCTCCTTCTTTTTTACTTTTGTCCCACTCTCACCCGCTTCGTTCTGCCGTTCGTTACACCGACATATTCTCTCTTCTCTCCCATCATCTTCTACTGGCTACCAACATCAACGGATCTCGGTTAGGTATATTGGGACGCATTACATCCCTGTATTAACTAACGTCAATCGAAAACAAATCACCTAACGAATTCGTCTTATTTTTGTTATTTTTCTTCAACACTGTCCGAACTTTTTATCCCATTGTATTTACACGTTGATTGATCACCTTGAACACGATAGTTCGTTCGTTCTTTTTTTTTTCTTTTTTTTTTTTTCAAAGTAGAAATCCACATTGTAAGAATAATGTTTAATTGAATATTCAACAATGTCAAGTTCATTTCTACGACGTCAGTTTCTAATTGCGTCAATTTCAAGGTTCTTCGATTTAGCGACGGATCAATAACGTAAAGTAAATTTGTTTTTTCGACAATTTATTCAAGTATCACGAACGATTTATCGTTTCACTTGCAAATGAAATATGGACAAAAACAATAGATGAAAACGAGTTACGAAATTCTTAGTTACAAACAGTGTTTCACAGATTGTTGTTAGATACCTATCCAGCAAATCGAATCCACGTAACGCGTTTCAAAAATTGTTTTGCTTTTGTAAGATCGTGTTTAAGATTCAGTCGATCAGACGTGCAAAGAAACGCGCTAGCGTTTATCAAAGGGACCAATATTATTCTATCAAAGATAATAATTTGGCAATCACGAAGATTCGAAACGTTGATGAAGAAACTAAAGTTTAAATTTCATTTTAATCACCCACTTATAGACAGAGGAATCTTATGAATTCCTCTTTTCAATTCTGATCGATCGTTCAAAAGTCACGACACACGATTTTTCGAAAAAAAAAAAAAAAGAATTAAGAAAAGAGAACAGTATTTAAATATACAGAAATAATCAAGTGCGAAAGAGATTTTTCGAAAGTGTCGACGAAACGACATTGTTAAGCGAACTGAGAGTCAGGTTGATCGCTGTGCCAGTGGGCCCCCTCATCAGTACATACCTCGGCAAGGATAACAGTTCCATGGGTGTACCGTTTACGCTAACGTTATCCTTACTGTTTTAACTTTGCATCTCAGACATCAGCGCGATCATCGAAAGTGAGAAAGTGAGTGGTCGACCGATGAAAGTATCGAAAGAAGAGCACACGATGTAAAACACGCTGGACACATGCGATTTACACTGTTTTACATACGAACAACATTCTACAACGATTAAGATAAAGATGAAGAATATCTCGTAGTGAATATTTCCGTACATACTGTTTATACATTTAACTCTTTTAATCGTCGCGAATAAATTCAAATTGAAATAAATTCAATTCGTCCTTCGTCTCGAAGTATGACACGTGTATAGTATAAAAATTATTTTACGAGAGTTAAAAAAGTGAATGTAGTATAAATTTTTTCTTTCAACTCTTTCTTCTTTTAACCTGACAAACGAATTCAGTTTCTTGCTCTTTCATCGATGTATATTGTATGTAAATTGAATTCATCTAGTTATTGACCGAACGAAGGTCAACATGGTATGAACGAAAGAGCTAGAACTTTAAACCATCTACTCTTGAATCTTTTATAAAGGATCGTTACGTCATATTAACCAAATTCCGCTCTAATTTATACATTCGTCGAAGTTTACAACGTTACCTTGTCAAGGAAGTATCATAGCTAGTGGGGACAGAAATCGATTTCATAATTGTTCAAATTCATCCTTGAAACGGAAACGTCTATTTTTAATCGATTGAACTCGTTTCCACATACATGGTTGGTACAGTCTAAAATTAGCTCTAGCTTATAATCAATGAGTTTTAATCACGGTTACTCCTTAATCAATACGCGAGAACGTACTTATAAAATTTATTAAGATAATCTTCTGAGAGAAACAAAGGTTGTACACCTCGGAACGAAAAGGCACACTCTATATTTTCTTATGTTATGTATCGTAAAGTAAAGAGAATGCATAGATTATCATATCAGTATCCTTGGGCGCAAATGTATATGTATTATGTTGAATGCTATTACCGAACACATAATTTCTAAGAGATATAAAAATAAAAATGTAAATATTGTCCACCAGCCGTGAGGCGAACAAGTTAAAACAAATCGAATATTTACGCTCCTCAGTCGTACAGAAATTATCGAAAGCGTAACGTTCGTGTGAAATACAGTCAGTTAAGTGCGTAATAATATTTGTGTAAAAATGGGTAGAAGTCTTAAAAAGTCCAGTTGAAATACACGCGATTATACTGATATTAAACGATTATTCCGTGACAAAAATAGCCAAAACAGTTAACAGAATTCGTAAAGTGACAATAAATTTACCAAAAGATCCCGATAATTATGGAGATAGAAAAAGTTGTGGACGACCACAGTGTCTAACAGCTCGAGATAAACATGCTATACTACGTAGAGCGTCAAATTCGAGCTTGCGAAACAAATTGCAGAAGAAGCTAGAGTTACGACAAATGTTAGGAATGTTCAACGTCTTTTAAAGAATTGTGAGCATCTGAAGCGACGAAAATTGCAAAAAAAGCCTTGGTTAAAGCAAAAGCATAAGCTGTGTTGTTTGCAATTTTCAGAGAAACGTGTTTATATGAATAAGAAATGGCGAAGAATCACATTTATCGATGAAAAGAGGTTCAATTTAGACGAACCTGATGGACTCCATTATCGTGATTTATGAAAGGAGCAACAACTTCTGAGTGGTCGACTCATGACAAACGGCGATATGATGATTTGGAGAGGTATTGCTAAGGTAAAATGGAAATAAAATTTACTACAGTGAAATTAAATAGTAAAAGACAGAAATAGTAACAAAACATCTTTCTCTCTCAGAAGGTCATTTCGACGAATTTTTTAAGTATCGATAATATCAGTATAGTATTATAATCTATCTATTTAATCGCGGTAATCGTAACATCTATTTTTATCTTTCGTACGTTGAGCGCCCTATGACTTATGAACCTCGACTCACGCATTACGTATGCACCTGTAATTAGATATCTGATCTGTGTGCACTTGTGCTTGGAATCCTATGTCGTCTGGTTTCGTCGCGTTGTTACGTTAGATACGTGTGCGTAGATCTCGGTGACCTCATATTCAAGAAGATTTACACAACGGTAGAAGGTCGGCCGTTAGTCGGTGATCCACGGCCATGGCAAAAGTGCCGGGAGGCGCTTCTTCTCGCCAACGAAAGTAGTATTACGCTTGATTTTCACTCTCTGTGTTTTCGATTACGTAAGTACCGACCGAACGAAGACGCAGCTTACGGTTTAATAAAACAGTTACGTTTGCCTACTTGCTGCAATGCATCATTGTACGCGCGGTACCGTCGAACGCGGTACGAGCGTATCGACGATCCCGGAGAACGATTAATCTCGTTTTGATTCCTCGTCGAAGATCGTTCTCTTTTTCCCCTCACGTTCCACGGTGCTTGCATTTCATGCTGGTAAACGTGTTTTGTTCGTTTTTCTCTTTTCTTTGTTAAAAAGATAATTGTTAGATTGCTGGTTTAAAGAAGGTGTGGCAACAATCTTCTGTTCCAATTATTCAACACGAAGTTCAAACTTTAGCGCACCATGAATGGAATGAGTCGATTGTTGGTCAAGGAATTGCGTCACCGAATGCGTAATGCACGCTACGCCATTATATGACCCGTTAACCCGTTAGAGTGACCCTACTGACTCAATTTGCCATTATGGAGCGAACAATTGTGCCTAGTTTGGCTCGAAGAGAAATAAATCTTCGCGCATGGGATTTTAACGACACCGTGTATGCATTGGAGAATGAAAATCAGTAGCGATTTTTAGAATACCTGCGACAAGGTTGTATTTAATGTTAAAATCTCCAATTTACTTTAGACGTCGATGACTGTAGGTTGCTTGAATCTGATAGGAAGTATTGCAAGAAAATGTGAAACAGCTGTTAATGTATTATGACTTGTGTTATGACAATTATTAATGCAATATGGAGTAGCAAATAGAGGTTTAATCCTAAAATGGTATCGCTCGGTTATAGATGACTAAGCAATTTACGTTTATTGAAACCTAAAATTGATTTTGCTTCGTATTTTATACAAATGGAATTAAATTACAAATTCCAGAATTAGGTAATTGAATTCTAAATTGCTGTAGTGCCCAATGATCCAATATTACCAATTAAGAATTAATTTAATTGAAAGGACATCTAACAATCGATTCAACGTAGGTGTAATGTCTTTAATGTTTTTTCACAACAATGTTTGTTCGAGGGTAAGAATATTTCCGGTATAAGTTTAAACGTGGTCTATATTCGAGCAAATATTTGCAGGGAAGCGCGTTTCCTAAATAGACAAGGATACCCGAGAGAGTTTGCCGAGCTCTTTTCGTATGAGGAACCTACCGCGAGCGGCCTCTGTTAACATTTATAAACATCTAACGGTTCCCGGGTTTGCCTAAAAAGATTGGACGATTATCTAATGCCGGTTACGCAATCGCGGTTGTGCAACACGTAAACGTAATCCGTAAAAGTGTTACGCCCGTAGAATGGATACCTCTTCATCCTATGTGTGCCCCTACCACGTCTTCCACCATCCCTCCACAGCCATGATTCCTTTGCCCGTCTTTCGCCGTGGTCTCTTTCTTTCGTCAACTGTTGCCCAGAGCAAGACAGAGCAGGACAGATTACTCTTAAACTCTCACCACAGCCTTGACCTACTGAACTCTCTGTATCTCGATTCTTAATCTTCCTGAATCTTTCGACTGTTTTTTAAAAGACACAGCTGACCCCTGCTGGATAGCACCGATCACACCTGAAGGATGCCCTTAGCAACAATCTTTCGAATAAATACTCTTGTTTCTTGATTGATCGAGTGGTCACCTGTTCTTATTGGATTATGTCTCGATTTTACTGTAGTTCTAATTTAGGAAATCGTTTGTTCTGCCTCTTTTCGTTTATAAAAATTATTTATTTTAAAAATCTTTTGATGTACACACTTTCCCCATGGTGATACAGAACCTTCTGATTTATACTTGAAAATTATTGTGGTCGCGAAAGGTTAAAAACCTTTTGTTCTCTATTATTTATGGAGTTATTCAGTCAATATTGACCAAATTAAACTTGTAAATTACAAAATTCTATTAGAGCGAAGCATCAACGAAATTATCGCTTTTCTACTGATTTTCACTTGCCTCAAAGAAGAGACAAGTTTATTTGCCACTCGTGGAAGCCAAATATCTGCCTAAAAGTAAAAAGAAATTCTTCTCTCATTGATCATCTGCATAACCAACGGCATCCATGTTTACATCCAATTGGTAAATCCAGTAGAAGTTCTTCACTATCTTCGACCGTGTTACATCCATTCCGTAGAACGATCTTTTCTTCCGTCTCATGACCGAGAGTTATAAAGTCGGAGAAAATTGTATTACCGATATTATCTAACGATGGAAAGTAGCGCAAGGCCGCTTTCTTCTTACTCAACCGAGTATTACAGCTGAACAGTGTAACATGCTGACGGAACGCCTCTTTCTCTTTTCGAACCGTCGTCTGTCCACGGAAGCGAGAAATTAATGCGGTCGTCGAAGTATCGTCTTTTCTTTTTCAAGGGGGAAAGAGAAATAGTTTAATAGAGCGGGAGAGCGAACGAGAGAGAGAGAGAGAGAGAGAGAGAGAGAGAGGAGAAAAGAAAACACGAACCACGTGGAAAAGTAGCTTTTCACTCTCAAGAATATCTACAATTATATGTACAACGAAACGTTTTCTTTCTCTCGATCGTAAGTTCGACTAATTTTCCTCTGTTATCCAATTATCCAACGAGCAACGCGTGACCAGACGACTTATTTTTAATTAATACATCTCGCTTTTCCGGCGACGCATAGAGGTATTATGATTATTTTGAATACCAATTGGAAATACACGATATACCGTAACGTATCGTGATTACGATTCCTCGTTAGGGAAATCCGGTTTTTGAACACACGGTTGTTGTCATTTTCTATCCAACCGGATGGTTAACTGCGTTATGAACAAATCACATATTTTAGTTTATTTGCTAGTTTAGTTTATATATTATAGTTTATTATATATTTAATAAACTGCCGAGTCAATTCATTCACGAGAGAGGTAATTCTCCGACGTATTTCTGAACATCGACGTTTTATTCAGTCGACTGTTCGTTTAAAGATTTGACGTTTCGATTTAACTTAAATTTATTAAGCTTTTTCTCAAATTATTTTAAAGTAGATATGCTTTATGTTTTTCTATCGTTTCTAAAGTGTCTCGGTAATTTATTTTTTTACTGAATTCTGTTAATTGTTCGTCGCTAGGGGTTGACGTTTCTTGCATCCGGCTGAACGAAAAAATGTGACCAGCAAGAAAATACGAAGAGGTGCGTAATATCTTGTTATTATACGTGTCCCTCCTTGGTAACGGGACAGGCAACCAAACCGTCCGACCTACTTATACACGGACGTTCACGTACACGCACGTTCACGCACGTTCACGCATAGTCTTGTCCGAAGAAACGCCTTAGGACTTCGCCATGTACTCCGTCCATCGTGCGAAAGGTAAAACAAATTTTAAAGATTCGAGGTCAATCCCAGCATCACCGTGATTTAAATGTCGTAAAATTCAACGCGAGAAGATTTATCTCGGAAGAATATTCTCGGTATTGTACGTACGAGTCCATTTTACACCCATAAAACCATGATTTATTGCAGTCGTTATTATCCGATAATTAGCTTCCTGTAAAGGAAGGATTATGTCAGTGATGTGATCTAAGTAGAAACAATAAATAGCTTTAAAGCTAAATTCCAACCAGACAGGATGGAAGTGAATGGACGTGGCTTTTCTGTTTCTAAATTTGACACGTTGCGAGGGATGAGACGAAACTTGTAACCTGTGCAAATGGAAAATGCTAATAAAAGCCAGACAAGTCCGTTGGGCATGCCTCGCGTGTTTTCGAGATCTTTTATGGCGATATTTGTGCTTGTTGACGTTGATCTTAGATTTTCCTTATTCATGTGGACGTGCACGAATGCCACGGGCTCGAAGCCAACGAGGAAGAGACGCGGCTGGAATAAGCAGGGGGACCGGTCCTTTGTATGTGCAAAATCGAACAAGGAGACAAGCAACGTTAGCTTGGCTGCAAAATGAATGTTTCATTTATTTACCGGTATTTATTCATGCCGTTTTGACCAATCACTGCTTTGATACCCTGCGGATGAATGACTCGGGACGTCTGGGTACTAGAATTCATCGTCATTTACAACTTTTCAGAATTCTTTTCACTTTTTCACATCACTTTTTCCATATTTCTTTTAATATACATTCAAACGACCGTTTCGTCCAATCGTTTTCTCTTTCGTTTTTTTACGAAACTGTATTTTATTATCGAACTTCTGGAGACGTAAGCACGGCTTCTATTACTCGTTTATGAGCGCTCGAACATCTGTTTTTTGTCGAGACACGTTACACGTATATACCTTTCTTGGTAATGAGTAGCTCGACTTGATCTATGGCGATCTGCAAAAAATCGAACAGGTTGCAATACTCTTCCGTCAGAAGATGAGACACGAGAGAAGATTGTACAAAAATGGACAACAGTTGTTTTTTTATAATGATCGAAAAAAGCATTAACGATAGTTATTACAGAAAAAAGTTATTGAGAAAAATTATTAATGTCGTTTGAATTTTTTACATCTCGACGATTTTGATATTTTGGAGACAGTTATTTCTTACGATGGAATTCGATGATTTGTTAAAAGCAATGAAAATGTTGAAATACTCTGTACGTTGGAATCTCATGTATTGTGGTGAGATTTGAGATAGGATTGTGGTTTCAAAAGAAAGGACGGAATGGCTACATCCTTTTTTTTTTTTTTTTTTTAAATAACTTTATAGCAAGGTCAGTGCACTGGCCTAGTCGTTGAAATTTATGGTCGTAGACTCGCTTGAGATACTTGGGAGAATATCCAGAATGGCCGACAGGTACGCAGAGGAATTTCGCAATTTGTAGAACCGGCAACGTAGCGACTAACAAGAGCGGAGTTACTACGTTCGCTCGTTGGATACCAATTCAATGCTTCTTACCAATTCTAGTAAAATAAAACCTATCAAAGTGGAAGAGTCTATATATAACACACCGCAACGTGGTCAAGAAGAACAAATCTTTGACTGATCTTAACAGATCGTTCTATCAAAATATTTTTTATCTTATTTCTTGAATATTTTTACTTTTGATATCTTTGTGATAGGACGTCCAATTCTGATAGAGTAAATCAATATTAATTATTTTAGATGATACTTGCATTAGTCGTACTTTAAGATTCGTTGAAACTGTTAAAAATTCCTACTCTATAAAATAAACTTTATTTACTTAACCTCGTTTCAGAGTTTTTAACTAAACGATTCTAGTCTGATGGGTTTTATCTTGCTAGGCGTAGTGCTTAGGACCGTTGTTTCAAGCTTATCCTGGTTCTTATCCAAGAGAAAAGTTCGTTCGATGTCGACACTAAATTTTGGTAGCAGGTTTTCGTTTCGTAATCTTGCCACGTGACGCGAACGTGTCGTCCATAGACGTGAACGCATAGTACGTGGGCTGACCATACGTATTACACGCTCCTGACGTATCCGTTCTATCCACGCGTTCGAATCTCCCACGATATTTTCAGCCGGACGATCGCGCAGCCTCCTCTCTGCATCGTAAATTCATTCATTTGGACAAAATAATATAAACACGAAATAATTGTTAAAAAATTAGCAATGAAAAACCATACATTTCTGGGAATTATGCACGTATCGACATATCGTGTGATTTTACAATACCGTAGAACTATAGACCACCCAAGAGAGTGATCTTCGCAAATCCCCGATGCGGTAGTTTAAAAGCAGAATCGTGTAATTCTACGGTGCACCGACTTGCTCGGCTCTAACTATGGACTCGCTTTATAAGGTTACAATTATTTTCGTAATAGTGGTATATAATTAATTTTTTCCTCTTTTCCACGAGTCTTTGACATGTTATTAGTTACGCGTGCTCGCATTTGCTATCTTGATCGTATTTAGTTGTAATTGAAACCGCGACAGTGTTTTCTATGTACTCCGAAGTTTCCATTACTTAGAAGCGTGATTAATTAATCATTTAAACTGTCTCAGCCGTGAGAATATTTAAAGAAGCGTGACTGTTTGCTCGTTATATTTACGGATAATATCGACGCGATCGTCGACTGGAATTTTACATAACGCAAAACGAAAGAAACATTCCACGATGTACACGGGCATAGCGTGCCCGTCTATGGAACTCTTGAGACCTTCACCGTGAAGATCTTGCACCGTGGTTGACGCACCGACTGGTACCAACATGGCGGCCGTGGCCGAGGAGCGGACAAGCAAACTCAACGATTGTGTAATGGCGGCTGAAGCCGGCTCTTGCAAGCCCATAGAGGAAAGGTGAACGTCCTGCGACGTCTCCTCCCTTCCCCTCTCTTTCTGCATCGTCTCCTCTTCATTCCCTCTCTGCCACCAGATTCCTTCCTCGTCCCTAGGACGTGCCTCTTTGTCTGCCACTCTGTTTCTTTCTCTCGGTCTTTCTGCTCGAACCAGACGAATACCAGCCTAGTGAGCTAGCGAAGGCTACAACTCCGTTGTCGGGACAAACAAGCTTGCTACGTGGAACCTCGTTTCGGACAAATGTCATCGCCCTCTCTTGGCTAAACAACGACGTTTCCTCGTTCCTAATTCTCATTTGTTGCCTTTCTGTCCCTCCTCTTCCTGTATGCCGCCACAGGCTACCAACATTTGTCTCCTTCTTTGTTTGTCTACCGAGCGTCCCTTATTCCGTATATATATTTGCAATGGCCGGTTTTCTCTCAAAACTTCCTTTCCTCATTTTCTTCTTCACTCTTTACGAAATTGACGAAGTTAATTTTAGAGCCGTAATTTTCAGCTGCTCAGCTGATTAAAACCAGTCCGAATACTGGATATTTTACTTAGTTAATTTATATTTCTCGCCACCGACAAATATTTGTTCAATCTCATCCGATATATCACATATTTTTTCTTTGGATCAATAACGCCTGATATTTATATTGAGATATTTATTTTAAGCAGAAATTAAAACTATATCGGTGTCTTATCCAATTATAAGCGTTCAGTTAAGCAAATCGTAACCGAGTCGTATTCTATTTTTGTGAATTGCAAGGATAACGAGTTATTCTCAATTTGCTTGTGTCTTCTCGTAAAATAGATACCTCGTGTCAATCTAATCGCGCCAGCAGAAAGTTGATAGTTAACTTCGTTTTCTTTTTGGCAACGAGTTCTCACAGCAGTTTGAAATTTCTCTTAGTTACCTATAAGTGAGAAATATATCAGAATTACGGTGAAATATTTTAACTCAACATCTCGATAAGTTTTCTGCAAAGAGATTAAAAAAACATGAGAAACCAGGCGGAATTGTGTAATTCGAATCACGGTGAACGAATCGAAAGGAATCTGGGTGGAAGAACGACAGACTCGCGTTGGAGAACAGCGTATACCAAGATGGCGGCCGAGTGCCTCGTGGCATGGAATCTGATATTACCTCACCGTAGCCCTGGCAGTGACAGTGGCCCTCTCTCCTTTGCCCCTTCCTCCTTCTTGTTCCCTCTTTGGCTCGTTGCTTGCCCCGTCTTTCCTCCATCGAGTCCTCCTTTCCCTCCTCGCGAACTACCTCGACCGTCACGTCGCGACTAGGAAACTCTACGGCTGCTAATTATACGCGAACACCAAGTATTTTTCATTCCTTACGATGCGGTAACTTCTTCTGTTAACGTTTGCCTCTGTATATTTTTATATTTATTTAAAAAGTAACTTCAAAAATTTGTCAAATGTTATCACGCGTATTTATCACAGACGCAGATGCAATGTGACGTGACAGATACAATATTTTTCAATGTTTGATACCACATTGATTTGATCGTTTTAGTTGTTGGATATTTTTCTTCGTATTATTAGCTTGATAGTAATAGGAATATCGGTTACATTAAATTTTAAGAGTGACATTTAATAGCGAGAAATGATTGACTGCTATCGATGCTTGTGATATGAAAAGAATGTCCGACGTCTGAATCGATGAATCACAAGTGTGTCGCACGTGTATTGCAATGTTGATGAAATACTTGGCTCATCTATATTTAAAAGCAATTTTTATTGCAAAAATTATGTCGTGCACGACACAATCGTCGTTATTACACTGGCGAACAAGCATGTTGCATAATTCTGACGAATTTTGTTTGTCGATCGCGACCTGTTTTATCTCTTTTGGGATTTGGTAATAAGTAGATATGTGACAATTTCTGACTGCAGCAAAATAATTGCAAAATTATAGAAATATTGTACTTGGACGTATAATTCAACGATGAAATCTAAATTCTCAATATCTATCGATTACGAGGAACTCAATTATGTATTCACGCTTCCTCTTCGATGACGAAACGACGGTCTGATTTCCGTTTATGCTTGATTTCCGGTCGAAGACCAAATAAAGAAGCATCGACATTTAGTATGAGTACCACGACCAGTGGTAGTGTGACAAACGCAATTGTCAGAAGGCGATAACGATTTAAAGTGTTATACAGCGACGACTCTCTGAGTTCCATAATAAAGAAGTCCAATACTCGAAACTTTGTTCGTTGATACATTGCTAACTACTCTAACAAAATATATCTTCCTCCAGTTCTCATGATCAACGCGATCTCGTTAATTAATAATAAGAAATAATCTTGTACTCGACATTGCTGAAGCTTCCTGTAATCCGGGTATCTTCGTCCAAGAGCTAGTCGCCTATGATCAAGCTCCGTAGACCGAATCTTATACTTCGTCTCAGTTCCAGTTCAACGAACCGGAAACCCTGACTTTTATCATCTTCAGCAACAAGAACGCGTGGTGTATCGTTCTGTTTTCTGAAGAACAATTGTCCGATCGACCGAAGGAAACAACGAGTCTCGAACGTCTCGAGCGAGCAGTCCCGGTGAATAGAGAAAGCGGTACAAAAGCTCGTTGAATTTATCTTTGGGGGTGGTTGAGAAAGGGCGAGAGGGGCGCAAGAAAAAAAAAAAATAACCGATATTCAACAAGGACTTTCGAAGGAAGGAAAACGGGATCGGAAGGTCGAAGCTCGAAGGAGCAGAGTCGCTCTTTCTCTCTTGGGTCTCTCGTCTCCCGTCAAGATCGTTCTACCATTCTCCTTAGGTTATGTTCCTTCTCACAGCGAGGCTCAACTCAACTCGACTCGGTTCGCCTCGTCCGTCCCTTTCTCCCTCTTTCTGCCTTCTCTTTTCTCCTTTTCCATTGCTTGTTTTTGATCGAGCTCGCTGAACGCATACGGATCCCGCGGGCAAGAGCGGTGCGCGGTGCCTTCTTCGTCGGCCCGCTCCGGCTCACGGTGTCCGGTAGGTGGGTGTGTAGGACATAGCGGACTTGTGCAGTCAAGGACACGTTCCGCTTGCTCACACAATCATGTTTCGCGTCCGCCGTCTAGCGACGGGGACCAATACTCTCTTGCGATTGTGGTCGCGCGCGCGCGCGCGTGCGCGTGCGAGCGTGATACATCCATTTCGCGCCAATGGCAATGGCAGCGGTGACGACGACGACGGTTACGACAGTTAGTGAGCAAAAGTCAAATAGAACAAACACGTGTTTTCTGCAATATTGGAGGCGCTAGACTTTGAACTCTGCGTCGTACGCATAATTATTATATGCACGATCGTAATGCGCGTCCTGTAATTAGTTTACTCACGTTATCATTGCCGAGTCGGTACATCAAGAGACGTACGTGATTTTTATTCGAACGACACGATCCTTAGGAATTAAGCATCGGCATTATTTTGTTAATGAAGCAACTGAGACGAGATCGAGACGAACAGGATATAGCTTCCTTTTTAATATAGCTGCGTCTTCGACTGCATACGGCCGTAGTCGACGAATAATTATCGCTTGCTCGACCAGAACGAGAATTATTCCCATCTTTCTCCGTTCCGAGTTGGTTTCGCGTGCAACCAGAGGAGATAGTTATTCCTTGATATTCGTGTTGTCCCTCGAGAACGCGAGCTCGTTGATTCGCACGAAGATTGCTACGTTCCTCATACGCGGCGGCATGTCCCTGGCTGGCCGTTCAATACCACAGCTTGGAAGTCGTCGAAAACATTCGCGAAATTGCCGGCGATCCATGCTCGTTGCTAATCACACACGATACAAAATATCTCATTGTTTCGGTTCTCTACAATTTCATGGAATAAACGGCCGAACCGTATCGAATCGCTGACAAATTACAAGCCACTTTAAGCTCGGTCCCGTCGTTATCATCATCCTGCTATCAACTTAATACTTGCACTCGTACTTTCGCGAGCTTACTTCCACGTGTGAGTTAATATGAAATTCAATCGAAACTTTTGTCAGAGATGGTATCACATTTGATTTTGTGTATCACGATGATATCGGAGTCGTAGCGTTTTAAACCAACGTGCATTTAATTTTATTAGAAATCGATGAGAGTAGAAATGACGGAATTATAGATGGAGCTGGAATTGTGAAACTGAAATTTTTGATGGAAGATAGATGCATTTTATTTTGTTAGAAATTAGAAAGAATCAGAATTGGCATTTGGTTGAATATTGAACATTAAATATAGAATGTTACGGTTGGATATTTTATTGCATTTCAAGCGTGAAAACAGCCCTACGGTACGCTTCGGTACCGCTCGTACCGCAAAGTTGCCGCCAAAGATGGCAGTCATACTCAAGGACACATTTATCCTTTATCCTGTTAGCGAGCAAGAATGTCTAGTTCTCGTTGTGAGATTCTCAACTAGCCAGTCCGAACTTCTCGATCCATTAAATGACATAATGGCATACTGCGGACCATTTCATCGAACATTATTAATTCATAGATATCTTTCTCGCCCTCTATAATGCAAACTGACAAATTCGACGAAGTTTCTCGGTCATGAAATTGATTTAATTAATAGATCGTGGGTTTTCACGCAAATTCGTATTTGTGAGAATATAATTAAAAAAATACAACCTTGGTAGGAAATTATTTTACGTACTAAATATTATTGAGAGCACACTACAGGTTCTGTGCAATTTTGCACTTTGAAATTTTCTATGAATAAATTTTCTTTGCAGTCTATTAATTAGATAATATTTCGTTTCGTATGCGTGTGCGTAATAACATGGTATCATCATACCTACTTATAGGATAGTACTTCAAAATAATTAACATGCGTGTACGAACAATAGTTGTTGCGATCATGAAGAAAGATTCGTCAAAACGAAATTGATTAATTTTCAAATGTTTTCTGATCGCCAGTAGTATAGCGTATTTCGAAAGATAATAATTAGACTACGGATTTTTATTCAAATTCATATTTTTGAAAAACATAATTTGGAAGAAGCATATCCGTATTTTATACATATTTTGTCATATTATACGCGTTGCGTATGCAATTGTGCGCTTTTTAATTTTTTACAAGTACATAAAAATCCGCAGTCTAATAATAATTATAAGAGGGAGGAACGTGGAAGGATAATCGTGGAGAACCGAATGACGGATCCCGACGATTACGACGTCTTGCGAAAACATCGCGCAAATAGAATCTGTCGAAGAAAAGACAGAAGAAATCGGTAGAGATACGTCGTGGGAGAGACAGATAGAAAGAAATAGAGAGAAAGAGAGGAGGAGTAACGAAGAAAGAACGAAAGGGGAAAAGATGAAGAGAAGAACGAAGGGGACAGAGGAAGTGAAGTGAATTAGCGAAGGTGTACGACCGAAAAGGAGGCCACGATCGTTCGAGTAAACAAGTGCCTTGGCCGCTCGACCAGTTCCACCTTTCTCATCTTGTTCCGACGTTCTGTCGCCATGGCCTTTAACGTACATAGAGTCGCGATCCTCGTCCAAAAGAACTCGAGTCATAAACTTGCGCGCCAATTCTTACTGGTCGATCTTTCGTCAGTCTGTTTGCCGAGGGTAGTTATTATACATTCTCATCTTTTTAATAACGAAACTTTATAAACAAATTTAAACGTGTCATCAAATATAGT
Organism: Melipona quadrifasciata; assembly: GCA_001276565.1. Classification (NCBI taxonomy): domain Eukaryota; kingdom Metazoa; phylum Arthropoda; class Insecta; order Hymenoptera; family Apidae; genus Melipona; species Melipona quadrifasciata. The sequence continues at coordinate 2,434,112 of KQ435720.1, read as the reverse complement.
ACAAGTATAGTAAATATCATCCTACGTAATTCATTTATTAATATTTATTTCATATAAAAAGTTCGGAAACATATATTTTTTTCTTTTTTCTTTTTTAATAGAATACTAGAAATGCAGGAAATCTCGAGGACGTACGGATAATTATCTTCTAAATCGCATTCATTTTGAATTTTCTGTTATTTTATTACATTGTCAAAGAATGATTATTACATAACTGTATCAACTGGAGTTACATTCAAAGTAACCTATGTATTAAAGTACAGTGTACAAGTTTATTTAATGTCATGTCATCCATCGTTGCATTAGTCTAATTATAAACGACAAATCTAAAATGGGATCGCATTGGTGATTTTATATCGTTTACAATCTTGATAAAAAATATGTGCCGCAGATTTACATAGAGATACACATAGGTCGACTCGTGGGAGTATAATTTCGCGGTTTTTGTGTTCACTTTACGTAAACAAGATCTTTATCTTTTTTTTCTATTCTTTCTCGTCTTTATGATTTTTCCTCTTTGTCGGTTTTTCTCTCTGTCTGGTGCCTTCAAGATCAAGGTCTTGCATGATTGCTGCACAGGAAAACAATCTAGGTTAGCCGCGGCGCGTGCACTGGACGTGCATAAGGCCGATCGCATGAAAATACTAATGTCGTGCCTTTAGTAATCGACATCTGGAGTAACGTCCATGTTCTATCTAACTCTCGAGAGTTCTATTTAAACAATTTCTCTCAATAGCAACCATTCATATATATATATATGTAATATATGTAATAAATTAACTAAGGAAAGAACTATTGATCAGAATATAAGACTCTCATTTTGGTTTTCAAGTAAGCTTGTAGATGAAAGGTAGGTCCAGATGAAGGTCTTAGAATAATTGTCTAATTTCATTTCATTTAGTCCAAAAGATACAATAGCCAAAGATACAAAGAGTACATAATTGATTGATTTTACTAACATTCCACATAGAGGAGTGAACGTGTTCTGCACGTGGTTCTAATTCGATGACAGTATAGGTGAAAACACGTGTAAATAGACACGCGTATGAAAAGCAGTTCGGATGGATAAATCGAGCGGTTCGATCGGAGCGATGCATGTGAGTCAGTAAGGCATTTGCTCCGCGTGCCACACCCCGAAATGCATTTCGCATTCCGTACCGCGCCGCAATAGCGAACACGAAGCATGCATTCCTCGAAGACCCGCGCCGGCTTTCGCTGCAAGGTGAAACACTTCCGTCTGATAGCGACGTCGACATTAGTCTTCCTCTCTGGAACACGTTACTCTGCCTCCGCAAATTAGCCATTCGTTGCTTCCTTTATTTAACAGCACTTCGTAAGAAGTAATTAAAATGCGGAAAATAAAAAGCAGTTGCATTTAACGCAACCTTGCGCATCTTCAACCTTTTATTTATCCCGCAATGAGTCATTTCTGCTTATGTCTACCTTCCTCGTTCTACCTTTCGGACGATCAAAGTTCTGGCGTGAAGTTACTATACGTACCGAAGGTTCGCGCTTGGTATCGCAACGACGGCGAACGGTGATCTTGATCGTGAGTACGTGCAGTTGGACGCTCACTCACGTACTCTTCCAGCTATACAGGGTGCTCGAAAAATTTGTTGTAACATTAACTATTCGTTTTCAATAGCATTTCTATCAGAAGTAGATTTACGTTCCTCTAAAGAAATAGATTCTTTAAAGTTTCAACCCTCCAAAGGCAACATGGAGGGCGAAATTCTACTCGCAAATTTTTTCAAAGTAAATCTTTATTTTCGCTGAAAAGCCTTCTGACGATTTCACTCAAAAATTGATTGTATAACGTATAGTGAACATTTCCTCGAGCAAAATTTGTTTATATTTTTCAAAAGGTTGAAAACATGAATGCGCAGTGTTTACTCACAGAACTGATCTAATATGATCCAATCTACGTCAATGGAAATTGAATCTCTTAAATAATGAAGCATTACTGATCACAGTCATCTTTTGACGTAGAACATCTATGAGTCACCTAACCTAATGAGATATTCTTCGTACTGTAGTAATCGTATTGCAATGTCGGGAAAATTTGAGCAGAACAAACGCGAACACCTTATGTATGAACGCGTGTAACTGTTGGTGTCACACACGGAGAAAACGGTCAAGGCCATCGTACATATAGATGCTCCGCGAACAGAGCACTAGAAAGCAGCAGCAGCAGTAGTGACCAGTGCGTTTTCCAATCTCCTTAGCTAAACTCGACCTTCGCGAGTTGGCTTTAGTCGAGGAGACGAGCGCAGAGCGTCTCCTAATGGAAACGTTCTCTGCCGGGGGTTGTTGTAGGAAAAAACGCGCGCACTCATCCCTGGACAGTCAGGTTGCGTTGGTTATTACGGTAAATTCATTCGTCGTTGGACAAATTTGATTCGCCAATTCTGTTTGATGGTTTAATAATTATATTTACGTGTGTATTTGCTAATTAATTTTGGAGTAGTAATTATCAGGCTTGATCTTCATTTCCTTCGCGAAGAAATTACCTGTTCATCCGTGATCAATATTCGTGAAAGAGTTATTGGTAATGGGAATTTTAGGTTCATTTCATTTTTTACTTGTAGATCGAGCTTCTAAATTTCAATTCCTAGTATTATAATGATCCGTACGCGATTTAACTCTGTCGGATCCGAATTTTTTCTTTACTCTGCGAGACAAATTGTATTTTGTTAGTTATGAATAGCAGAAATGTAGATTTTTTTAATAAATATGGAAACACACTGGTTTTTTGTAGAGATTTAATACATTAAGATTTAAGATCAGTTATATTTATTACACAGATAATTATTATATTAACTTATTACGTCGCTATAACGACTAACTATGTTATACACCATAAAGTAACCATCGTTTTCGTCTCGTAAATCACTGATTTACGAACCTCCGTCGAGTACGTTACATTAACTAGACATCGTAAAACTTAAAGTTCATTGTCAGTCGTATTTCGCTACTGACATCCCCGAAAATCGTTAAAGGAATTTTGAAATTCTATCAGAACTATCATCTACGTTTAAAGCCCATTCCCAAGAATTTCGCGTGCAGAGCGATCGGGGACATAAGCGCGACGATGCGTGGCCCCAGCGTGAAGAACCGCAAACGCAAAGCGCAAAAATTCTTCGTGGGATCGCGTGCTCCACGCGCGATGAACGATTCGTTCTTTAAAACATTAGCTCCGACGTTAATCTTGTCAAAACCTCAGGAGAGATGCGATTAAGCACGTTGAAAAGTAGAAACAGACTCAAAGAATGAAAAGATTCGAAAGACGGATTTGTTGATGGTAAAGGAGGTATGGGGAGAGTATGGAAAGACAGTCGGTCAGAAATATCGGCAAGGAAAGGTAATGAGCCGCGGCGAAGCCCTTGCAGACTCGGCAGAAAACTCGAGTCTTTGGAGGCAGGCGAAGGTGAGCTTGCAGTGCAGGGCCAACCGAGCCGAGCCAAGACGAGGCGAAGCGAACCGAACGAACCGAACGAACCGAGCGAACCGAGCGAAGCGACGTGGATACAAGAGCGTTGTTAGGTCATTGACTGCCGGTGGCCACCGATCCGCGAGCATCCAAGGACAGCCGCTCCGACGCCTCGCGATCTCCTTCTCTCTCTCTCTTTCTCTCTCTCTCCTCTCCTCTTCTCTTTTTCTTTCTTTCTCTCCTACCTTCTTTCCCATCCTCTCTTTCTCTCTTTCCCCCCGTTCGATCTTTATTCCCCGTGCCTCTCGTTGTTTCTGTCCCTTCAGAAAAAGCCTACTGACAAGAGTTACTTCAGGGACAGCTTCATTAATCGGCTTTGGCAGTTTATCATTTTAGAGCCGTCTGGTGTAGCGTTAGCGAGTATGGTAACGTGTGCGAGTAACGCGCGAAGATGGTTCGAAAGCACATATCGAGAATCCTTGTAGAGGTTTGATGCGTTCCGGATGCGATCTACTTTTAATTGGTCGATATTAAAGAGTTTTTTGCGCTTCGTTATTTTTAAAACCTTGTATGTCGTTGTGATGACGAATGAAATATCTGAATACCTCGTTCGAAGTGCATGTTAGTAGTGTTTCTCTTACGTAAATCTCTATTTTTTAATATATTGATATTTGAATCAAAATTATGACTGTTATACCAGGATAGAATGTCTGCTAGTGGTAGATCTTCTTCACTAGCAAACATTCTGCTTGGATAATATAATGTTCGAATATTACGATTATTCAAAAAATAGAGATTCATATAAGGAAAGCTCTACCGTTTTTCTACATAACTGAACTAATCAGAATAAATCAGTTCAAAAGCTAATCAATCTTCTATCAAAAATGACTTGTGTTGTATAGATGTTTTCCTTACCAAAACTTTTAGTCGATGGAACATTTTAATTATAGTATTCTAATAATTATATCATTATGATGATTTCTGAGTCATCCATTTGTAAGAATCTGTATAAAAACTGTACAAAAAGTTAAGTTACATTTCTTATTTTGTCACAGTTTTGAGATTCAGAACATCATCAATTAACTTTATATTATCAAAATTGTCTGTATATTTCATATTGGAGCTGAACACATATTTCTTCACAATACTGAAAATTTCAAAACTAACTAAAAGTAAAATCAAAAAGATCAATAAAAATTTACTTATTATTTAGTTTATCTTGCGTGATATTCATTTGTTTGATTCGTGTGATTGAACAACAGAATTACACGCCCACTGTAACTATAGTTTTACGTATTGCGATAAAAATGATCCTCGATGAACGCTTCGTAAGTGTGGATGAAAATACTCATACGATTCATAAAGGAAGAGTTAGTTCCGCTGTGTTTTGCGCAAGAATTTCAGACGTCGTGAGCAATTTCTTTGGTACACGCGTAGCTTTCTTCAACGCGAAATCATTTCGAAAAAGAGAAAAAAAAGCCTGTCCTGACGGCGCGCACCGAGCGAGCGTCAGCTGACTGGATTGCAAACTAACTGTTTACCAAGTATATGTTATACCTCCGTTCTACGTGAACTTGGAACTTTTTTCCCATATCGACGTGTCGAAAGTTCACATACTGACGTGCGTGCTTGGAACAAGAAAAGAGACAAGGAAATTATTTACAAAATTACCTCTATTAAATCTAAAATTAACGACGTTGAATGTAAAATCGCGTTTGAAACATAGAGAATATCGTGGCTACGAAGTACAAACAGCTCCTCCGTATCGGCTCGATGTTCTGCGACTAATTTCGAACGGAGAATGAGAAATGTCAACAGAGGTATGTCTCTGAATGTGTACACTGTAATTTGCAAAAGCAACATGTGCCTCTACGTGTATCGGAAAGAATGGACGAAACATGAACGTGAATGCGTTTGCACAATACATTCGGGTCATGGGAAGAAGACCAATACAGAGGAATACGCGGGGATTTCGTGGCCGCCATTCGTTCGTGCCTCACGCATTTCCGTTTTCATGTTTTTCGTATCGTCCGTGCTTTTTCTTTTTCCTCTTTTTTTTTTTATCATTCATTACGAAGCTCGGTCCGCGCCACGTGGAAGAGCGAATCGTGACGAACGAATGTCATTCTTTGACCAGGAAGTCCATTGAAACCTAAGAAAATTGAACGGTACCTGCCCCCGGTAATAACTATTCCGATAACCTGGAGATTTTACGTGTATTCGTTTAACTTCTGCCGGCTTAGAAACAACTGGGAAAAGAACAGAAGAATTTGGAATGATGCCGATCATTCCTGCAAGTCACGAGTCGAGGCGTTGTGGTTGTTAATCGTCGACCTCTCGTGGCTAATCAATTCGTTTTTTCGAAAACTCTTTCGCGCCATGTGCGTTGCTCTTTTGATGGAGAGGAAAATCTGGGACGCGCCATAAGAACGCTCGTTCACGCCAGGAATTGCTTGAAAGGGGTTTCGCTCGTAGGTATTTACAGGGTCGAGAAAGGGGGATCGTGAATATTGAATGGGTTCGTTTTCTGTGAATCGTTCAGCCAAGTTTTCAATAGGACCGTAACGTACCGACGTGTATGAGAATCAGATCAGTTTCGTGAGAAAGAAAAATCTTCTCTGACAGATCTCTGTTTACGGGCCATAACAGCTTTTCTCTTTCAAAATGACAATAAATAATTGCAGTTAAAACAGTTCCTCAAATCGCATTGGGATAACAATCAGGACAACATTGTGAGTTGGAGTCGAGTATGCTAAAATATTGGATCAAAACAAACTTCCTCGAAGAATCTTGCAGGACAATCCTAATCCTTTACGACGGTGATAATCACCAAATGACTGAGGATGATTTACAATTCGTATTCGTAGGTAACCTTATTTGACAAATGGTTACTCAAACACAAGTTAACTAGAAACCTCAATCTTAATAGCCTTTTCCTTTTAGACTTTTATTTTATCCATTAAATCCTAATTTTCTCGATGCTCATTAATACTTGATTATAATATGATAATAAGAGGCTAATCATCGACACATTGTAGCCTAAGATCTCTCACTTGATCTCTCGTTGGACGAACGATTTGAGCTAGTTTTCGTTCGACGAGTCTAATGACCAACTTCCCAAACGAACGACGCTGTTTCTTGATGGTTGTGATAAAGTCGCCTCGAAAAGTTACAGGGTAATTCAGTGAAATTACGTCACATTCTGGTACAAGAAGGTAGTTTCCAGGAATTTATAACGGAACTTGATTTCGTCATTCAGAATTCCGTGGTTGGTTGTGCGCGTTGAGTTTATTTTTAGAAACGCGGCTACGATCATCTTGCCGTGGACATTGGCCAGCACAGGTGAGTTCTCTTCACGCTCCTCCGCGTGATCGAGTGATTCTCTGTTTCACGAAAAAGTCCCGGGTAATTAAACGTTTCGTACGCGTAACGTAAATAAAACCTCTCGTTCGTGCCGTAAACCCGCATGACTACCGCTGGTTTTTAACGCGAGGTTCGTAAAATAAATTTGAAGAGAGGAGAATCGATGCTTTACGGACTAACAAAGAACAATTTGCAAACAACTTCCATATGTGAAACGCAGCGTTTATAGCTCGTGACGTTGTCGGCTGTTAATCGGCTGCTTAATGCAAAGGAAAAGTGAATAGTAATCGAGAATAATTGCGAAATTTAGATTATCGTTTAAAAGGAGTAGATAATTTATTCTACGCTGTTGTAACTGAATCACGCAATTAATGCAGATTAATTCTATATGGACGGCCATAAAAAATTGAACGAACAATTATACATACGGTGAGATAGAAATTTTGAAAAAAAAACCAAATTTCATTCATGTGACAGGTTCTCCTTTTCAAACGAAAGGAGAACCGGTTTCATTTTGCTTTACGATTCGATCTGTTTTTCCAAATTTCTAGAAGTTTACCTCCTCGCAGTAACTTAGTAAGCTTTGGAATAAAGAACATAATTGTGAACCAATAAACACAGGTTTTGGGTAAATCCTTTCTTACCGTCGTTAATATCAGGATATACGGAACAATGAACACGATAAAAACATTTTTAATACTGATAAATACACTGATTCATTTCGACATTTGAAAATTACGTATTGAAAGGCAGGAACGTGCTTCAAGTCGACAAAATTTCTTTCGCATTAAAAATCGTTAAATATGTTTTAAAACACGTTTCACGCGCTACGTGTATACTGTTTGAAACCGTGATTTACTTCGAGTTCTATAGTTACTGATCCAAATATGTTCTCGATTATATATATGCAAATTTCTTGGCGCCTTTCCGTGGACGAGTTCTAGATCGATCGCGATCCTTTTTTCACCGCATCGGTCGATCGATTGACGAGGAAGCTTTCCCACAAGGTGTGCTCCCGGGATATGGAAAAGAAATATCGAATATACGGTAAGGTGCTACTGAAGAGCGCGCAGAATACAGCAGGATAACTGGAACCACCTGTCCCTCTCTCCCACGCTTCTATGCGATCCTACGAACCGATGGATGGATGGATGGCCTCTAATACGAGATCTCGAGCAGGGAAAACGAAAAATAGATCTTTCTGGCCTGCTTCCCCACCTGCGCCCTTTCTTTTCCATTACTCTAGGACAAAGGAGGAAGGAAGTCGCTTCTTCTTTGTCCCTGTTGGGCCGGAATCGATTGAATTTCGATCGGGAACCGTCTTATGAGAATTTTTCCTCCTATCCTCGTTTCCTTTCTTATTTACATTTAATTTTCGAATTTCGTAAGGTTAAGTTAGGTCTGACATTGTCTTGGTATTAATTCGATGGAGGTGATTTTTGAATAGTTTATTAATTCTTTTTATATAACTTATATATGACCCCCATATATAACTTGGAAGATAAGAATGGAATAGTTTTCCGTGAAGTGTAATAGTATACTGACACGAAATTTTGTTTGACCGGACAAAATAAAATATCGGGTGACTTTTGCGAGTTCAAATATTTGTTAGAAAGTAGAAGGACGAAGACTAAAATCAAAGATCTATCCTTCAATGATATTTCTCGCTATCAATTGATCTTGTTTTACGAAAATCATTCTACTAAAATCATCATCTGTACAAGCATTATATTATTTACAACTACAGCAATTAACGTTAATTTACACTTTCGTATCGTACCAGCTACAAAACAACAATAAATAATAAGACTAAATGCTGTTCCACAATTATTCCAATTCTCAGGCACCTCCTACAGGTATGCACCCGTCGTGTTTGTCGGCGTTACGGTCTCTCGCAATCGCCCAATATATATGGGGGGTCATAAACAGCATTTCTCGAAGAAGCCCCACACGACAGGGTCCTAAGAAAAGTAAAAAGATCTTTGGTGGTGGTTTGTCGAAGATCTTTTTAAGCCTTGCCTACTGTCCATAACGGAATCGGTAGCTTTTTTTTGACAATGTTTCCCTATAATTAGAAAATACTGCAGTTGCAAGAATCGCAAGAATCTTTTTCTTTATTTTTTTTTTACGAGGGTCAGCATTTTCTAGTGGCCAAACTCGGCTAAAGGAAAATCGCCGTAATGCCGGAACTTTATTGCACGATGTGAACATTCACGTAGCCGTGTCACAGACTGGTCAAACATCCGGAATAACAGGCTTCAAAGTTACAACGTGTTCCTTTTCCTCTTTTTAAGCCTCGACGAATTTACGGAAGATCCTTTACCTCTTTTTAAGCCTCGACTGTATTTTCTAAATCCTTTATTTCGCACTTGCTGGTCTGAGAAATCGGCGTTCGTCATTGGTTCTTGTAGCTGATACAAAGGAGAAAATTGAGACTTTTATTATACGACGTATGTAATATAATACTCGTATAATATTCATCAAAGTATATAGAATGTTTTACTGTGGGAAACTTTTTTTTGTATTTATTTTGTATATTTTGCATTGTGCGTTCTGTAAAACGTTTTGAAATTCCATTATACGTAATAACGAGAATCTTGGTAAAAATTTAAAACCGATCTGAAATGAAAATATATGTAGAAATTGTAAGGTATTTATTGCAGATATGTATTAGTAAAAAATGTACATTTATGTACACAAATATAAAAATTTTAAAATGTTCCATATACTATGTACGATATGTATATTCATAGCATATTTTTATGAATATACTATTAAAATATTTTTCAAAGCCATTGTATATTTGCATAAGTCTTAAAACTTACAATATTAATTAACGATGCAATTGATTTTACAGTGATAGTTGTTGAGTATTTTATAGAAAAGTATTTTGAGGGAAATTGGAAAATCTAGAAATTGTTTGATATTTAAATAAACTTATTCTAGTTTCTAAATAAACCTATTTCAGCATTACAATATGAAGTCGGATATTCTTCGAGAGTTATTTTATTCAAAATGTTAAGAAAATTAGCAGATTTCGTTAACGTAAAGTTTATTAACAGCTAATTCGACATTATTAGGACAAGTACTATCAATAGCGTCATCGAAGTTTCGAAAATCCATTAATGAACATGCTTAGTTAAGTCGCATTTCGAATGAGATGCGCCAAAATAATTCTCTGTACATGAATTACATTAATCATGTAATTAATCTGTACATTAATCTGAGAACGTAACGAGTTATGTATATTAATCGTGATAATTGTCAAGCACGTTGGCCTATTTTTTAATCCCTTAATGGGATAGACATTTAACTGATTTTGAATCAACTTCACCTACTTTCAACTTTTAACTTTAACTTGTTTCGGCTTCTGTCCGAATAAGCTCGTCGATTATAGCAAACTGAAAGGTTTTCTTTTAAGAGATCAAAAAAATTTACAAGATTTAAACAAAAAAACGTGACTTCGCTTATAACGTACTTAAATTTTGGTTTCCTCACCACGTAAAAACGCGCCCTTCGTGACAAGCTCTAATCTAAACGACAGAAAAAGATTTCGAAAAAAGCGTTGACAGAAAATAAATATGGTCATGGTGTATTTACGAGCAAACTGAAGAAACGTTGGAAAAAAGCTGACTCCTTGTCAATAACTAAGGGATTAACTTGGACGGGCAATTACGGTTTACAACGTGTTTGAAGGGTTGAGTCTAAGAAACTAGAACCCTTTCACATTTGCAACCCTTACCTCTCATCCTTCTTCTTTCTCTTTTTTGCTGAATTGGCAGCAAAAAAAAATTCAAGGATTGGAAAAAAACTCGAGGGGAGTCAACAAATTTCGCAGTTACTTCAGAGACTAATAATTTTTCGAATGTCATCACAGACAATAGTAACTAGTAACAATAGATGACAATTTCAAATTCAATAACACGTACTTGATCTGTAGAATTCCTTCTTGAAGATATTTGATTTTCAGTCGAGATACAGCAAACAATGTAATCGAACGAATTCGAAAGAATGAGAATTATTCTCATAATATATACACAAAATACGATAAATATTATCGGACGTATGATGAACACAGTGATCAATAAACGATACTTCGCCTATGCTAATGGATAGCAAATGCTAATTCTCTAAAGAATAAAGACAGATCGTTGGCAGATTTCATAAATCTATTAAGATCAAAGATCACATCGTGGATTGTGCAACGAAATTGAATCAAACCAGATTAATATTATCACGTTCACTATCGCGTGCATCATACGTCACGTTCTATGTATTTTATACAAATCGCTTACTTAGATTAGATCTTACATCGTTACATAGATTAACTTTCTATGATAAAAAGATAATGGAAATATTCATAAAATAGTAATATATACATTTTTTTTTAAGATTCTTCTTAAAATTTACACTCAAGAAAACATTGTGAAAGTGTTATTACAGATGTAATTTTCATACAGACATACAAAATGCACGAGATCGTATATTCTTGGACTAATTATAATACTTTGGCCTTTGAAATAAATCATTTATTATTCCAAAGAATTGTTTTATCACTTAGCGATATTAAGTCTAATTAGCAAGGAAGTTTATTTTAAATATAAAAAATTGAGCATCAATGATCAAGTTACTTTAGCACTCTAAGAGAATTTTAAAAATTCATTTTAGTGAGTCATACACATATGATGCACGCGTACGACCAGTACTGAATGAGTTTACTGATATTGATATTAAAATAAGATTAACATAATTTATTAAATATAATTTAAAAAATCATTTTATTTAGCACAAATTGTAAAATACCCCAAGACCTGAGCTTATTAAAAATAAACGGATCCGGAAGAATCAATGCTATATAATGAAAAGATCATGCTATATAATGTAGTAGTCTTGATAGTTGCCACTCGTTCATCGTCCCGTAGGCCGGTTCAGTGACACCACTATACCGTCAAGGAGTCCGACACTGTCAAGGTCCGTCAGTTCTCCTCAATGTCGCCATCTCCTCGATGGCGTCTATCTGTCACGCAATTTACCTACGGTAATTAAGACACCTTACTGCGAAAGACACCCCTACTGTCCTTACGATCTTACGACATAATTCCTCTGCGTCGTTTCCACGATTTTCTTTCCGCAGAAATTTGTAATTTACAATTTATTAGGAACTCTTGATCGAGCAGTGAAATAACGTGCACGAGTTACGTAAACGAAATATTATTACGTGTGTTAAAGAAAGTTATTACTTTGTCAAGATATACATATAAGCCGTTGTACAAATCGCAGATACAAAAAGGATTTTTGTAATTTGAAAAGAATAGATTTATTGTAGCGTAGTGATACAAAGTACTTGAGTTTTCGTCAAGTTTCATGAAAAAATATAGATGGAAGAATCGTAGTCATGAAAAAGTCATTGATAGTTAATATTCATAATCACGAAAAGATAGATTCAGTATTCGTTAGCTTCGACTTACGATTATTCAAAGCGTCTGTACAATTTCGTTAGTGTGTACGAAATATCGTCAGGTTAATAAAAGCCTGTTGTTATTAGTAGAGTTGTACGAAGCAAAAGGTAGGAACCGTGGTGAAGAGCAGGCTCGATTTATAGCGTGAGGAGGAGTGTTTTGAAAGGAGTTGATCGAGCATCTGCACGGCACATATGTTACGCCGTCGTGATTCGTGAACCTTCGAAGAATCGATTTATGACCCGGAAATCAAAGCTTGCCAGAATATTTTCCCCCCATTGGAATCTATCTAGCGAGTAGATTCATCTTCAGGGAACCTTTTTCTTTCTTCTGTTAGCAATTTGACCGGCTTCTCTTCTAATTACTCTTGTCCGAGGATGGAATGGTCGAATAACTTCTGGAAATCTTTCCACCCTCATCTTCCATATGGTGCAACCCTTTTTAAATTGAAAAAAAAGCTACCGAAAACGTTCCTTTAACGAAAACACTCGAAAAATCGAAATCTACGATCTGTGATGTTGCGCAAATGACACCTTTAATATTCAATTTATCATTCGTGCGGTTCTACGTGTATGCAATCAATCTACAGTATTTTACGTGTAGTAAAATCAATCTTGAGTTCATGTTTATGATACACGGATATTTCTGTACTTTTGTTATTCGTATATTTCTGCTACACGTTTTTCCGGCGTGTTTAAAATATACACTCCCGCTCAAAAGTTTTAGCAGAAATACGCATATTTATTTGAAAATTAAAATTTAAAATACTAAATGATGTTTTATTCTATGTTAAGAAAGAACTCTGTACAATTGTGTTATAAAACACAAATGCAATTGAAAAATTTGCCACACTAAAAATTATTCATCTATAACATTCGGAGGTTGTTTAATCTAAAAGACATAGATGTACTAAAGATTGTATAACATATGATGTAGTACCTATATAGAGATGTGTAACACACATAAAAAGACACGTAAATATTAAATCCCTAATTGTTTAATCATTCAAAATTTAATTAGTCGATCTCTGCTATAAATGGCAGTCGAGTCGAAACAAGACTTCTCGAAGGATCGTGTTATTGGTAGTAAAAGTCACGGTATAAGGAGCGGTTTGGAGGATCGTTCGCTCGCACTTTCTTCGGCGAGCCCTTTCGTACATTCGGTCGGCGACAATAGCGAGCTTTAAATCGTCCCACACGTAGCATACTATACAATCGGTACCGCAAGTTCCAGAGACACGACTTACTTGGTTCACTTTTGCTGGTTAACGGTAAGTCCGTCAAGAGTCAGTGAGTCAACGAGTCAACGGGGGCGCACCACACTGGTCCCCACGCACTCGCTCGATTGCTCGAGAATCGATCTTCCTACGTGCATGCATGGTTACCTGTACGCGTTCTTTTCTCTTCTTCTTTCTCCCGTCGCGGTGACCGTCTTCTTTTTCGCCTCGTCCCCACCAGCATGACCAATCGTTTTCTCCTTGTTCGTCTTCTTTATCCTTACCTGTGCACTTGCTAGATGACGCAATTTTTACGTGTCCGTCGTATTCTTTTTAGTCGCTTCACTTGTCCTCGTCTCTTTTCTCGTCTTTCCAAGTTTTCATCCTTACCAGGTTTATCACAGTGTCGAAACAGGATTACTCACGGTTTATATGATTCCTCCGCCTGTTTCGTTATCTCTTTCTTTTACTCCTTCGTTTTACTTCTCCTCCGGATGAATCATTTAACTGTACCACCTAAATGTACTTGTAAACTGTTTAATTCTTTCTGATAGCAACCAAACGTGAAATTTATCACGACACACATCTGATCGCATGGCTAGGGCACGTAATAATAATGTAACTCTGAAAACTTGAACGTGTGTCGCTCGCTCTCATTGATAGTCTCTGAACTTGTACTTAAAATAATGGATAGCATTTTGATCGCTTAAATCGCTTAAATTAAAATGTAATGATAATAATTACAGAATATCTCGCTAACTATTATCCCACATGTTATAATAATAGTTTTGTTACTCAGCATTCATTCTTTCGAATCGAAAGGTCAGATATTATAATATCACGCATTATAATATTGATGTGGTTCGATGGATCCGATTTGAAGCACTGAATGTTGAGGCGAAATAACAAAACGATACCGGTGAGATTAGAGATTGCGAATAGCAGATTGTACGACTCTGTGATTACAGAGATTACTCTGACGTGAATTCACTACTCTAATGTTCTGTAATTCTGTAATGTTCTTCCGTTGACGGTGGATCACAGTTAATATAAATTGGCTAGCAAGTTCCACCCAATTATTTTGAAGTATAGGCCATTTGATTATCCTGGCGCAGATCAACTAAAAAATGCTGTAATTAAAACATCGATCGAACGACAACTGTTAGCATAACAGATGCGCAGGCCAACGGCCGAGAATAACAATAAATAATCGCGACACAATAGTCGCAATAGAGCGTGAACGTTAGGACTTTTTACCAGCATGAGCAAGTGGGCAAATCGTTATCCTTGGTCATAAATATTCAAAATAAGATAGTAAATTTCTTCATGCTGACGAGAAACCTAAATCATCTTTGATTTAAGAATTTCTAGACTAAACTATGTGTACATAATTCGAGTATACCGCCTCGCAATGCATTAGAAAATGGACCGAACAGATTCAAAAATTCAAGCTCACATTTTGATTAAAAATACTAAAAATATCAAGAAACTAGTTATTACATTATAGAACTTTCGTTTTTTATTTTTTTTTTTTTTTTGTTAAACAAATACGTTCTTTGCAAGTAAATTTAAGTGGTAGAGTTAAATGACTCACTCTGTACTCTGTATTATACATTTATTCAACATTGCTCGTTTTCGAGGTTGACAATTCGTATATGAATCATCTTTGATTTCATTGTCACGATCATAATGCAGATATTTCATTTGCTTCCTTTTTTTTATGTCTACTGAAGAATCGTGAAGCGTAGATTGAAGCATCTTCGTTCTTTTCTCTCTTTTTTTTTATACCTATTCCGTTACTAACTACGTTCGCATGAAAGAGGATTTTTATAGGCTTGGATTCTCATTCGAAGTGAAGCTAATTAAAGCGCAGGCAAGGATGGAGATAATAGCAGGAAAGATGAAAAGAAGAGCGAGCAACGCGACTGTAGCAAGAACTCACCGAGACCGAGATAACTGTATTCTACCTCCACTGTGTCTTGTCCTTTCTCCCTTCCTCCGTATCCTTTCTTACTTCCTTCTCATTTCGTATCCTTTACATTGAAAATAGAACATCTTCGAATCCTTCTTTTGTTTAGAAAAATCCTATATTTCGATTCTCTTTTTTGCTTTTTTCTTTCCTTATGTAGTCTT
>KQ435720.1:2373991-2403056 GCA_001276565.1 Melipona quadrifasciata | reverse complement strand
TTAAAAACCGAACGACCTCGTTACGCGAACACGATACTTCGTCCAAGAGTTATCCTGCCACGGTCCATAAAAACGATAGGACCGGTGTGTCAAGAAAACGACGTAAAGATTAATTGATCGTCGAACGTGGACGATCGTGACCGTGTTGAAGAAGAAGGTTTATTAGCGCGATGCGGTCGCGTCAGCTTCTCGCGACGTTAAGTTTTCCCGAGAATACGTAACAGTTCTTTCATACCTGTTTGCCGGCGTGGTCGGTCACCGTGCTGCTGCTGTTGCAACCGATCCCCACCATTTTGCCGCGGACACGGTTGCGGCGAACGGTAGACAACAAGAGTTGCATAAGTGTTTCTCTCGCCTCGATCTCGACCTTGACTTTGACTCTTGATTACAACCACGATCACGACCAAGTAACGACGAACGGTTTCGCAAGCCGTGTATAGTTCGAGACCAAGACGTAGCTTTGCTTTTGCTGTTACGTGTGTTTCTGCGGTATGTTCTATCTCTCTTTTCCTCTCCGCTCGGTGACCAATCGACGGAACACCGAGTCAACCTTAAACGGAGAGCTTGTCTAAGCCAGTAACCAGGGATGATACTCGTTTATATTTACCGCGATCATTCGTCCCGTTTGTCCGAAATTGGAACTACCTAATCGTATCGTAGATAGGATATAGGCCACGGTTGACTCGAACGGAGTAAGGAGACTTGGATTGATATTCATTTACGTTTATCACATTGGCTGTAAGGTTTTAATTGGAAATTAATTACAATCTCTATACCGTCAATATTTACGTGATCACTGGATTGATGGGATATTTTCAAAAGTTCGAACTTAGTAGGTAGTTCCATGTTTGCTCTAGTTCTTTATTTCTTGTCGTTCAAGAAATATCAGCTAGGAAATATTACAAAACCATTGTTCACTCTATATGTATTTGCTAATTCTTCATCGAGTGCACGTTTGCATGTTTGAGTTAGTTTTTCGTTTTTTGTAATGTTACTTGAAATATCAGACAGTGGAATCTCAATTAGCCGTCTGGCGATTATCCGTGAGATTAACTCCGTCTCGATTGAGGTCTTAATTATGTAAATTTTTGAATACCCATTATCTTATGTCGGTAATATATACATTCGATTTATATAATGTATTCAAATTTTCTTTCCCTGATATTACATTGCCTTTTATCGCTGAACAGACGCATGTATAAACAAATTTTATATAGACAAATATTTTTGGTTATTTCGATTATCTGTTGAACTTTCGTCGAATTTATCCGGACCGTTTTCCTGTTACCCCTCGATTACGATGATTGATCGAAGTCTTACTGTACTTAATAATCAGTATGATATTAAAATCATTACATTCAGTTACTGCATTTACAACAGAAAAACTTGCAATTTTTTTAAAAAGTCGAGAAAAAATGCATTTTCTTTATGCACAAATCTTCATACTACTACATATATATATATATATATATGTACTGATAATAAGTATTAACTTCAACTATTAAAGATGATGCAGTTGATCACTTGTCTGATCATGTATTTACTACTTACTATGTCTACTGTATAATCAGTCGAATACATAGTTACGCAACAATGATGGAGAAGAAACGAAATTCAGATAATAGACAATAAAGATGTAGGTAAATCGAAGGAAACGTGTTAAGAGGAGAAAGTAGGCCCTCTCTCCTCCCGTTGGACTTTTGATGAATTCACGGGTGACCGAGTCGATCGATATCCGTTCGGAGGGCAATAAATCAGCGTTCTTTTAATTAACTCTACCGACGTACGATCGCATTGAAAAAATTAGTGCCTAACGGCGATATTCGCGTATCTTCGATTAATTGTTCGGAACGGTGTGATGCAACGCGACGCGAAGTTAAATTTGCAATGCAAAAAGTACATATCTCGCTACTTACGTTTGTTCTAAGTATTATTCATTCTTCTGCATAAAGAGAAAATGAAAGAAAAACTGTATGTGCGCTTTCAGAAGATAAACGGTAATGCTCGACGAGTATGCAAAATAAATCATCATGTGAACGTGCAGAGTAATGCGTCAATTTATTCGTTCATTTTATTTACAAATGTCCCGTGTTATTCGAAATTTTATTGTACGAATTAATTGATCTTATATTCGTGCAACGTATATTATTTTTATTAGCCTACCGATTTTATGTGATATTATTAAGCACGTATATGTATACGATAAATAAATAAGCAATAGAACCAATGGCGCCGATGTTTTTATAATAACTTCGCGAAGCAGTTGTAATAACTGGAAATATCAGATTCTGATGTAATGCAAAGGCGTTACTTGTAACGTGAAGAAAATACAAACGGATGAATAAATCCTCACGGGTGGATGGTTTATTAATTCCATTGGCCTGTAAATGGAACAGAGACAGACAGATATCATTTTATAACACCTTTGCACTTTACATAATGTTGTTCGATTCAAGAGAAATATGAATCAGTTATTTAAAAAAAAAAAAAAAAAACTATTAATTCAGATAATATGTATAAAAGAAAAAAATTTTACGTAACGATATTGTATAATTTTTCGGTCTGTCTGCTTTTTCACGTATCAATGCGTATAAGTTTTTTTAACTGATACACTTCCAATACGATAGTAGACGATTAAGTCGAGTAGATGAAAAGGAGACACTTTATGCGCTTAACAAAAGGTACAAAGCTGATTTCTTCTTTAGAACGTCTTAACTGCTGTTACCTGCTCTTTACATCTCATTTCAAAAGGACCAACAAACCTTATTCTGCCTCAAACCTTCAGCAGAAAGTCACAACATGATTCTTTTCAAAAATCTCTTTACCTAACCTTACCCAACTTTGTGTTAAAAACTTGTCAACATAATTATTATTCGTTACAATTTTATCATGTAATGACTCTGTGACGAACAGTTTTCGTTATTGAATCGCAATACTTACGAATGAATGTATTACAACAAACGCGGAAAATATAAAAATATCTCATCTTTATAATTTTTTATAAATTTTTATAAATTTACACATACATAAAATATTATTCCAAAGCTTATTGATTAAAAACTCATCGATTCAAACAATTATCAATTACCTAACGATTTCTTATAATTTGACATAAGATTAGAAGTTCTTTATTTATATGAAATTTCGAAAAATGATTCGGCAATAAGAAGAATTTTTTGGTGAAGTGAATTATTCGCGTTTGAATTTTTCACATTCAAAGGAACTTCCCAATCGAGAGAAAAATCTTCGCGTGGTCCCTTCGCGTTGTCCGAGATTCCATCTTGGGGACGTGTGTCCCCTGTGAAGACGGTCGTAAACGTCCAGATCTCAGCTGGATTTTTCTCGTAATCTTGCGTTTCCTATACGAGATGCGGTGAGATTGGAGGGAATACCTGCCGAATTCGTGCTGTGGCCAAGCACATAATTCACCGTCGACGCTTCTTGGCCTAAATTCGAACAAGTGCTTCTACGCCCAAATTTGAAAAAGTTTCCACGAAAACCTGTTAGCTTCGAAAGTTTTCCAATTCGAAAGATCAAGATTGCCAAGATTTTAGTGGCTTCCTTTCTTGTCTCATTTCTCTATTTACAAATATAATAAACAACGAATTTTTAAGCGTTAGAATATTAGTTCTATGTCCATAATATCACAAGTCACATCGCGATGTCTTCGACATCGTCACATTATGGTAACGTTCGTCGTTTTAAACCCACCTGTGAACCGATTCCTTAGATATATTTCCGTTGTAAGTCGGCGCCGTAAGAAACAGGAAATGAACTTGTTACGTGAAATCCTGCAACCATAATCGTTAACCTGTGCCACTAGTATAGACGGAAATTCAACACGCGAGTAGACCAGATGAACAAAAGATTTGACGCAATGGTTAGCTGTAATTTTTAACATTATCAAAGTAGTTCAAATAAACCGTGCTACTAAAAATTCATGGAAATTTTCAAAATTTTTTAGATTAAGTATATTTTTAAAGATTTACTCGTGTTCTTTATATGACAAATCATTATTTTCTCTATTTCTTATTCAGGCAGTCTTAGTTGCCTGATACAAGTTTCATAAATAATTTAGTCATCGGTAGTTCTAATGTTAAATAGTCACAGTTTTTTCTTCAATCGAGCGTTATTTTTAATGCGACCGAGTTTTATTATTTTCTACGTCGATTAAAAAGTTGTATTAATAGCTAGGAATCCAATAATAAATCAGAAACAAGCATGTGTAATATCACACGTGTAATACTCGAACGTGATAAATATGTGTAAATTATTAACAAGCAATAGCATACTGCTTGTGCAATATCTGTTGAATATTTTTACAGACTGTTTCGAACGTTTCTGTTCCTATTCTGATAATATATATTCGAATCTAAAGAAAACTTTAAAGACTTCTTCAGATTCGTTTTTACGTAATATTAATTTTATTCTATTTACGTAATGATGATCGTGATGATGAATCGGGACATGTTTAAAACATCCCGCAAATACGAAGTTACGTGTTAACGTAACTAACAACATAGTTCATATTAAAGCCGCTATGTGCGTACCGCTTGACAACATAACCAACGTTAGTGGTCAGAGACGAGAACTTAGCCTTAATCGTGAATCGAATCCATCATAAACCAGTATACGAACATACTACCTAGGTACATACTACGTTCATTGGAGAACCGCGCGTGCAATTGCAGCGAATCGCACAGGTGGCGTATAACCGAGGAAGTTGTAAGTTTTCTTCGCTGCACACATTTCACGAGTCTAGCGCATTGAAATATTCGTTATTCCTAGTCCGACGTAACGTGTGTTCACGATCTCGAAAGGAATTCGAGTAATAATAATACTTCGCTCCTGCCAATATCTCTGATATTCTCCTACTTTAATAACAAAAAACTCTGGTTCTGAGTTTCATAGCAAAAATCGTATAATTAAAAATCTCTTTCTCCCGAGATCGTCCATCAAACCGGCTGTCCGCAGGAACGGGGACAATTTTGAAGTACCCGCCGCGCCGCGTGAATGAAAAACTCGACGTTGCGCAGACTCGATCGTATTCGCGCGTTCGCCGCAAAAGGAAAAAAGCGTATACGAAAAATATCAGCCCGTATCCCGGACAGCGAATAAACCGGCTACCGTAAAGACAATGTTCGACCGGCGAGTAAAAGAATAAGAGAAAGAGAATAGGAAGAAGGTAGGAGGAAAAGGAGAGACGAGACACTGTCAGGATAAAACGCGTCTCCGTTAAAAAGAGACGCAAACGTAAGACGCGGGAGGGAACCGGTGCGAGAAGTGGAGGGGAGAGGGGTCCTCGCACACGTACGATGCTCCGTTACGCGCATGCGCCGTCCCGCGAGCGGTTTCCATCTCCAACAGGCCCGCGCGCCTGCTAAAGCGACCAAATAATCTGGATGGGCTGTATAGCGTGCCAGTCGCGATCAAGTAGGGGAACGGGGGCCTGTAGGCCGGGCGAAGTGGGGGAGAGACCGATCGTTGGTGGGAGACGGGACTCGGGGCCCGGCTTAGCGAGGAGACAACGAAGTCTTTCAGTTGTTCACCAGAGGTCGGTCGTTCGTGTGCGTTCAGTTGATCTGCGGCCTCTGTCCAGGATAACTGTAAATCCGTGACAAAGAGAGAGAGAGAGAGAGGGAAAAAGAGACAATACAGAGAGAAGATAGGCAGTAAGAGAGAAAGAAAGAAAGACAGAGACCTTGGACTGACCGAGAACAGAGAGAGGCTGATCTATCTCTGGACTTCGCGAATGTCATGCATCATCGTTAATAGTGACTATCGAAACAGTGGTCAGAGAAGAAATTTTTGATTTGCTTAATATTCAATGTTCTTGCAACGAATATTTCTTTTAATGCTTCGAGATGGATATTAATTGGAAATGTGAGCACGTCTAGCTTGCAACTTGGATCGCACTGACATCGCTGTAAATTTGGGATTCTACTTTGCTGCCAAAAGTGATACACACGTTCGCCGTTTGCGGTGTTTTTGAGAACAGACAGTGATTACCTGATTACCATTAGAAGCACATTCGGAGAGACTTAAAGAGTAATCATTGATGCAGTTGATGATTCTAAGGAACGTAACTGCTACCGGTCGTGGGAATGGTGGCGTGAAACTATAGGGTGAAGTGTCACGTTAGCGCGCGTCAACTTCCGTCAGGATGCCGAAAATCTTCCTGATCAAGAACCGGCTACATCAGCAGCAGCTAAGGCTGCTGGAGGCACAACACCTTGGGAAGAGTCCGCCACCTTGTAATGACAAGGGAAGTCCTCTTGACAATGAATCCGAACCACTTAGTCTTATCGTGAATAAACACCAATGTAAGTCTCAATCAATTATCTTCGCTTAACACTGAAAAATTCTTAAATCTCCGAATCAGAGAATTTTATGCCACCGTAAAACTTTAATTTGCTTTGACAATTTCTTGACAATTTCTTGTCAAAAGACACTTGACGCGAAAATCTGTAATAGAAGATAAAAATTTCAATGATACAATCAAAGTGTCAAATTCGATAATATGCTTCTTTACATTGCGTTTGCGAAATATATCTATATCCAATCGAGCATGTTAATTTCTAATATTTCACGAAACATCAATCGTCCGTCTAATTGAAGAAACCGCGATGCAAATTTCGAAGGTGACCACGTGAAGGATTATAACAATTTCTCCATGTCGCAATAAATATCGATCCACCGCGAAGATTGCGAAGCCGGTTTCGGCGGTTCATTAAAATTCTCGGTTTCCTTCGACTCAGTGAGACTACTTTCTTGCACTTGATTGTCCGAAAAGAGAGAGAGAAAAAAAAGGAGAAGTGCGTGCGCGAGAATATTTTGGGCCAGTCCCGCAGGTGCAAACGAGTCGAGCGCGCACAGGTGCCGTTGCAATTTAGGAGTTCCTTTGCAAATTTGATTTGTGGCGCTGTCATTATCTCGTGTTTTGCATAATGCGTTATTGTTCCACACTCGGTTGCATTAACATTCGAAAACTGACACTCTTTTTAAATGATCTTGGTAACTTGTAGGAGAGATAAATTTCACGCTTCCTTACTTAGCAGCGCGTACAGATTGTGATCAAGTTTATAGCAGAATTCGTAGAAGAATGTGTTACGAAACTTCATCAAAATCAGCTATAATTGTTTCTTTCAGTAATTGTCGTGCAATTTTATGATCGAAACAGCAGTAATCGTTTAGTTACGGTTTGCATAGGAGCTGAAACGAAAAAAAAGCGAGCTGTTTCATTATCACGAATTGCGTAACAATCATATTCGTCTCGTCTCGCTTGTCATTGACAACGGATCATTCTTTCTTTGCGGCGGTCATCGCCGAACAACGGTATTGTGCGTGAACAACGGCGTGTAAACAATGTTTTCCGCGTACACTACGCCGCGTTATTTCCACAAACAGCAGGATTTAAACAGGAAAATGAATTTGAAAATAGGCAAAACTACGTAGTAATCGAACGTGATTAAATCGTTCGTGAAGCAAAGTCAAATCAATGACGTTAAATATACCACAGGACGAAGAGATGTACGAACAGAGGAAACAAGAGCTTGTGCGTTCCGTGTTTTGAATTTTCAAGTTCGGAATCAAAATTGATGTTCAGTTATGTAATTGATTGGAAGACAGGTTAATTGGGTTTTCAGCCTGGGGCGCTTATTCGGTGGCCATAGCGCGCGATGATAGCCTGACGTGGTTCTTTTACAACGGTATAGTGAGTAGACGGGTCCCGACGAAGTTGATCCTAAACTGGTTTAGAAAAATGACTCGAACCGGTTCCTCTTTTTCGTCGCACCCTTCTTTTTCTTTTTCTTTTTTTTTCCCCTTTCCGTGCCATACAGGCATGGTCGATCGTTTCCAGAGGCCCGATGTCGATGGCCCCGTATCGATTATCACGCGCTGCAGGTGCAAATTTACTTTTCGGCGATGTTACTCATTAATCAGCTCTTGTGTCAATTAAACGTACGAAACCCGGAACGCGTAATTTTTCTACTTCCAGAGACAATATAAAACGTGGTTTCGATGGCTGAAAGGGATCGAAAAATTTTACGAGCCATTCTCGTCAACAGGAACGTTTACTGTTCGGCAATTGCCGATTATCGTGCGATAAATCCGATGAAATTGTCCATGCTTATTAACAATGATTGCCATCGTCACGCAGCTGTTTTCGCACTAATACTTCGCCCGATAATACGAAAGATCAACCAGATCCCATATATAAGATAAACAGATGCATATTTAGTTAAAATTTTCATTAATTCGCCATCGTTTTTCGATAAAAGTTCCCGATAGCAACAGCGATCCATTTCACCTTTAATCCAATCGCTCGGTAATAACTGCACTATAAATGCATTGTAAAGAAAGAAGAGGAAAAAAGAAATTGACTCGGAGATTTATTCTTGATAATTCAGAGCAATTGTTTCAGCTTTATAATCGCATCGGTCCCGTTAATAAGATAAAGAAACCACTGAATATTAATACGCGCAAAGTCGTCGTACTTTATAGATTTATTGCGTTTATCTGTTAGATGAGATTCAACAATTTATCGCAGCGACAATCTACGCTGGAACAGTCTGACGTGTCTGCGTAACTATGAAAGCATACATGCATTGCCTATGCAGAACGTATGCTGAGTTTTTTTTTTTTTTTAATGCGTACCTTCGTATTACGCGCGTAGAGTCTACGTCGTCCGATCAGCCACTTCCACGGTTCGAGCCAGAGACATCGACGCCCGCATACGCGAGACGTCACAATACTTTACACGCGCGCTTCACCGTAGCACAATCTAACCGCGTAATTCGTATGCGTACAGCGTCGACATCGTTTCGCTAATTGAATAATATTCATTATACTACATTATACAAAACTCACATCCTCGAAATATAAAATTCAATGTAGATAAATTTCACGTCAAAGTATGATTTATAACAAAATATGACATATAACAAGGTATGAATTCCTTAAGGTTCGCAATATCATCTAAATTTGCGCAAACACGACAAATTGTAGGTGTAATTTCTTATATATACTAAAACAGATGTTCTTCTTCGAAAAATGATACATTTCATACAAATTTATGAACATGTCTGGAATAATAAAATAAAATAAGCTGTTTCTTTTTTGATTCGGATTCTTAATATTGAGAGTTAATATAAAATCGACTTACTATGAATTTCATATCGGATTATAAAATGACTCAAGAGTAAAAAGAGAGTGTTCATTCAGAATGTGGCTTTTTTTTACGAGACGTTTCGCGCATTACGGTTCAATTTGTTTACGCAGACGTTACACGACGTTGCGCAACACGTTACAACGCCCGTTACAACAAGAATTTTCAAGTTTCACACGATTCCCGCGTGAATTGCGCAACGACCAAGCAAACACGGGGAACTCGCACGAGCAGATCGTCAATGTCTGTGATTCGATGACGGCCAAGGCGAGCTCGGCGTTCGCGATGTTAGAATCTCGTACCCGGGAAAACTTCGGAAAGGTGGAAAGGGAATGATAGAAGGATGCCGCCGGTTCGAATTCGTAAATAAAGAAAAGCGACCGAGAAGAACCAAGCTCTCACATTTCTCGAGTCGGAATCTTAATCGGACGTTTTTCCTCTTGATTCAGAATTTATCGACAGTTATGGAAATGAGATAAGCGACATTATGCTCGCGGATATTATAACGTGTAAACGAGCCTTCGAGTATTTAATATTGAGATTCAGTGACTCTCAATTCTTTCGTCGTGCTTTAAAAGGTAGATTCAATGGATCGTGGGTTCTCATGCGTTTATAGAAATTTGCATGTAGAATGCACGATTAATATTTAAACGATTTGAAATATTTCTATAACGATTGTATTTTTTTGTATTCTCAGAAATGTGAAGTTTCCATGAGAAGTTTCGCATCGTTTAATAATCAACGTGGCAATTTAAATGCTGGATTAATTTAATTTACATCAGGTACGTGATAAGAGTAGATATTACACTTCATTATTTCTTAGAAATAAAAGGACGCTATAAAATGACGAATTTATTCATATATAGCTACTATACCAATTTTAATATCTGCTGTTATGCGTTTAATTACCACTTATAAATTTAATTACAATCAATTGTAATTTAAATTGAATTAACACTTATGAATTTAATTACAATCAAACAAAATTAAAGTCCGCCTCGAATCACCATGTTAAATACTGCTACCGTTTTCGTGCAGTTTATGCCGTCCATTCTACTTATAGTTAGTCGCAAACCGCATTAAAAGGAGATCGTATCGCCGCCGTGCGCCTAGAAATTTAACGAAGACTGACGACAAGTATTACAAAATTTTCTCAATCAAAAGATGTAAACAGTAGGTACTGTAAGTTTAATCAATTATTCACAGTCTTACGGGTAAGAAAACAGTTTCCGACTGAACGTATGAATTTTCTTGCCAAGTCGAACGAGATTCGCGAAATACCATTTAAAATTGTGTTACTTTCCAAAGCCAGCGTATGCAGGGTATAATGTACGACTAGACGAACGCGTGGCACTAGTCGGAGGCGACGCGACGTTCGGCTGTCGTTGACACGTAGGTAATCGCGCACCTGTGCCAAAGACTAGTACACCAGGATGTGCAGTCATTGTGACGAATTACAATGCACCGCTCGCGGTGTTCGTCGTGCGTACATTTCGAAGCAGGCGCGTGTGCGTGTTGTTTCGCGTGTGTACTGGTATGTGGGTATCAGAGGTACGGGTTTCCTCTAGCGATGGGAATGACAATAACGCGAGAAACCTATCTACGTACATTTTCGACTCCTCGAAATGCTACTTACTCGATAGACCGATTCGCCGCGCGAATTGCGTTGTCGAAATGTCTAAAACGTCTCGTAAGTTACGATGGATTGCATACTTTTATGCAGATTTCAGGAAATATATGCGAAGTATAAAATATCCAAGGTAGATAGAAATTTCTTTAGTTATGTTGCGCTAAATGCATAAAAATCCTTAGTTCAATCACCGTGAAGAAACGCGACGTGAAAGGATTATCAAAGAACAATTTAAACAACAATTTTAAGAGAGGACGTAGCGATTTAATTTATTCCGTTTCTTTAGTTACAATCTGTAAGAATCAAAAGAATCCATAAAAATCCGCAACTTTATATCACCGTCGTAAATTTTAATTAACTGAAAGTAATTAATTGAAGAACGAGAGAGCAAAGATTATCAGGGGACAGCTAAACGACGTCTTAAGAAGGCGCACGGCGTCTAGTAAACAGGGTAAATGTCGCGATAGGTACATCGCGGTCGGTTGGCTTTGAAACGACACAGAGCGGTGTGGACCTCTGGCCGCGCGGAGAACAGGTTCAGCCCGTGATCGAAAGCAGCGTAAGCAGGTAGAAGACAGAAACGTGGCTACGTCTGTCCTGGTTGGTACGCACACACACGGCTCACCTGTTCACTGACACGTTGGACGCGCACACGGGGCAACGAGTCCCCGCACAGAAACAGCCGCATTAACGACTGTGCTGTGCCGCGTGCGGTGGCTAATGGCGCAAGAGGGCCGTGACCGAAATTCTTTCGAAGCAAAGGGGCCAAGTGCAGAAAACGCTCGGGCTCGATAAATCTGTTGCGACCGCCGCCACGCCGTGGAGAGTCCTTGCAAGAACGCCGCCAAGTTTTACCACCTAACGCGTCTCTGCTTTTACTCTTCGAGTCTACTCGCGATCATTCTTTCCGCCATTTAGATAATGTCTAACTTCCTCGAAGCTTTATTTTCTCCTCTTTTTTTTTCTCAAAGCAGATGCACCGTTGCACCTGTGAACCAGCCACTTTCGTTTGTTTCCGATCTCTACGTGCAATGCTGTTTCTAGAGATGGGGACGAGTATCTCACATGTAGGTTCAAACACAGTTTTTTAACACAGGATATAAACATCCCCTATAAACATCAACATTTTTCAAACGTGTCTAACATATGTGCGAAAATTGAAGAAAATCGAATCGCACGTGTTTAAACGAATACAAAAGGTGTATCACTTTGGGCTTCTCCTTCAAGTCCATACAGGTACGTGTAGATACTTGTTCGTAAGCTTCAAAACGTATTCTATAGAATAAATATAATATCGTTGAAACTTTTACTTTTGAACAGATATTATATTCAATTCTACCCATGAAACGAAACTTCAAACTTGACTCGGAAGTACATGGTTCGACTCGATCCCATCCGTAGCTATCTCTATTTTACCTCATTCGTATCTCTCTTCTTCTTCATCTTCCGTATAATTCTTCGATTTCGGGAGGTGATACAAATCAATGGTTCAGTCTCAGTTCGAATCAAAACGATCATTTCGTGCTAATCAGACACTTGCAAGTCTTTCTGAAATGAGAAGTTACATACGTAACAAGATGTAAAACCGCAAAGGAATAGGCAGGTGTATCATTGGAAAAAAATGCTCAGAGTTTCGGCTCGAACCGAAAAATTCTTTTTCCTCTCTGTGTTCGTTTTTGCCTTACAATTGAAAAAAAAAAAAAAAAAAAACAAAAAATGTCCATCAGATGAGAAATATCGGCTTGCATTCGCGACGCGTGTTATTACGCTCGGCGAACACTGTAATTAGGAAGCCGCGGCGCGTCGACTTGGTCGCGATCTGCCGACATCGCGAGCACACCAGCATTCGTGACGTCTTGCTCGAAGATTTTTATTCTTTGTACGAACGAGTAATTATTCGAAACAAATGAAACAAATAAAAATTGAGTGAAAATTCAAAATTAAATACGCTTCCACTATTTTACTAATTATTTTTCTAATTATTTCAGATAGCTATTATTATTATTTACAAAGGAAAAAATTGAAACGTTCATCATTAATTATTGTTGCCACTTCAATTGCGGTTAATCTAAATTAGAGATCTAGGTGAATTTGATTACGAGACTGACTGCTTAATCGTCGCGCTGTATGCATCTCTCGGATAAATTTCAACTTCGTATCTCTAAA
Source organism: Melipona quadrifasciata (assembly GCA_001276565.1). Taxonomy (NCBI): domain Eukaryota; kingdom Metazoa; phylum Arthropoda; class Insecta; order Hymenoptera; family Apidae; genus Melipona; species Melipona quadrifasciata. Next base: position 2,390,091 of record KQ435720.1, on the reverse strand, counting down.
TTTTCTCGCGAGATACTGTTGGGTAAGTCGATGTCTATTTTATTCTTCGAAATCGTGTGAAATGTCATGTACGTCACGACGAATGAAACGTTCTAAAAAAAGATTTGTTTCCTATTGATTTGTAAAGAAGCTATTCACGAAAAGAAGCTGTTGAATCTTCAACGTTAAATCTGTCACGCACGGCGCATGCGCAGTCGCAAGCGTGGCATCGTTGATTTCGCTAAAGAGCCACGACCGAGAAGAAAAAAAAAAAGAGGAGGGGAAAATTTTCCGCTTTAGCGTGTTGAAGCTACGTCCGTTTAATCGCGCGTTAGTATCGTATCGGTTTTTCCTGCGCGTTTCCTGTAAAAGACGTAAAAGAGATGGAACTCTACCGATTATGTTTCTGTATATGCAACCAATGTCAAGGCTCACTATAGCTCTCGAAAACATGTTCTACGCGTCCGCTACCTGTCCGTGTAGCGTAATTGATGAAAAATAATGAAAGAGGAAAATAGCAAGTCTTTAGACTACATATTTGCATTTGTCTACGATTTAAGCTGTCGACTTTTTTAGATTTTTACATATAAGGACGAACTCTTTTCATTTGCTATACTCATTTGCCATTTTTAATAATTATTAATTTTTAAAATTTATACACGGTAGAATTTCATTTATCTGAACTCATTAAGGCAAAGAGTTCATATGGTACAAGTTCAATTTTCGTGCACGTAGTATCAGTGTAATTTATTGATTATATATCGTTCACATAATAAAAGTTCGTGTTTGGATAACAGGATTTATTTAATTGAACATTAACTAATATTTTGTTCCAATATAAATGATATTCAAATGTATTCAAAGTTCATATATAAGTTCATATTATAATAGAAATTCATCGATCAATCTTACTGTTTATGAAGAGTTCAAATAACTGGATCCAATTATTAGAAATTCATTTAAGAACGGAATCAATTAAGATTCCAATACAATAGAACTTCGTTATGTGAACTTTATTTACTTGAATGAAATTACGATGAAATATGCTCTTGCTTGAATGTACTTGTTCAACTTCTAGTATATACATAAACGAAAAATCCTAAATATTGAAAAGATTCATAATTTCTATGATACAAATTTTAATTATACTAATTGTCTTCCAACAAGTTCATGTAAATAAAGTTTTCTTTTATAAGTAGAATTTTAAACTAACACTAAAACTAACGATAAAATATAAAAGTTGTATCGGGGAAATTAGAGTGCAAGAAATGGGGAAAAATTTATAATACGATAAAGAACACGAACTTTTGTTCGTATATTTTAAAAAAATCGGAACGTTGTAAATCCGAATGTAAAACTACTCTAAAAAGTTAGAATCTTAGATCATATTGAGCGCTTTATAGTTAGTAGTGTTAGTGTTAAAGTATCGCATTCTGTTTTTAAAGTTCCTAGAAAATCAGAAGCTCGAGATCAGAGATGCAAATTAAATGAATTGAAAAACAGAATTTAAATTTCATCGAGAACATCCCGACTAGTCGCTAATGTTAGTGAGTAGAGTACAGTGTGGAGATCTCTGTCGAAAGAATTTTGCTTGCGTCTAGTGGCAGCCGCTTCTTGCATCGCGACTTTTCACCGAGTGACAAGGTCAACCGCGGAAGATGCCTTGATCTTCCGTTTCACGCGGTTAGAAAGGCGTTATTCGCGAGAGAGGAGAGAGAGAGAGACGTCGCGGTCGAAGAAGAATTAACGGACGACAGGAGGAGGGACAACGCGTCTCCATTACGTAAGGCAACCGTAGTGCCTGCGTGTATAGTGTCACCTTGCTGTTCGCGATGCTTCGACCCACACACAGTACCGCTACGCAAACGCTACGCAGATACCACGCAGCTAGGTTGCGACGCAGCAACATTGACCCTGCTCTTTCACGATTCTCCTTTTCTCACTTTTTCCCAATCATTTCGGTTACTTTTTCATTGAATTTTATCGCAAAGAGGAATATTCCGCGATTAGGTAAAGCAATAATTTATTCCGCATCAGTAAACGCGACTATCGACTGATTAGAAGTTTTATTAGGTTGTAAACTGTATTTCAACACTCTATTCCAGATATCGGAGTTAAATGCTGTCAGAGTGCTGAGATTGAAACGCAATGAGTTAATATATTAATTGTTAATATTGATTTATAATATACAATAATTATTAATTGTAATAGCAGTTGTAAATATATTGGATTGTAGATTCAGTTTCAGCATTGTTTGAAATATTTAACTTACACTTACGCGTCAAAGTTTACTTTGTTGGGATTTAGTTTACAACGTAATATGATCAAAATAATCATTGATATTGTAATTAATAATTATTGGGCATGGATAATCAAAATATGTCATAATAATAATTGATTAATAATTTTATTTTATTAATAATTAATGTAATGCAATTGATGCGATAACAATTGACGTGTTAATATAACATTTCATTTTCAATTTGTTCAATCAATTTATATTGCTGAATTCTGCTTAATTCTAAATTGTGACTATGAAAAATAATTTCAAGGATACCATTTATTCTACAATTTTAAGAAATTTCTAAAATTTTAAGAAATTTGAGTATTGATTGTACTTCGTACAATCAATATTGTTTGTAATTTTAATATTTCATTATGAACATTAATATAGGATATAGAATATAGCAAATATTTAAATCAAGACAAATTATGAATAATTTGCTAAATTACATATGGTCAGACGTATGAATTTCGTTAATATGAGCTTATCGTGCAATTTAAGTCGTGAGGCTAATGGGTGAATAGTATAAGAATTCGTTGAATATATTACCATAAATCCCACATTTTAAATATCATCATACTCTTTTATAGAAATATAAGTATCTTCTCCCTTAATTTTAATGATATTCTCATCTTCAGACACATTGTCTTACCAATTTCCTAAGAATTAGAAATATTTAATAGATTGATGTTTTTTAAAAATATAGTATAGGCTAATCGAGATCCAGAGTTATAAAATTATACGTCGATAGAGCAAACAAGCATGACGATGACTTATACAGTATATCTATTGGATTCATTTCAATTGTATGAGTTTCTGAAACTCTAGACGCCGCTCGCTTAGAATTGTTACAACGTGTCTTGGCTCATTTTCTCATTCTACGATATACGCACACATATATACAACATTAACAAATAGTTTTTCCAAGCTTGCTAAAGTAGATATATGTACATATAAGACTCATTTATTCATGATATTTAGATTACAGATTCTTATGCATTTAACGCAGGTAATATGTAAAAATAATAAAGTATAATACTCGTTTGTATTTACTGAATTTTTTAATTCGTGTTCAGAAAAATGTGTGAATTTGTATAAAAACTTTCGCATTTTTATAGAAATTCTATTATTAGAGATTTTCTATAGAATTTCTCTTTTACACAAAATACTTACCAGAAGTAGTTAATAGGATTTTAATGCGCAACGTCGTTTAGTTCTTTAATCTAAAGGTATCTGAAATGCTTTTAGATAGATTCTTCTTTATTATTTACTGTTATTACACGTTACGTGACTCATTAAATATTACAAGCCATTTGTAATTAATACGAATATCTTATGTACGTTTTTATAAGGCTCATAATTATTCAAAATACCTAATTGCTAAAAAAAAGAGAGATACGTGGATCTCTAGGTAGGTTTTGTACGATTCGTGTAATAAATAAAAACGATGCACGTGTCAAATGATGATGGTTATCGTGTCGAGCGGTTGTGGCGAATTCAATGCAATCATCAGAATAATGTCGATCACGTTATCATTTATGGTGCGTATTCTTTTTAGCAGTCACACCTTTTAGCATTGGTCGTACACGTGTATTGAGTGTAAGATGGCAACCAAGTTTTCTCTCCTAGATATGAGATTTTTTCCTTATTTAACCCTCTATAGGCTATATTTCATTTTTCTAGCTGACTTTTGTCACTGAGATCCTTCACTGAGAAAAGTATAATTTTACTCGTACCTACATAAATTTAATATTTAACTTAGGAATTTTAGGGGACTTTAGCAAATATTTTAAGATTGTTAGATTTTTTGAGTCCAAAACAATAAAAAAAAAAAAAATCAAGTATAATTGTTTTAAATGTTTCTAATTAAGTATTAAATTTTTCTGAGACAATTTATCATTTGATCTGGTATCATATCACGAAACTTAATGAGATGCACATGCATATTATACAATTTAAGGTATCTTAAATTTGAGTCAACCAGAAACGAATTAACAATCTTTTTGGTGTTAGCTACAAAATTAAAACTTTACCACACATAAAAATTATTTTCCCCGAAAGGAGGGGTTAAGCAACTCCCTTACTCTGATAATACTCTACATTAACAATCTAATATTACGAAGAGAAATTCGAGCCTTACTTCAAATTTAAAGACAGATCAGCGAGATAATGGTTTCTTTCGATAGTAGTTACGTCTGATTCACCGCAAAAATCAGGCTCGTAACTGATAGAACGAATCTGTAGATTGCATCGAACCGATCCACATCGGTTACGAATCTTCAATGGTACCCTTTCGTAGCACAGGTGCGCGAGTTGGTTGAAATTACTGAAAGTATCGAACCTGTGGTGGATGGGATGCAAAGTGTTAAATCATTCGGTGAGAGAGAACAAAGTCGGCGTATTGTTTGTGTGCCCGTGTAAACGCGAATAAGCGGGCAAATTGCGAAGGTTCGTAGCACTGCGGGTAGCCAAAAGGAAAGGAAAGGAAAAACTGGAGAAAAAAAGGATCTGAGGGAGTGGTCGGACGTAAGTAGGTCGGCTAAGCCGAGGCGTTTCGTCCGATCGAGCAGACAACCAACCACGAATGGCTAACGAGTCGAGGCTTCTCCCGCCCGAATGAATATCCAATCTGGCTCTTTCCGTTTGATCATGAACTTTGTCCTCGTATGTTCGTACAATACTATACAAGAGTCCAACGAAGAGTAGTTCATTTTTTTTTTAAATCGATTCTTTCCCTCTGTCTTTTTGTAAATGCAATTTGCGTAATAAATTGGAATCGTTGATGAGGTGATATAAAAATTTTCGACAGTTGAAGAGACTAGTTGAGTAATTAATTAAAAAAATTAAGTTAGTCAGTTTGACTCAGCCAAATGACTTAAAGATGCAAATTGCAGTCTGAATATCGTATTTTTCACTGCGGAGGCGAAATTCCAACAACTCAAGTCGCGAGGCATCAAAGACGATAAACGAACGAAAGAAAAAAAAACAAACGCGACGTCACCGCGTTCGTCATCGTGGACTCTTTAACCCGTTACTTTTTAACGTCAAGCCCCGTGGGGCTCACAGTCGAACGTTCTCGCTCGCCTTGGACCATATCTTTATAGCGATCGAGTTCGCGGGGCCTCATTTAAAATGGAACTGTCTACGCGGCGCGCCGGTTGCTGCTCAGACCCGAGCATTATTATCGTAGTATCTTTGTCATGTCTTCTGATTTCTGCAACAAGGGAAGCCCTCGTCAACCACGCGACGAAATCACCTGCGAAACGAGAACCGAGAATTTATAGCGGTAGATTAAGCCACGATATCGTAAATCTCCCGGTAAATTCGTTTCTTCAATGTCGCGCGTTCTTCTGGCGGCAAGTTCAATTTTTGTATGATACACTTGTTCTTATCGATATAATAATAGCGACAGTCATTATCGGGTTTTGTGCACGAAATTTTATACATTTGTTCTCTCGTCTTTCTTTGCTATACGAGTTCCTCTTATAATAGTAACGACAGTCATCATCAAGTTTGCTCGATTTATCCTCGAGGAGTCATTGAATTACAGTTTTCTTTATTTTCTTATTCCATACACGATTTTTTCTGTAGAGTACTTTTTCGAAAAAGAGCTTAGACTGATTTTACTATTTGCAACTATATAAAATATAGGAAGAAGAAATAATTGTTATAACTAGATTGGCGAACTAACTCTTGTTAATCCATAACTGATAAAATAGAATACGTACAAAAATCCTAGAAACTTTTCCTTTTGTTGTAATTACTTATACATTACAAGATGTATGTGTATCTCTTTATTGGCATATTTATGTAAACATTTCTACGTAATCAAATACGAATTATATTTTAAGTCTAAAGTTGGATATTTGCACAGATTCGTGTGCCTTTATCGTATAAGCGCAGTAGAGGAACGTACAAAGAGAGTTAGTTTAATATAGAACGAACGTTACGGGGGTGTTGCGTACGGTCAAGGCTCGAACAGCTATCAGATCTTTCTCGTTCACCAAGAGACCGTTCGGTCTTTCTTAACCGGTCTCTTCTCTCTCTTCTTCTTCTCTCTCTCTCTCTCTCTGTCTCTTCCTCTCCCTCCTTTCTTCTATCTCTGTCTCTTCCTCTCTTCGATTCTCGATTCTCGATAAGGGACTCGAGACGGCTGGATCCTCGGTACAGCTAAATTGCTCGAAAACTCGCAACGCGAGAGAGAATCGAATGGACATCGCTAGTCTCTCGGCAGGGAGCTGCCTCGTCCCTGCTGAAGTGGAGACTCGAAGTACCGGTTCTTGCTTCTTCCTCTCGCTCTCTCGTAGCCTCCCTTTCTCCCTCGCTGTCCAGGCGGAAGAAAAGAAGGCGGAGAAGGAACGAAGAGAGAGAAGGACAGAGAACACTTCCTCCGAGGAGGGAGGAAGCGACTCGACGAAGAAGAAAGATGAAGAAAAAGATCGGTACGCCGATCACGAAGCTTGCGCAGGTATTTATAGCACGGCCCCGGACCTGTTCGAGGGATTTGGTCCGAGAATCTCACGTATACCAGTCGATTCTTTTCTGTTCGAAGGTTGCTCAACCGCGAACAGGGCCCGCCATTTTGGTTCCTCTCCAGCGCAGACCTTCGACTTCGTGGTGTGACGCAACCGCTTGCGTAAAAGTCACGTCGTTAGAAGCGTTCTCGAAAAGTTTGGCCCACTGGTCTCTCTAGTACCGTGAAATCTTCTCTCTCTCTCTCTCTCTCTCTCTCTCTCTCGCTTTCTCTCTTTTTGATCGTAAAAACGTGTTTCGCCCGAGGAACATGGCTTTCGCGATTGGCTGTGGCAGCGGGAACGAAGGACGTTTGAAATTCTATATCGACGCTTTCGAAGATTGATTAATAGTAATTCCGTAGTATTTGTTATTTCGACTGTCCTCGAAGAGGTACGGAATTGAGCAATAATAAGACTGGAACCGAAAGTCAATCGTGAAACGCTCGTTAAACACTATTAGAAGATACAATTTTCTGTTGACAAAATCATAGTGGATTTAGCCACGAGTTAGCATTTAATCAAGGGTTCATTTCAATTCTTAACTCATGGAGCAACGTGATCATTCGTAATTTCTTACGATCGAATTTACATCATTTTATTTCTTAATAAATTGATGACGTAAAAGAAAGTGATAAAAATTCACCGATGTAATTTTAATTCTTCTGTAATTTTATGAAATTCTAAGGAATTGAACTATTTATTATATTGTGCTCTTTAATGAACTAAACTATTCATCTCGATAAATTTCATTTCATAAATCAAGTTTCTAACTTTGTTTCTCGTCGTGTTACATTTTCATGATATAAAATATAAATAGATTTATATCGTTACAACTTTCAAGCCACTAATTGGTCGATAATCGCGAGTGAGAAAAAAATTTATTCAGTAGAGCGGACTGTTCGATGAAAATTAACATTGCTCTTGCAATTAGACTACGGATTTTTATGCATTTATAAAAGTACACAAAATATACGAAAATATAAAATTGTGCTCTATTTCTTTAATTACGTCCATAGAAACATAAATTCGCCTACAGATTTAAAAAAGAAAATAACCGTAAACTCGCATTATTGCAACTCTCAGCTCTCTAATTAATCACAAGCCAGCAGTTCGTCGGGAGAAGAAATTTATTCGCTGTTTAAATTAATGCTCGAAAGCGTGAACAGAGATGAAAACGCGGAGCGGAAAAGGCTTTCCTCGTGACTGGCCCCATAACCGGCGCGCACGTGCCTCGCAAAAAGCGGCGCAGAGCGGCGCGGCGTGTCCTCGCGGCTGGTTTCCTGGTTTCCGCTCGAATAGCTTCGCCGGCCGACGCGATGTCCTCGTGCTCCATTCGCAAAACGCAGTCGGTGTCAAAGTCAAGAGATCGCAGACACGAGCGAGCCCGGCGATAATAGAGAGAAATTACAAACCCGAGCCTATACGGGGTAGACACCTCGAGGCCCGGCGCAACTCGATCAAACGATTCGAAACCGCGTGTAATTGCTTCCCAGACTGTCCTTGAAGGATGCTCCTCCTGGTTACGTTTTACCTGTCGTAAATATCATTGTCGAACCATGGAAAGTTGCACACTGAAACGTGTTGCTCGTTTCTACTTGTACGCGCAAGGTTATCATTATTTTATATTCAGAGTGTCGTTCGATCGAGTAACGCGCGTAGCTGTAACGCGAGCTTGAACAAAGCGGAGAATGTGAAAGAGATAACCGTAAAGCGAAATACTTTGTGGATGTTGATAAAAATTGGGAAATTTCGGTACGTCGATTTTTGACGCTAATTTCGATTGTTAAGTTTTATGAATTATCGTTTTATGATGATAGCGAGATATTTCAACATCTTGATGTTGTATCGTACTCCTTTGTTTCTTTCATTTAGGAAGTTTCCTTGAATATTCTTATACCGTTTGAAATTTTCAATATCGAAGTTTATTTATTTTTTTGAAGCATAATTGAAATTTGTCGAAGCTTGTTAATTGTTAGTTTAGAAATTTTCAATGTTGAAATTACACAGACTCTTCGGATTTTTAATATATGTATATATATCGTTGAATTTTTCGAAACTTTCTACACTTTTTTCAAACGAGTATCTCAAACGAGATGATTTAAACGGTTGATAGAATCTAACGCCCTTCACTGTTTATAAGAGAAACGGTTTTAGTGGAAGTACAAGTTAGATCGTGCGCGGAACAGCGTCGCTGTTCGAGGACGAATTACGAGACGGTGCGTGAAGGACGCGTGGAAAGAGAGTATAGCATGCGATACGGTACCTACGAACCCCCTCAAGGTTGCTCATAAATTCAACCATCCACGAGGAGAGCCCATATTATAACCGTTTGCTCATTACGTATTCCAGACGCGTCGGACATTGAATTTTCGTCGCCAGTCGTAGTCGAACTAAATTTGCTAATTTTAGTCTTCACTTTGTACAGCTTCGCAACAACAACTGATCTATCCCACTTTAATTTATTAAGAGTACCTATGTGCTCTTCCACTCTTCATAAAAGTACTTTTCAATCGAAAATTTTATAATGCTATTCTACATTTTCAAGCATCACCGACTTTAATTCACAATTTAATAATATAGTGTTGTAAAATTTTTCGACTATCGCAGCACTTTGATGCTTCAAATATTTTGCAAATAGTGATATTACAAACACTTGAAATATCTGGTTATTCGAAATATTTTCCGTAACACAGATTAACCCTCGCTAGCCATGAACAACGCTCACGTTCTATTTAATTTCGATGGATGACGTTGAGATTTCCTTTTTCTCCACTTATATATTTTGATTACGTTTTACAGTGCAATTAGCTAAGTTAGTTAAATACTATAATAAAAATTCAATAAATATATAGATATTATAATAAAATGAAGGAAAAGCGTGCTGAATGTATCTTGAAGTATCATAGCAAAATCATTCATTGTTAGTATAAAAGTATTGTATAAACATGAAAAAATGTAATACTATACGTAGATCGTGAGAAAACGGATGATGATCGAGCGACAACCCCAGAATCGTTACGCAGCAGTAGCCCAATAGCTTCACCACCACCGCAATGGCAATCAACGAACGCACCAACCAACACACCAAACAACACGCCAACAAATGCATCAATCAACACACCAATCAGTACAGCACCCCGGCGATTCATTTCGAGTATTCTTGGCGGGGATATCCCGTATGGAAGTAGAGGACATGTTATGACTAGGGCGGAACGTAAGGAATACAGTAGCCCACCAATCGCACCCTCCTCCAATGATACTACTCAATTTATCGCGAAATCGGAGAAGCTGGTGCTGCCAAGACCGAGCACACCTCCAAAGACACCAAGGGTCGAACCACCGACCAGGGTTTCGGTCATTCAAAGGGTACCTTCACAAAGCCAATCGACTTCCAGAAGGGAAGATAAAATCGAGATACCACAAACTCAAGAACCGGAACAGGTAAACCCTATCCCTTTGTTTATACCAGTTTTCTTCACGCATTTCGACATGTGTTCTCTATAATGTTTGAATAGCCACTTGTTTGATCTTTTGCAAGTTCGAGATTCTATTTCAATTCCTTCGATACAAGTTTCTCTTTCAACAGTTGAAAGTATGATAATATAAATTTAGACAATTATAAGTAATTATAAGTACTAATATAATGTATAGTAATAATAGTATGATGATATAGACTATAATTCAGTTTTGGATAGTATAACTTAATAATAATTTTTGAAACAGTATGGCACAGTAGTTTTGGAATAATTGTAGGAATTTTAAATGTATTGTACCATTAGTAGACTGCAGATTTTTATGCAAATTCATAATTACAATCAAGAAAGTAGATAGAAAATTATTACATATGAAATGTGTATACAGAATACAACACTTTGGATATTTTGCAAGTATATTTTTCCATATTATGTACATTCTGTGTAATTTTGAACTTTCAACATATAAAAATCCGTAGTCTAAGAGTTAAGATCAACTGAAAAAGAGAAGATTTTTAATATTTTAATAAAAACTCAAATCGTCGTATCTTATCTATAAATCACGCATACCTATAATCATCCTTACTCATTTTTCTCACACTCACTAAAGAGAGAAAAATAGAAAATAAAATTTAATCAAAAAATGAACAAAAAAATATATATATGTATATACAAGAATTAATTACACGAATGTTTCTCATCTTTCGAATTCTCACATATAATCACAATGGCGCGCAGTTCGCTTCGTTGGTTATTCATAAATCGAGGCTTGACTTGTCTAGCGCGTTCCTCTCGCGTCAACAGTCAACATCATTAGTAGGAAAAATTTCCTGAATACATATTACACGTGTACATATGTTAATGAATAGTGATTGAGCGATGCTCGGAGGTGCGTAACAACTGACATTGGACGTCATCTTTGCAGGAGCAGCCAATTGATTACGCTGTGCCGAAGAGGAAGGAGGAGGATGAAGAACGAGGCCGCGAAAGCGCAAAAGTGTCGCGCGCAATCGGTAACTCGATCGCTAGGCCTCTTTTGAACATGAGACTGTCCGGACCCCAAATAGTCCACGCTGCTGCCGGTCATGGAAGAACGTCAAATTCCGGTAGCAGCGGCAATTCGGGTTCCAGCGGCGGCTCAAGCAATTCTGGGAGTTCATCGTCGTCAAATTCCGGCGGAAGCGGCAGCTATTGCGGCGGTGGTGCTGTCACAGGTGGAAGCGGAGGTGGAGGTGCTGTTGGCGGCGGCGCAGGAGGCGGTATGAATCCTGGGGGGAACGGCGGTCGTGGAAACTATGGGCCAAGTTCGCCACCTACTGGTTCCTTGCCACCTTTCTACGAGTCACTGAAAGGCGGGAACAATTTAGCAAATTTTACAAATCAGTACAATAGTACACAAGGTATGATAAGATCTTAGAATCATAAACGTAATTAGTAGGTTGTTTTCAAATTTGACTAACGCAATCACGACAGTCACGTCTTATTAAAATGATAATGAAATCTGAAAATGTTCATGCACTTATTATGACTTGGTGTACATATTGCGTATTTATAATATATTTAAATGTAATTAGTAAACTACGGATTTTGATGCATTTATGAGAAATATGAAGTTGAAAAAATACGCAACATATGTGTGTAATAAATTAATGTAAAATGACGTGAAAGAGTGAAATTTTAAAGCAATAATTTAATAAACAGTGTATTGTAGTATCATCAGATTGCTATTCTTTTGCTATTCTTTTCTTTATAAAGTTGATCAATGTGGCCTTTCAATTGAGATAATTATATAAATCCATATTCCTACAATGAACATGTAAGAAGGAATGATTTCTTATCTTCAATTTTCCAAACGTTACTCATATTTTTATTATCCAAACTAATAGGAAATGAAAGATGTAGCTACGAGATGCCACTGTAACATGCAATTAATATGTAAAATATCCAAAAATCTATTATCAATTACATCTGATAAGTGAAACGAATCATTGTTCAGATCTCATTTCTTCAATCGTGTTCAAATCATACTTGCTTAAATAGTCTATTAATAAAACTCGATCGATGGAATACAAATAAAGTAATTGTCTCAGGTAATGGTTACCTGATACCATCGCCGGCAGTAGGGATGGAGTGTGACGCGGGCCAGCAAGATGTGAACTCGCAGCATTCGCAATACAATGCCCAAGAGGGCAAACAGTACTCCCTGCTGCAGAATGTTTGCGCGTCGTACGGCCTAACACTAAAGGAGGAGGAAGATCTGTCCTCTTACAAGATCCAGGCGAACGATTTACTATCTGGACAATACGGGGCTTACGACGTAACTGATACTGGAATGATGGTGGACATGGTAACCGGCGCTGTTGTAGATCCTCTTCAGTTCACCGCCACTTTAACCTTCAGTTCACCGTCGGATCACACCGCTCTCCTCGAGAGTTTGAGCGACGCTGCTGATTTGTTTCTACCAAGGTTACAGCCTGAGGACGGCAGCAACGATCTCCTCGAGGAATCGCTGCACTCGCCAGCTTCGGCTGCAAGCGGGATTGGTCAGGATGGAGGTCAAATGACAACACCTGTGGAACCTAGTGTCGATCCTTTTCCGGAACACAACATGGCTTTGACGAGGGGTTTCGACACGTCGAGGTAACTGTTCACAAACGATTTCTCGTACTCGAATTGCTTTCGATATTCGCGATATGTTTATAAAAGTATTCGATTAGATTTAATTGATGAACAAGAATAACGGAGCAGTAAAATCAAACTAGAAATCCTCATTTCGCGTATAGTAAAATAAAGTTAGATTTCGTCTTCTAGAGAAGTCAAAGTTTTGTTCGGACCAAGCGTGTTTAAACTGCGTATTTAAAACTTTTACATAGTTTGATTTGCTTGGACTTCGTTCGGTCACACATTTATATGTTTGTTTTTTTAATTTCGGACAAAGTCCGATGTCTATCATGTAATTACTAGCGCCCCTTACATTGATTGTTTAAAAGTATGTTTGAATTTGATTTGTTTCAAGTTCTCAAACTTTCGCGCGCGCGCGATATAAGATATCAAATCTCTCTCTCTCTCTCTCTCTCTTTTTCTCCGTAATTTCCCAAACCGAGTAATTCATAATTATTAGTCGGTATAGTCAAACTTAACTCTTCTTATCATCGAGGAATTAATGAAGACAACCAACTAGACGTTAAACATGAGGTTTTGTGAAGTCTCCAATTGAACTGAATATTAAATCGTGAAAGAAAGCTGTAAAATTCGCTTCGACTTATCGTCGAGAAATCCTCATGAATTAAATGAAAAATAAAGTCAAAAATTGTTTGCCACCCGTTGTAGAGTAATACAAATGAACGACCATCTCTGTTTAGACACTACACGGCAGCTCCTCAACATTTCAGCACGTCGAAATTAGGATTGAGTTATACCACCGGCGAGTCGAGTTATCAATCTGTTTCCAAGGAACGTCCGGAATTGGCGCTACATATTAATCAAAGTCATCAACACCAGTCGGAGCCGCAGTTGCAACAGTTGCAGATACAAGTGCAGTTGCAGCAACAGCAACAGCAGCAACAGCAGCAGCAACAGCATCAGCAGCAACAATCCGCAGCAACCTCTCAACAACAACACCAAGGACTACTCAGTCCGGGATTAAGCTTCACCGGTAGTGGTTAGTGTTTATATCGCTTCTTTTTTGTTTCATTCTTCATGAAACAACTTGCATCGCTATATTCGATATATTTTTCAAATAAAGAGTTTGAAGCTGTAGTTACAAAAGATATGTATTCTATAAGGAATGAAACATCTGAGGAACGAAACACAAATAGTGATATATATTCAGTATATTTATATGGAGATCACACATGAAAAATATAATGAAGCTCTTTTTGTTAATTTTCTAATGCCTTTCCATCGCTTGGTAGCTGATAAAATAGTCGAAGAAAAGAACAATTTGATAGACTTAAAGATATAATTTTAAAACTGAGTGATAAATCAATATTTTGTAAGAAATATATATAATAATAACAATATTAGTTTATTCCTAGTATTAACTAGTTAGTTTAATTTAATACTAGTTTACTAAAGATGTTAAAGTATTCTTAGTAAAGTAATATTTAATTAAATTAAACTAACATAGGAATAAACTAATATCTGTATTATTTTTTTATACATCAAAAATGTATAGGACAGACATGTACATTTTAAGTGTTCCTCTATGAAGGACGAAAAAATTTGTTTTGTGTGGTCTTCATATATTCAGAAGTTTAGGCGCCACTATAAGTTATGTTGATGTTATGAGTACTACAATATACTCAAGAATAAAATTAAACGTTTGATCACGTTGATTTTAGGTCTGGAACTAGATTCAGGTAGCAGTGTGGGCGGAAGTTTACCAAGTCCGGGAGCAGCGAGTTGTTCCTTGGACGCCGCCTCGACCAGCACATCACCGTCCTGCGCTCTGATGGAACATGCACCGAGTCCGGTAGCTACGGTTTCTTCCGCGTCGGTGAATACCGTGCAACCGACTGGACCGGTCGGAGAACCGCCACTGTCGCAACGGGTCGGTGTACTTCAGCAAAGGGTAAGCACCCGAGATTGATCCAGGCAAAAGCATATTTTTTATTTATGAACTCGAACACGGCTAAGATAATCTGTATGGCACTGTTGCTCGATCCCGAAAGCTCCCTCTCCTTTCCTTTCCTTTGCTTCTTTTTGAGCTCTTTAGCTTTCTTGACTTTTTTGTTTTTGGCGGACAAAATATCAAGACGATGTAGGTCGTCGTCTGTAAGAATTCCTTGTAAAAGATCTATTTCAGCTTTCTCTGCTTGATATACCAGAACGCTTAAACATTGCCATATAGATAAGCAAGATCTCTGAGATGATCATTATTCGTAGAATCATTATCGCTGTTCCATTCAAAACTCATCGAAACTCGCGCGACTATGCAATGCCAATCAAATTGAGTGCTTCATCCGTCATCGATTAAATTGCAAAAATGTGTGATTAATTGACATAAGTGGAATTAACATGTTGGTTTTCTTTTAGCTGGGACTGCCTGGTGATTGTCAGCTGGAGTTCGTAAACGGCGGCCACGGAATTAAAAATCCTCTGGCGATCGAGGGTCAGAGACAGGCTGCGGCTAATCGCGAGGAGGAGAGGGCGGCTCGACCTCCGCCTGGCAAGGTAAACGTCATTCTTTGACGCTTTTCCTCACTATATATCACATGTTTTATTAAACTGTCCGGAGATTTGCATACCTCCAGTTGTAGATTTAGTGCTTTGCACGCCTAGATCCCAGTTTCTGATTACTGTTCCAGTTTTATCATTGTTACATATTTTAT
Source organism: Melipona quadrifasciata (assembly GCA_001276565.1). Lineage (NCBI taxonomy): Eukaryota > Metazoa > Arthropoda > Insecta > Hymenoptera > Apidae > Melipona > Melipona quadrifasciata. The sequence goes on along the minus strand of KQ435720.1, from coordinate 2,374,508 downwards.
TCAATTCTACATACTTGTTAACACGCCAAGAAATATCCGCAGAGGACATTTAATAAGTGAAGAAAAAAAAATTCGTTGATTTTCAGGATGATGATCCGAACCGCTTCACGTGTCATGTGTGTAGTAAGAATTTTAGCTTGCAACGATTGTTGAATCGCCACATGAAATGTCACAGCGATGTGAAACGTTATTTATGTACGTTTTGCGGCAAAGGTTTTAACGATACGTTCGACCTGAAGAGGCACACCAGGACGCACACCGGTGTTCGACCCTATAAATGTAATCTTTGCGAAAAGAGTTTCACCCAGAGGTGCTCTTTGGAGAGTCACTGTCTTAAGGTTCATGGTGTTCAGCATCAGTATGCGTATAAGGAACGTCGTACAAAGGTGAGGATGAAATGATGGTGAGGATCAATGATGTATAAACGTGTTTTCCAGTCATTTCTGAATCGCGATATTTCTTATACACATTTCTATTTAATATTTAAAAAAATATTAAAAATAAATTTAATTAAATA
>KQ435720.1:2333405-2349648 GCA_001276565.1 Melipona quadrifasciata | reverse complement strand
ATATGTATGTATATATATATATATATTATTTTACTTATGAAAGTTATTTTACTTTCACTTTCACATTTTAAGAAGTTACATATCAACAGTGTTTTGTATTTCACGTGATATGTTTTCCAAAGTCTCAATTTCTGTAGAATCAATATTGGTAGAAATATCTATAAGAACTTCTTGTCGTTTCCCAACTGTTGCGCTTGCTAAATCAAGTACTTCCTGCAATATTTCCGCTGCTGCAGTTATAGAATCACTCATTGACTCTTCTTCTTTTGAAGAATTTGATTTCAGAATTTCCACATCATTTACACTAACATGTTTCTTATCAGTTGTACTATCTTCTTTTGATAATACATTTTCCTCCAAAACTTCTGATTTTTTAAAATCAGAATCATTTATTTTTGTTTGTATTTTATTTTTGTAAAAGGATTTTCTTTTCTGTGTTAACTTAGGCGATTTTTGTTCGGTAGATATTGTTATATCGTCTTTATCATCGACTCCTACTTTTGTTTCATTTGTCGTTCTATCATATTCAGTATTACTTTGTTCAATTTTCTTAGGAACATCAGTTACAAAATCTTTATCAATTTTATTTGAACTTTCCTGATTAACTATATGAGACTGTTGTTCATTGCATACTACTTCGTCTTGTTTATTTTCTTCTTTTTTATTATCTTCTGCATTTATATATTTCTCTCCATCTTTTTCTGTTTCTCTTTCTTCAGATACTTCAATTTTAATTTGTTTTTCTTCTACTTTGGTTTCATTGTTTTCTTGCTTATCTTTTACTATTTGTTTATCGTTTTCTTTATGTTCTTCTTGTTTATCTTCAGAATCATTATTATTCAAAATTTGTATTATTTGTTCTGAATTCAGACAGTCTACAAATCTATGAATGCGTTCACCAATTTTGAAATTATTTTTATTTTCTTTTTTATTTTCTTTATTCTTGTCTTCTTTAATTTCATTTTCATTTTGCACTGACCAATCTGCGGTATTTTTTTCTAAAACTTCATGTAAATCTTCTGTTTTTTCCTCTTCTATTTGTAAATTTTCTATTTCTTTCTCAGTTTCTTGTAAATTTTCTGTTATTTCTTGTGAATGTTCTGTTTCTTCTTTGCTTTCTTTTTGTAAATCTTCTGTTTCTTTCTCGGTTTGTTTTTGTAAATCTTCTGTTTCTTTTTGTAAATCTTCTGATTCTTTTCGTAAATCTGCTTCTTTTTGTAAATCTTCTGTTTCTTTTTGTAAATTTTCTGCTTCTTTTTGTAAATCTTCTGCTTCTTTTTGTAAATCTTCTGTGTCTTTCTCGGTTTCTTTTTGCAAATCTTCTGTGTCTTTCTCGATTTCTTTTTGCAAATCTTCTGTGTCTTCTTCGGTTTCTTTTTGTAAATCTTCTGTTTCTTTCTTGGTTTCTTTTTGTAAATCTTCTGTTTTTTCCTCAATTTTATGATCGTCATCAAATTCGTTCATAACAAGTTTTACATCAACAACATCTTCTACTGCTTCCTTTTTGGTTAAATCAATTTTATTTTCTATGTCAGAATTTGTATCTGCATGATTATTTATGTTCAAATCTATTTCATTTTCTAACAATTCTTCCTCATCATCTTCTACCGTAATTGTTTCAGACAAATCTTCTGACTGATCATCCATTACTTTGCTTAGTCCTAATATATTTTTTGTCAAAATTTCAGGTTCTAATTTCTGTAATTTTAATTCTGGTTGTTTATAGTGAGTCAATTTATGCGTCAATTCTGTAAGTTTATTTTCATAACTGGCACCACATTCATCACATACATATGTTTGAGTCTCAAATATATTTTCAGAACTTAATGATTGTAATTCTTGATAAGTTGTAACTGCAGAAGATTTTATGAGTCTCTTAATATAAATTTTTTTTCTTCGTACATTCTTTTCAAGATCCTTCTGATTTGTAGAGTCATCAGATATTTCTATAGTAGATGAAGTACTTGTATATCTAGGTCGCTTTTTCCTTAATATTACACCTTCGTTTGATGATGATTCATCACTTATGTCTAAGCTTTTCATTATAGGAATACCACTTAAAATAGTTTTTAATCTCTTACGATCATGTTTATTGTCGACATCTGCGTCGGATAAGGATGAACCAGTTGCTCGTTTATGTTTTGTTAAAGTTCTTCCTTGTCTTCTTGTAACACGAGAATCTGTATCACATGTATCTCTCTTCTGTGCAATTTTTTTATGTTGTGTTATTGTTGTTTGTTGCTGTTGAATGTTTGTATTCAAATTAGTTTTACTTACTTCTTTGGCATCAGACTTGTATTTCTTATTAGGTACATCTTTATTACTTGTGTCCTCATCTACAGTCTTTAAACTTTTAACAGAACGTTTTTGATTCTGTTTTCCTACATTATTTCCTATGTTATTGATTGTTTTATTAGATTTATTTTCATTTCCTAAATTTTTGTCTGTTACAATATATGTCTTATTACCTTCATCATCCTCATCAATCCTATAGAGTTTTTTCTCTCTATCAGTATTTTTTAATACATCTTTTAGAAAAACTGTACAAAGTTTGATTTCAGTGGAATTTTGTTGTACTTGTTTTTCTATTTTATGAATGTTCTCATTTTTCCAACAACTTTTACATGCAATATTTCCAGTTTTCTGAGTCTTGTACATGTCATCATCAGTTTTAATAGAACTATGACATTTATTACAAACTTGTAATTTTGTGTTTTCGTTTAATTTGTTATTTCTAGATCGTGTACGAGTCATTTCATCAATATCACTCTTTGATTCCTGCAATATGTGTAAATTTATTCTAGCAGAATCAGTAGTGGTAGTTTTGCGGCTTACAACAGCTGTTTTTATCTTTAACAAAAAAATAAATTTAGTAGGAATTATTATTATTATAATCAATATAACATAATATAATATAATCAATAGTATATAATATTACCTTTGGGAAAATTAATTGATCAATTTTGTTCAAATTTATTTTCTTATTGGCTGTATTTTCCAATCTAATTGCAGTTTCTTCACATATATTCTTTAAATCTATCAATACATCTATTAGATATCGACAAGGTAAACATATGAATTTGTTTTTCTGAATGTTTCCAATTTGCTTAAAAATATAAAAATCATGTTACTCATCTAATAATTTTAAATACAATTAATAAACTATATAAAGTATATCATACCTCTTTATTAAAAATTTCTTGTATTTTATGAAATGGGTTATATTGCAACTTTTCTTTACTAAGATCAAAAATGAATTCGTTTTTTGCTGGTTCACAACATAAACCACAACAACGTCTGCGAATATTTGGTTTCTGCTTCTTTTTAACCTTTATATACTTTTGTACAAAAGAGCTGCATTGATTCAATTCGTATGCACATTTGTGACAAATTTTGGTTGGCAATTGGTCTGTTCTTAATATCTATATAAGTAATAACGATTAATAAAAATATATAGAAATAACATAAAGATTAATAAGTATAAAAAGAACAATATAATAAAACACAAAGATTGACACATATAACAGATTATAAATATCTCATGACTTTATATGATTGATTATTGATAATTCATCTTATGAAATTATGGTATATTTACTATATTTAATTTTATGAAGGAGAAAATGGGAAATAAATAAATTGTCATAAAATGAATATTATTTAAACCAATTACATAAATATATTTAATACATATATTTAATATAAGTGCATTTGAAAATAAAATTAAATATACTATTAACATATTATCGATAAAAGCAATATTGCTAAGTTTAACTGTTAAATTTAACTCATAAATTATCATAAAGTATGGAATCATTGTATAATATCTCGTTAAACAGTAGAACCATGATCTTTTGAACACTCTGCAAAATAGTATTAATCTTGCATCATTAAAATTTCTGTATGCAACATTAACCAAATAGCTCTGTGTAATATACAATGTCTCCGAATTAATGATATAATAAAATATATATTAGTTGTTTACAATGTACTAATCATTATTATAATATTATCACACTAATAAATCTGTTTCTTATACTTAAACGTAATTATAATGAAATGAGTCTGAGCACTTTGTTCGAATATTTATGTTATTCCATGTGCACAAATATAACGCACGCTCGGACGTGAATTAGCAAATTTAACTCGAATCTCTCAATAAATTAATAATTCTAAGCACGCAGCTTTTCTCTAGAAAATTACCTTAATAAATGAACAAATCTCAAATTGGTCATAATATTGTTGTTTATTGTCCGTCGTAATATCCAAGAAAACACCTTCATCGCTTGCACAAAGAAAACACTGTCTCGACATATTGATGTACAGAACTTGAAGATCAAAAATTGATTATTATAAATAAATTAATCAAACATTTGGAGATGTCAAATATAAATCTGATAAAAAACTTACTTACATTAAGTAACAAAATTCAGTAAAACGTAATGGCTTGGCGGTATTCGAACTAAGATGGCGTACAACATATTACATGTTATGTACCGACATGTCAATACGCCGAAAGCATATATACTTTATATTTTAATCGTTACATTTAAAATTTTAAATGTCACTTAAATTTTACTTATTAGCAATGAAATAAGAGAAATTATTGTAGAAGGTAAATAATGATTATTTTCTTTCCAGATTTTCTTTATTAAAGTAATTTTACGATATTAAATATTCATAACGCTTTTATTTCATCAAGAATGTGCAAACTTAAATATTTTGGTCAATTTATATATATTAAAAACATGTACATATCTATCAAAAAACATCGATATTTCCACTTTATATTTATTGTTCACGTTGAGATAAATGTGACATGATGTATTCCTGATATTGTTGTATGGAAACTGTTAAATCATTTCCTATTGACCTGAGAAATAAAAATATTCAGTATTTTATTCATTGTAATGAGAGAATTTTAATAAATCAATCACCTGATAAATTCTGTCATATTTTTAGAGAATTCGAAAAAATCTTGCATATAGGTATTTGTAAAATCCATGAAAGTTTTTTTAATAATACCATTCGTTTGTTCATTTTTTGGTTTTGTTTCTTCCAGCTTTGATTGTTCAGTCGGATCTTTAATGCCGGTCATTATACTTAATTGCTAAACAGGGAAAAATTGAGTGAAAAAAATGACTAATTCATTTGTTGTCAAAGAAATATATCATAATACAGTCGAGACAGAATATTCCTCTCCTAAAAGTCTTGCGATGATTTATGACGGTAAGTTTCACTTTAACAAATTCAAAAATCACGCGCGAAACAATGTGAAGACATGAATACACGTGGGTGGCATGACACAAGAGTCAGACATATTGAATATTTACAACGAGTATAACATATGTCAGTATAACATATACACGTTATATTTTTAAAAATATTTAAGAACAGTTGTATTTGCATGTAAATTCAATTCTCGTGATGCATTATGTAATATGAATAAATTATAAACGGTGTTAAAAGGTTTATAATAATAAAAGATTGTATACTTGTGTAATTACAATGAATCGTTATTTTAATGAGAAGATTGCTTCTAGAGAATATATTTGTTTAATATATATTTCATTCCTCGACTTCAAATGATCACATGACTAAAATTTTTCTAATAGAAAACTGCCAAATAGGAGCACCGTTGCGATTCTATCTTCATACAGAGGATTTATTACGAGGATTTAATACGCACACGATATGCAATACACACAATAGCCGACGGTCGGTCGATTCTATTTTGCATGATCTGGACGAGAATTATCACCGATTTAACAAAGGTAGAGGTCACTATAAAAGCCGACAACGAACGCAGAACAATGTTCCTTGTCCTGCTTCGCGCGGTACTATAATTTCTAAATTTAGTGATTGCTCGTCTACGAATTATTGTTTTCGTCGATCTGGTCAGTCCAACCTAATGGACTACTGATCGAATTCAGGGTTAGCAGTTTCTGCGCGCTCGCGGTTCTATGTAACGACGCGCGCATTTACGCGGGTAAAATTTTAAAGTTTAAATAAAAAAGCGTGTATATCGAGCATTACAAGGACATATTTCAAAAACATTAGACAATTAAAATATGAATCTTGCTTTTCAGACACTCGATTCATAAAAAACAATTTGTACTATTTGTTTTTTCTTCGGCTGGGTATTATTAGCGTTCGCAGCAATGTCACGAAGCACAGCTTCTACGGCTTCCTCCCATTCTTGATCTTTTGAATCTTCTCGATTGAAAGAAGTTGACCACTTTAAGCGTGGCATTGATATTACTGTCAAAACTTTTCTAAAATTAGCAACAATATAATAATTTTTCAAGTGTTATAATTATAAACCGTGCAACTCATCAAGTAATAATTACCTGAGATCTGAATGTAGCGCAGACATATCTCCACCAGCTTGTTCACCTAGTCTACGAATAGTTTCTGCCAGTGGTCCGCTAAGTCTCTGCAATCTTCGCCACGATTGAGCATACTGACGTCTCACAAGCTCAATAATGGTACTTGTTAATGCCAAACCAACCAAGATATAAAGAGTACATAATAACGTGTACTTCGGTTTTTCTGCATAAAAATGATAATAGGAGTTACGCGTACAAATAACAAAATATTCTCCTATGCGTCGCGGGTTTATGCGACCCTTTGAAATTTCTTTCAACTGTAACCAACACATGTGTCAATATTTACTAGGTACTAAATCACCGAATCCTATCGTAGTCATTGTGACAAAACAAAAATAAAATCCATCGAAAAAATTCCAATCATCTTCCCATAACATGAACATGCCTGCACCGCAAGCTAGATACAGGAAAAGTAAAATAATCGCCGCAAATGCTCCTGTAAAACATATATATATAATATTTTCTTTTCATATAAAAATTTATAAATTATTTTATATAAAAAATATTTAAGAAAACAATGTAATTATATCGAATACATAGTTAATTGTTATTTTGATCTTTCCATTGTATTGAACAATTCAAATGGATTAATCGAACTTACCAAGTGATCGTCTTCCGGCTAGATTTGTCGGAATGCAGGAAAAAGAAAAGGAAAACGGAAGTTTCGATTTTAGAGTTAAACCGATTTTAACTACACCTCCGGCAAATAGTTTTCCCCAATCAGCTATTACTATCAGCGTCAAAGGTATACCAACGAATGCGAATAAGATGCAGAACATCCTTCCCCCGTTAGTAGATGGTACAACGTTCCCATATCCTTAAAACGGTAAAAAAAAAGAAGAAAAAAGAAGGGAAGAATAACAAACAAAAACATAAAATTTATTATGACTTATGAATTTTGAGTATTTAAAATTATATATGATGAGAGAAACTGTAAGCAATACAGATTGATGTGAATTTAAATTTCAATTACACGGTTTGTTATTCAATTGTTATTCATTACCAATTGTAGTAAGAACAGTGCTTGCAAAAAATACGGCTTGAAGAACACTCCATCTTTCAGTTACGATTGGTGGTAAATCTGCCGCATCTCGATTTTCTTGGTCTATAGTATCTGTCACAAAAGAAATCAAAAAACCACCTTGTGCTGCTTCCTGAACTGCCTCTTCGTAAGCACGTAATTTCACGCTGACCTGTCAATAATTTTTGTCTCTCATCCTTTCTAACTATTCAAAAACTATTCGCACATTTTAAAAATATTAATTCGACTTTAACAATGATTTGTAAAATGAATAATATTACGAATCGAAATTTCGAAATGTATCGTCAATGATGAAAATATCGACTTACTAATGTGCGCAAATTTGACACATCGGTATTGTTGGAAACGGCATTAATAAATGAATATCTTTCAGCGTGTAAATTGGCGCGCAAAACTTCCAAACGCGTTAACTCTGCCGGAAGTTCGATATGCCGAAAGACCTGTCAATAAAAATTATAATAATAATCAAACTTCTAGCGAGTTGGTATGTAATTGATATATTTCAGTAATGTCTTAAAATTGCACAGCTTTAATACAAGAAATTAACGTTATTTACAAATGACATTTAATATACTTGTTTGTCAACGTCTTGACTCTTAATGATTGGTTGTTCAATATCATTTTACATACTTCAAATGCATGTTCGGTTTGCATTTTGATAATGTTGTTCGTTATTTTATTTTACGAGGGAAAATATTACGAGGGAATTATTTCTAATATTATCAGATAATATTTTTGCAAAAATATATGACATATGATACATTAATTTTTTAAGAATAACAAACTAAAATAGGAACAATATATACAAATATTTAACAAAGGAGGTTAGTATTAATCACATCGAGTCACACGATTGGTCCATTGCTAAAAATAAAGATACCAATTGGAAATCCAGCTCTGCGTTGTTATTTCTGTAAACATTCTATAAACTTACGTAAATAGTTAAAGAAGTTTGAACATACTTTGGTACATTTAAAAAGATGCAGTCGAATCATTTATCATTAAAATTTTTTGTGGACTTTTAGATGATTCTTTCAATACTTATAACTAATGATTTATAAAAGATTACTATTTTTTTAAATATTTAACCTTTTATATAATCAATTTAAAAAAAAAATAGAATAGCGTTAATTGTTTAGTTTTCTTTTCTCGTGCATATGTTTAAAGCTTTGACTTACCAAACCACCAATTGCTGTGTAAAGCATTAAAGCAATCAACAATCCTACGTGACCAGCAATTGACTTGATTTTTTGTATATATATTTTTTGGAAAAATCTTTCTTCCGTAGTTTGTTCGGTATTTTCTTGGACAAATCCCACGGATAAATTCGACTTTTTAATAGACATTTTAGACACAGGAGTTTTAAAGAGCATGCAACTGCTTCCTATACTCGAGGAAGACTGATTTGGTTCGTCCGAAACTTCTACAATCACTTCGGTTATTTTCGTATAGAAGAGCGAATGAACTGCGGTCATAAAATTTTGTCCAGAATTTAAATTTGTCAGGCATCTTTGGGGAACACGATTAGTACTAAATTTTCATACGTGGCGCCTGTGGCTTGATCATTATTATATCTATTCTTGTTATATTTTATTTATTAAATTTAATCTGATTTAGTATAAGTTTCCTAAATGTTTAGTTTTCAAAATATATTCTATAGAAAGATATTTTAATTAACAATTTAATTGTTAAAATTTTTAGTTTTTTCAACCACAATCATAATAAAATTTATTGTGAATATCCGAATCACTTCAGTTTTGAAATTGTAATTAAATTGTAATTTAAATTGACTATAATAGAACGTTCTCTTCAAAACAGAAATAAATAAAAAGAACAGGTATAAGCACAGACGAAATATATTCCTATACATCTGTGAAATAAGCATTGACTAAGGATAGACCAAACATTAAATAAAATTCGCGTCTGAAATACCGACCAAAAAAAAAAAATCACTGATTATTTAGCGTATCCTGCGCTCAAACAACGGTGGATTGGAGAACTATAGAACAAGTAAAATACAAACAGGAGAGGAGTATAGAAGAAATTAAACTTGTTCAATACTTATAAACAAGCTAAATAATTGTCAATTTTTAGAAATATAGAAAACCGTTTCATTGTCATAAATGAATTATTGAAACTATGAAACAAGCTTCAGATTCAAGTTAGAGCTTAAATATGGAACATTTGTTTCCTTTTTCAAAAACCCTGAGTCAAGAGCTCGATATTCTTCAAGTTAAATACGGAGACATACACTTAATTGGAACAATGGGCGGGACTCGTGCGTAGTCACCTCCTCGTGGTGAGACCTGATAATTGATATCATTTTTCAAAAGTAAAATTTTACGAAACGATATCAAGCTGAGAACTATGCAGCATATAGTCCACTCAACATTCTGCAAAACTCTATCATTCGAACCAGTAAACTGGACTGTAAGAATAACTAGTTGATAAATAAAATACTGAAAATCGAAGAATCGAATTTCCATTGACGAATATCAACTAACCTCAGACAAAAAAATTTATAAAAACAACCGTACCAAACTAACCGCTCGACGACAGGATTTGATGTGCTTCCTTAAGGCTTATGTTCTTCTGATAGGAAACTTCTGATAGGAAAATCTTCAGTCAGAAATTCCTCCTTGTTCAAGAGTTATTTCAGTTCAAATATTTATCGAAAAACCTCTGTACCAAGAAAAGGAGGATATTGCCGTCCTACCTCCTGCCTCATATTCTCATCATAGAAAATTAGAATTTTCAGCCAGAAAATCCTCCTCGTTCACGAGATATTCCCGCTGAACTGCTTGGCGGAGGGCTTTGTTGTTCTACCTGCTCATGTTCCCGTCAAGGTGTTTTCGAAAAATTTTTGAATGGGAGTCGCTTAAGAATTATAAGATATTCTCTAAGGAAGGTTCGAATATTTTTTCGGTAATTGTTCGTCAAATAATTATTATTAAGTAAGCGTGACTGATGTTCCATATTTCAAAGTTTAATTTCTTCTACACTTCTCGTCTGGGCCTATATCGTTTTTAGTACAGTTTTCCAATGTATTGTTGCTTTAACCACAGCCGTTGTATTTACATATACTTTGCATCGTAGCGCTGAAAAATCAGTGACTTTTTTCCTGATCGATATGTCAGACTGTGTTATAGAAAATCCAATTTCATGTCTCGTCTATTCTGTCGTTGGCCAATGGTAGAATTGTATATACATGTGTTCTGTAGAAAATATGGGCTCTCTGTACAGTCGGTAATGAAGTATTATGGAAGTATTGCTAATGTCATACTCAAAAGAAATTTTCAATAACGAAAGAGAATAAATATTCAAACAGAAATAGCAACGATTCGTTAGTTAATTGAAGTAATATTCGTGATGTTTTTCAAGAACTATTTTGACAATAAAATTTAATAACTAATTTTTGTGAGTATGGCTTATATATTATATTATGTGACAGGTTAGAAAACACATTAGTGTGACAGGTAGTTAGATAAATAAGAATAAATCAAGTATCAAGTAGAAAAATAAGAAAATATAGAGAATTTAATATTGTATTATAATATAATAAAAATTTGTAATTAAAATTTATTAGGTTGTTTAATCAATATATATAATTGTTGTATTTAATGTTTTAGTAAATATTTGAGTAATTATATTATCTATTATTTCACTCAATATCTATAAGATTATGTTATATTAATATTTATCATTATTCACATTAACTAATATTTTTTAAAATTGTTACTATGTAAATTTTCTAATATATATGAATGTAATGTGATTATTAATATATAATTTTAGATCATGACTGCAGTTAAAGTTCATGGTGGAATTGACATTTTAAGACTTCCTGTTAATCAAGAAGAACATGTGTTTCATCCGTGGCACATTAAATACACACAGTCGCATATACTTCATTCTAAATGTTCTAAAAGTGAAAATGGCTGTGGCAATAAGGATTCTGATGCCTGCCAATTTTGCATGTATATCAGATAACTTTGATTATATATAAAACTATGGTAGATATATCATGTAAATAATTTGTAGTTTCAGCCACACTTTAGAATTGCCACACATGCCAGATATGGTATTCCCAAATAATATATTAACGTTAAAACATCAGGATGGAGCATTCATACAATTTAATGCATTAGATGCTTTGAAAACTGTATCAAATGGAAAAATTAACGTTCAGTTAGCGTGCGCAGAAGCTTGGAAAGAATCCAGGTAGAGATATATTTTCTTGTTTATCAATATATTTTTTTATAGTAACAATAGTAACAATATATATTTTATAGATATATGTTTTATACCTATATATTTTACAGATCAGAAAGCAGTGAATATTTAGAAGAAAAAGTAAAACCGTTTGATTGGACATTCACCACTACTTATACTGGGACAATATCCAATTTTGAGATTCAAGAAACTAATGAACGGATTGATGTGGATAAATTAAAGAGAAGGGAAAAGATTCTTTTCTACCATGATTTGACATTGTTTGAAGATGAACTTCATGACAATGGCATTGCAGTTTGTTCTGTAAAAATTGTAAGTGTATGTGAATACTCTTAAAAGGAAAAAATATAGCTAAGTTTACTCTGTTATTATCTTTAATAGCGTGTTATGCCGAGTAGTTTTTTCATTTTATTACGATACTTCTTGAGGATTGATGGTGTAATGTTAAGGATAAATGATACACGTTTATATCATGAATTTGGTCAAGATTACATATTGAGAGAGTACACATCGAGAGAAGCCAAGGTTGGAGAAATTCGTGTAAGATATTATTTAATATATATTTTTAATATCCAATGAAGTTACTATAACTTCTCATAAAGGACCACCTTATTGTACCTATTTCAATACGTAATACGTAAATTGATGATCAATGATTATTATGCTTTTAAGATTGCACCTCCGTATCGATGAAATAACATGTGCATTTTTTCACAGATCCTTTCCACAGCCCCATTGTTGATAAAATATACTATGTTTGCTGTTCGTTCATATTCCTTCAGTTATAGAATTTTTGCATAAACGAAATAAATATTCTGATCCAACATTTTACTTTTAGGCTCCACCATCATTGTTTGTTGAACCAAGCGAAATCGCATCGTATTTGCCTTTAACTAGATGTCATTATCATAAACTGATAATGATGTTAAATAAAACAGAATCAATCACGAACGATGAATTGACCAATGAAATAGTAACTGATAATGAAGCGACTAGTGCAAATATATGTGAAACAAACAGTTTTGTTACTTAAAATTTACAGTTATATATAAATATATTACTGTCAAAAATAACCAAGAATCGTGCGTTTATTGAAAAAAGAAAATCCTTATACTTTCAATATGACATAACAATACAGAAATTGGCATGAAATCTCCATTTTTTAATGTGATATATAATGTTCAACATATGAATAATGCATCTACAACAGTGTTTTAATAATAAATATGTCTAATATCATAATAATTCCGCGTTACCTCGTTATTTAAGAATTGTATAGAAAATGTCACATTTTTATATAAAAATTCATTAATAAATTCATTTTAATTTCTATGTTTTGAAAGAAAAAGTTGATTCATTCAAATTTTTATCATATCTTCAAACAATTGTACTTATATAAATAATTTTATTTATAAAAAAAATTAGTTTTGCATTAAATAAATTTTGAAATCTTTTGTCTTCCTTTGGTTTTTTCTATACATAAAATCAAATATACTGTATCTATTGCACATATTATTATTATTTAGTATTTGATGTTAATGGCTGCACGTTTAAAATTCATCTATATCTAATAAATATAATATTTGTATGATACTTTTTTATCAAAGCTTTAACAAAAATTTAGACAAACTCACCATACATCGTGTAAAGTTTTTATTTTATTAGGTATTTACATTAATGACAGGAAGAAGTTTGTTACCAATAGAAAAACATTCGAGAAATTCTTTATTTTAAGCTATAATGAATTTCGACGTTCGGCACTAGGGTGCGCTGTCAGGTCAATTAAATTATAATTTCAGCGCTGATTCAATTTTGAAATGTATCAAACAATTACAAGCACTAATTTGAAAAGATAGAGTATAAAGCAGACTAAAGTGAAAAAATTAATTATCTAAATTTTTGTTAAACATTATAAATGTAAATAAAGTGAAAGCAAATAAAAACTAAAACGTCGAACATCAGTTTGTAATCAAATAAACATACACAACTTAAATCTTTTACTAAACTCATATTTACATACATGGAGTTAACACTTATGCACTGTGTATCATTATAAATAAAATAACTAGAAGAGATATGAGAACATTTTAGTATAAAACTACAAATACTTTTGATATTTAAATTACGTTGTTAAAAAATTGTTGTTTTATTGTTGTGAAAATGTGTAATTTGCATTGATTGAACATTTTTGAATGATAGTAACAATCGACATCAACAGTGTTTGCATTTATGAATAGCTGAATGATCAAAGGAACAGGCACGCAGTGTTTTCTTCGGTTGAAACCGTAATTGCTGTTACCAGTCGTATTGTATCGCAGTAGACTACCACGGCTGAAGTCCCGTGTGCATTGTTCCTTTGCACACCGTCTGACCTTGGGAAGGTCACGCCTGTTACACGCACCTCGCATTCCTCGAATCCCCCGCGTTCCATTCTTCGCGAAGGCAAGCTTATTTCGATAAGCAATAACGTCTCATTCCATGCAGAATAACATTCATATTTTTTGTAAATTATACAGCAGACGCCACATTTCTTTTTAACTTTCTACAAATTAAATATAAAACAGAAGTCTAATATTGTTGTAAAAAATAAATTACATCTTTTTGAAACTGTTTCCCATTTTCAGATAATACGAACGATTTTCAATAAAATAGATTGATTTTTAAAAAATTAGCAATTTGTATCTATAGTATTTCACATGCATGTTTTAATAAACATTTGAGTACTGATACACGATATACGATATCGTAGAAAATCAAGTAAACGCTACGATAAGATCGTAGATAATTCATTGGAAGTTTCCTATAGGTTAATTTGAAAAAATTTATTATGGTGGATCCCATAATTTTGAAATATATTTGATGTTCATCTTTATGTAAGTAAAAGAGTCGTACACTCTTTATCTTTTCAATTTCTATCTAAAATATTAGAAATAAAAATATCATCTCCCTTCCAGCTCGGTAAGTGTTCGGCGTAGATGGCGCCATGATTAATCTTTCGGCCCGCGAAAAATTCAAAACACTTTAAAGTTTTAATTTCGAAATTTTGTATATCAAAGTATATAATAAGGAAAAAGATAAGGTATAAATTTCTTTGATATTGAATCTTTATCGATTGAGAGGAACATAAAAATTTCTAAACACGACAAGGATGCACGGGCAGATTATAGTGATAAGAAAAAACAGCCTTTTTTGATTGATCTATCGAAATGAAAAAGTAAGGGAAGGAAAAGCGAAGCGAATCAATCGTTGATCGACCGACATTGTGACATCGTATCTGTGCCTGTAAAAAAATTTGTGCAAAAACTATTGAGTTTTGTGACAACTAAAGAAAAAACCCAAGACAAGGTTTGGCGACAGCGTAGAGATTTTTTGAAATTAGTGACTCTTATATGTAACGTAGAATAAATAATGAACGATTTAAATAAAATTATTATTTTATTTTTAACTTCATCTTCATTTATACACTAAATTTTTCTTTGTAATTATTTCAATAATATATCATTAGTGTTCGATACTCGTATTTATTTTATTCATTTATTTTCTTTTTAATATGAAACTTAATTTTAGAATAGCGTGTTCGTATATATGTATATATATATATAAATTGTATCTGCTACTTGTGTTAACAAATTATATAAGATAACGTTTGTTTTTTCTTCTTATTATACCCATTACTGACAAAATTACCGAGAACGGAAGCGAGTTCTTCTTCTATCTATGTAGCTTGTCTACTTCTCATTAACGATGAACCAACATCCGTTTGCAGTGCTCATTATAGCATTTATTACAAATTATTCAATATCACGCTACTATTAACTCACAAATATCAATATTACATTTCTGTGAACAGGATTGCAAATAATTAGCAGTACACATCGGAACAATATCTTTACATTGAATTCTTGAATTCTTTTCAAAGAAAAGATTCTGAATAGATCGTGTCGCTATTTCATAGATCAGTGATGTACTCGAAACGCGACGTGAATCTCTGTGAACAAGATTTGAAGTTTTGTCAGTGTGTCAACAATAAGTATTATATGTTTAATAAATCGATAATAGTCTTATTTGCAAAATAAACAAAATAAGAGATACCTGATATTTTCTTTGCCACTGAAAATTGAGAGAAAATCCATCGTAGACATAATTGCAATATATAAATAAACAGAACTAAATTTACAATTTACGTTTACATTTTGTCATAAGATTTCGAATGCACTGTCTGCATTGCAACGGTGCAAACTATTATAGAATCAACGTTACTAAAAAGTTATTAAAATAGGGAATAAAAGGATTAAAAAAAAATTTCTCTAGAGGAGAGAGAGCTATAGCATCTTTAATTTCAATACTTGTCAATAATTGTCAAAAATTTAACGTATGGGTTGTTTTAATACACGATACAAGCCCTATTTTTGAACGCAAACTTTTCGTCTATTAACAGGATGCAAGAGGAAGTTTCACGAGGTGTTCGTTCCCATCGCTGAGCATCGCTATCTCGCACACTGCCATGATGCGTAGGTGTTTCCGGCCGGCTGAAGCACGAGCGTCTGCTCGATCTTTCGCGCGCGCAAGAGCGAAGAAA
>KQ435720.1:2295648-2312920 GCA_001276565.1 Melipona quadrifasciata | reverse complement strand
GAGGAACGAGTCGAGCCGACCAACCAACCAACCAACCAACTAAGCGAGTCGAACATCAACGGACGAGAGAGGGCGCAGATGGAGAACGGAAGAAGAGGAGAAGATAGGCGGTCTCGTTCTACCGCGTTACACGCTTCTATATTTATCCCACTCATTAATTCTATCCTCGTCGTGCACCGTTCATTCATTCGAACATCTGTCTCGCTCTATCTCACCCTACCGCGCCGCCCGTCGTTGTCGCGTCTCTCTCTCTTTCTGCCGCGTACGCACGTTCATTCATCTCCTCTTTGTCCTTCCCGCTGCCCGTGTACTTTCCACTCCCGTTGCTTCCCGTCTCGCTCGACACGGTCGGCCACTCTCTCGTTCTCTCCTTCCTGCGCGCGGGACGTCTTGTCCCTTTTCCTTTGCCGTCCTTCTCTGGCCTTCGTCCTCGTAGCTCTGGTTCGTTCACTCAGTCGCGCAACTAGTCACGTCGCTCCCACTCACTCGTACCCCCACCAACGACACACATCCGCACGACAGATACCAATAGCGTAACTACAAAATCCGCCTGGTTACGCGCATCGCGCGTAAATCCGCAAGTCTCGTTCTCAATTAATATCCCGAGTTATTCTAATTATTTACAATACTAATATTTATATTTTACACTTCAATTATTCGAATTATATTACTTCCTTCTGCTTCGAAGCGTGATTCTCAATTTGCTTTTAGTAATCACAGAGTAGTCGATATGCAAATATACAAGCGTGAACAGATAATTAGAATATAAAGAGATATAAAAAATATATACTTTTTTTTATAGCTGAAGATGTTAGTTTCGGCTTTACGAGAGAGATGCCGATGCCTGTTCGAAAGTTTACACCAAAGTACGCAAGTTGAGAAGAATTTTCAAACGGAAATGTTATTGATCGAAGCCGGGGCACGTTCGCGCACTATCTTTTAACAAAAATTCCACCGGGTATTATCTGTCCGTGGCGCGAACCTGCCGCTCGTGTGTCAACGTAGATCCTAGTTGCGTAACAGCGTATTTCCGGGTCGCGCGGTCCTTACAGTGCCGCGCGAAAACTAAATAACGCAGATAAAACGATATCGTGTTCGACGTGTAATGTTTCTTCGGTGTGTATATGCGTGTCTCGAGTGTCGAGCCGAGGCAACGATACCGCGCCAAACTACACGCGATATTACGAGCTTATCGTTCCACCGGAGCACACGCCGACGGCATTTTCCAACCGCTGGCAGTTCTCCCCGAGAAAGAATCGCAGATTGAAATCACAGTCGAGAGATTTTAAAGCCGAAAGGAAAAGGAGACTCGGGCGAGAGAGTCGTCCTCGTCGCGCGAGCTCGAAACTCGATCTTCTACGGGGCGCCGCGAATTCGACGATACGCTACTGAAGTGTAGAAAGACAAGCGCAGGAACGTTAAGCGAAGCGGGCGAACAGCGAGCGAGCGAGCGAACAGCCAAGTAAACTTTGACGAGGGCTTGGCTCGCCTCCGAGCAAACATCTCCGTGCTCTAAGAAATTTCTATATAAAATAAATTCCAACCCCGATCCCCTTGCCACCGATCGCAAACCGATCGACCAATCGAAAGGCACTCGAACCTCCAAATTAATTGCACCGCTAATTGGCAGATCCAATTTATTTTTCGCACTGACAGCGTTGACTATTTCTAACATTTAGCGTTCTACGATTGCAAATGATTGTATCTATGATAAAATTGATAACGTAAGTGCTAAACGTCCTATTGTACTTACGAAACGCGCATCGTTCTTTTGTTTTTTTTTTTTTTTCTTTCTCTTGAAAATAATACAAAATTTTGCAAAATTTGACTTGCACTGCTTCTTCTTGCTCCTTCCCCTCCGTCAGAGATATAGAAAAGTCCGCCGTTAGAAATACGCGCATATGTATCCAAGTAGCTACGTCAATAACGAAGAAACGTGCACACACACGGTCGACTAACGAAGAAGAAGAAGAAGAAGAAGAAGAAGAAGAAAACACTCTGTGGAACGAAATAGCGTGCAATGGGCGCGCGGAGCAAAGTTAGCGAGAGCGTCAAAGCAGCCAGTTTATTTCGAGCGTTTCCGATTTCGCGGAGGCAGACTCGCGTGCCACTGGCGAAGCCAATTACACAATGGTTCATAAAGGAGCTTCGTATGAATTCCAACTGAAAGACGCAGTGGTTGCGAACGTGGTCCGGGGCTTGTACGTTTGTTTTTATCCTGTTTTTCTTTTTTTTCCGCCTGGCGTGCGTCTCGGAACGAAGCACGAAGAATTGGGTAAAAAGTCTCTGTTTCACTGATACTCGAATAATGGACGGGCACACGGGCGTAATTAATAATTAACGTATCCGCGTTTCAATCCGTGTAATTTTCAGTACAGATCTTTCGGTCTAGATAGCCGGACGAACATGAATATTTCATACACGGTCGATACAAGGCCCCTACTTCACGGACTTCTTGTTCAACGAGAGTCTTCCAACTTTCGCGAGTGCAGATAGATTTTATCGTATCGTTTTTTTAATTCGTCAAGTTGCTTATCAGATAATAATAATAAGCAGCGAATAAAGATCTACAAGGAATGCTAGAAACCCCCCGGTTTCGAAAACGTGTACGTCTGCGTGTGTGTTCGTCGCTTGCACGAAATTCCATCTTAATCGAGATCTGACACGAGAGAGAAAACACGGAACTTACATATTTAAGTACGCGAAACACGTGTAATAGAAAAAAACTGCGCGACTTGTACCCCAGTACGATCCGTCTCACTGAGGCCCAGAAGCTATAAAATTTTATCGATACGCAAACATTTGAATTGATAGAAAACAAATTACAGATCACGATCGCCCGCTACCAGACAACGCCACTCCTGTTCGAGGTCTACCCCACGCCCCCTCGCGAGTCACGTGACCCAAATCAACCAATCGCTAATTTTCGTTGCATCAGCGTTGCACCTGAAGAGGCCCGATTTTCTGGGTTAGCCCCACTAAAATCACTTTCAGTGATAATATCAAAACGGTTGCGTTAAAAATTACGTAGAGATCGAGATTCGGATTTTGTGCTTTCGCGTGTGTTTAAATATGTACCTTTCTACCTCCGTATATAAGCATCGCGTATACACGTCAGATTTGCCAGCGAATTTTTCATTCGCTCAATACGCGTTACAATACGCGTGTCTAAAGTGGTAAAAGTGAAACAGAGCAACGCCGGGTGGTAGCGGTGGAGTTGACGATGATCCAAAATATTTTTCTTTCAACGGGCTGTGTCACGGTACGTCCGTTCACAACGGGCTGACAAAATTAGAGCCGCACCGTCGAGTTATTTTAATGAGAATTCTGCTTCTCTCGGTGTGTCAAGATCGCGGGCGATTCAAGCAACCCGTTTGGCGCTATAACCGTCGACAAAGCTGCCGTGTCTCTGCTCTTTCTATGCACCGAACTCTGTCTTTTAAACCGAAATTCTAGTCCTCGCGAGGAAAGTCAAGGTTCTGGCAAGTGTAACAAATCCCGGGGAAGGGGATTTCCCGACACCTGGAAAAATATATACACGTATTCGACCACTCGAACGTGGCACGATCGTGTTTGACGAAACGACACCGTGTCTTTGCAGAGATCGTAACTTGGAGTAAGTTATCCAATAAAAATTGCATTCCCAAATAAAACAAGCTGTATTTCGAAAGAGCCGATTAAACGACCGAGCTTCGGGTCGCGGAAGGAACACGCTGAATTTTGTTAAAAATCTCTGGCAGCTTTTGAGAATAAAGTTGTCACTAAACGTGAAATCTTTGGATCGGTTTACAATTTTTTTTTCTTCGTCATTAACAATTTACATTAGAAATCACGGTACATAGTTTAGTTATCATTATATTTACACTGCCAAACCAGTCAATATGAGCGAGACAGCCTGTTCTTTTGATTTTATTAAAAAGTGGCGAAAAAATTGATTATTCAGAAAGTATAATTTTACTCGGCAGGGGTGCTTCGATAAAAAGGAAACTGTAGGATTTCACTTCAATAATACACATACAGCGAAACGTTCTCTGCCTCTGTACGAGACAATAAATTGGCAATGTCAGAAACATCCCTTGAGTACCAAGAACTTCTCAGTTTCATGTCCTTTCAACTCACTGGGAACAGAAGACGAAACTGTCTGCCGTTTGGAATGACGATCATCCGTGAGGGTTCGTGACGCGTTTCCAGGTAATATTCTCCTACCGAGAGAGCTTCGACTCACCGTGAAAACTTGGTTTCGTTGCTCCATTCGCTCTATGACGCTCAAGACAGTCTTCCACGACTTTGACGAAAATCGAAAGCTTCCCAAAATGCTAACTCACCCCACATTCTTCGCATTGGAAAAAGTTACAAGATCTGCACGGTGTTGTTCAAGCTCGAAGAAAATTCAAGCGAAGAACATTCCAATACTGTCGGCTGGGTACCTGGATTTTCCCACTCGAAAGCTTAAGCGATAACTCTGGAAATATTTGAAAGGAGCAATACCCAGTGTTGTTCTTACAATTGGTCGCTTTCGGTAAAAAAAAATGACGCAATATTAAAATTACAAAAATATAAATTTCCACGAGTATCTGCGAACTATCGACGATCACGCGTGTCTATTTTGTTATTTTCAACGTTTCACGCTGCTGTTTTAAATAATTGAACATTCTCAGATCAAGGAGTCGTAATTACGAAAAGTGTCGGAAAATATCGCGATTCAGAATGGAAGGATCGATCGTGCAAGCTTTTAAGAGGGAATAGAGAAACAGAGCGCAACCACGGTTTAAGGCGACAGCGAAATAACAAACAGCAGGGACAATAAGGAAATAAAGAAGCATACTTGCACCGTCGTTTTCCAGGATGTTGCAGCTTTTTGTCATAACTGACAGGGAACGCGCGCCCCATGCAGCGAAGACGTTACGACAGATGTTTGCCGGCCTCTGTTCAACGTTCCCTTCGAGCGAGCGAGCGAGCCGAAGAGAAGCTGCTCGTCGGAAGCTGTTTTGACTTTGCATGCAAAGCAGCCGCGCACAGCCTCCTCGCTAACGTAGGAATTAATCGTTATATAGTACCTTAATACGCTCGTAAATCTCGAATAACGAATCGGCCATAAATCGACCGTCGCTATAAATTCCTATCGACGACAGCCTCGCTGGATTATTAAATTTTAATTTCGCGCTCCGTATATATATATATATATATATACATGCAGGAGATATCTAGAAAGACCACAACTCGGAAAGAAACAGATAGTTTCTACGATTCTTTACTTTCAAATGTTTTTTGTCTTTTTTCTATTCTCTCTCTTCTTTCCTTTTTCCTTTTTTTTCCTTCTTTCTCGAAAGATAATGATTCGCTGCGGATTCGAGGTCAGATTGCTCCTCACTTTTAAATGTCTTTTCTAATTGTTGTTCCTTTTTTTCTTTTCTTTTTTTTTCTCTAGAAGATAATTCTGATAAAATCGATTTCGTCGAGATGCGTAGATGTAATTAGTGAACTAACTGGGATTGGGTTGTCGTTTACTTCCGAATGTTTTTTTTTTTTTTGTAATGACTTCTCCCTCGAAAGATAGCGATAACCGATGAAATAGGATTCTCCGAAAAGCGCGTGTGTAATTAGTAGACTGTTGATTCGGATTAGGTCAAGTTGTTTTTTTTTTTTTTCCAAGATAATGGATTCCAATGAAATTCGTTCCCCCGAAAGACAAGAAAAATTTGTTGGATCAACAACTCAAGAGCGATAACGGTGTCCCAGCTACTGTTCTACGCACGAAGTAACAACGACTTTGAGCAAAATCCATTTTCGCCGCAAACGTCGAAAACCTTCTTCGACCTTCGTCAACCGAGAGCGACACAGTTAGCAAACGATTTAAAGGCGTTTTAAAGAAGGGCGAACGATCGAGTGAGATCGGTAATAAAGGTGAGGGAGTAAAAAAGAAACAGAGAGAGAGAGAGAGAGAGAGAGAGAGAGAAAGGAACGAGCAAGAGCAACACCGGATATCCTTCAGACTGCGCCCACGCAACGTGCATGCATGCACGCGCGCATACACACTCGTATATTCAAGATGCACCAGAGCATCTCTCCGCGATTCAGTGCTGGCATATTTTTAAGCGTCGCCCGGCAAACTCGCCGTATCCGATTATTTATTCCCCCTGGTGGCATTCCCGCTCGGTTATCTCCGATCTTTGCCCACGGGACGCGTCGAACAACGCTTTCGAAAATTGATTACGAAAGGAAATAGCCTGGGTTTTTCTCGACAAGGATTTCGACGACGACGACCGCAGAGAGACAGATGCATCCGGTTCTCGCCGAAACCTACGTGACTTGCTCTAAAATCTACCCCCGAAAATCTCTGCAGGCTTTCCGAGTTTTCCAAATTCGAAGAAACTGGAATACGGTTCCTCCCTTTCCATGATCTTTCCATCTTTGTGCTCTTGCCAATTTAATACGTATATATATATATATATTTTTTTTTTTATTGCACAATTTTTTTTATTCCAACGCAAACTTTTAAATTGGGTTCTTCCAATTATTATATTTCTTAACGTAAATATGTTGCTATTGCATTTAATTATTAATTATTCAATCGATAATTATACTTTTTTTGTTATATTATATATATTATTATTATACATGTAATTTAACAAAATATTATATATTTATATATAATATACAGAATATCACACAAACACACACACACACATATATATATGTATTATTGTTATTATATTATAGTTTTTGTTATGATTATCGTTCTTGCAGGTGCCAAACACAAAATACCATGTGCCTCGTAACAAATCCCGATTAACCTCGCGTTTTGTCTGTTTTAATTTTCAACGTTTTCGAAAAGTAACTTGTCGGGATCGTTTGTGAAAAGGACAATTTTCAACAACTTCGACTCGTAAGAAGTCCCACGATTCCATCGGCTCGATTCTATCGACTTTGATCGTCGCGAGGCAAAATCCTCTGATAAATAATTGGAGAGTAAGTTTGAAAAAAAAGGACGCTTTGCAAGCGCAATTTTTCTCGATCCGGTCGATCGCCGTATCGACACTCGATCTTTGGCGAGGCGAAAATAATTTCAAACGAGGACCATTGTGACCGTAACAATACGGCAAACCTCGAAATTCCCGAAGCAAAAATTCTAAAGCGAGACTCCTTTGGAGATCTACGCCCGACAGAATAGAGGAAGGATACCGATCCTAATGAATGAAACAATCGATCTTGGCTAACGCCGGTCCCTGTAAGCGATTCGTAATAGGTCTTTGTGCGGGAAAGTCCCTCCTTCGTCCCGGGGAAGGTATACAACCGAGGGTCCGCTTACGGTGACACCACGTTGCAGAAAGAAATTTCGGGGAACCCGAAGGGACGAGTCATTTTCTTACAAAGCCAGGAACGAACGATGGGCGAAAAGGAAGTAGGAGAGTGTGAGAGAGAAGGGAGAAGAGAGAAGAGAGAAGAAGAAGAAGAAGGGACGAGAAGGGGCAAGGGAAGAGAAGGGAAGACAATGGATCGCTACGATCCCTTCTTCCCGTCCTTTGCTTTTCTGCCACCTTGCGTTACCTGTTCCGTCCGAGGCGTAGCTATATATATATACCTGCAACGCACCAGTCCCCCAGGTCTGTGTTACATTTATCCGGCATCGGTTTCAAATTTAAAGCGCAATAAAATCATTCGCGGGAAGTATCGCGTTTAAAAAACAAAAAAAGAGAAAGAAAGAGAAAGAGGAGAAAAGACACCAGCTCGTATGATTTAGAGACGGTGATTAACCCACCGAATACCTCCGATAGATAGAGAAAGACGATCAATCACCTGCTCGGGCATAAAGCGCTCCTCGCTACCGAGCGTTGAATTATCGTCGTTCCTTTCATCCTCACATTTGCGCAACCTTCGCGTATTTTCTCCGTTTTTAGGATACCCCTCGATCGTTAATTAGAATACGCTGGAAAGTCGTCGAAGATTATTGACGTAGAATTTACAACGGGCACGGTGTAATTACAATTTATAATACCACGATGATTTATTGAGCCTTCGAGTGGTGTATCGTAGAGTCGCAGCCCGGCGATAGTAATTTGTATCGCGTTACAAAAATTCGAGGCGTTAAATTTTATTCTCCCCGACGGAGAGCCAGCGACGAAGCGAAATTCTTGTGTTTCCCAATCGAAATTATTAGCAATAATTTACGAGATGTAAGACAAATTTAACATACCGGCCGTCGATGCGGTAAAATTAGTTTTATGCAAATTGGTGTTACACGGCTGGCGGAATAAAATTACGATTGAGACTCGAATAAAAGGTCTTCGATAAAATGGAATTTCATCGATCGCGATGAATATGCCGTTATTTACAATGCAGATCGTGTGTTTAATGTCTGAATGAAAACTCGTCGACTGATACAAATGCTTGATTATCAAAGATAACAATTACAACGATTCATTACCCGGTTTTCAAGTACGTGTCGTAAGTTTTATCGATGTCACTTCTTTTATATCAGTGTTGAATGAATCGCAATAATTCAATTGGAAGTCGGCCGAGAAGAGGAGAGCGTTCAACAATTGTGCTTTTGAAACGTTTTGAAATTTCATTGCTAATTTAAATAGAGAAAGTCTCGTTAGTGATTTCTTTAACGAGGAAATTTAAAACTAGTCTGAAAATTTATACAGGAATAATGAAATATTGATAGTAAACATAAACTGAAGACAGTTCCATGGAATGTTACGGCTTATCGATGTAACGAGCGAGTTACCGTTTAAATTTTATTACTATGATCTTCGTGAAATATATTTCCGTATTAAATATCTCGTCTTGTCTTGTGTATCTGCATATTGATTTGAGACTTTACTAATAAATTGTTAACAAAAAATCCATGACGTCTCGATTAAATCATTCTTAACACTACTTACAACTGCTTCAAACAACCTGATACGTACTACAACTTTCTAAAAGCATTTCCACAGCATCAAACGATGAGATACTTTCGTCGACCGCAACAGTTGAATTGTTTTCAAAGGCTCGACGGGAAGAGCAAAAAGAAGTGGATTAATGCGAAAAGCAGAGATGCTTTTTCCATCAAAGACGTAGAATTAGAGACGTCCGCGAGGCAGGAGGTTAACTGACTGTTGGCAGAACCGAGAGAGAGGAAACACGCAGCTATCGCCGGCTCACGAGAAATGGAATGTGGACACCATATGGCCGGGATCTTTGGCCAACCAACCACCCACTCGCCGTCGTCGTCGTCGTCGTCGTCGTCGTCGTCGTCGTCTTCGTCGTCGTCGTCGTCGTCGTCGTCTTCGTCGTCTTCGACTTCGTCGTCGTTGTCGCGGTGCCTTGATTCCCTGGCTCTCGCCACGTTACGCGCGCATTTATACTAGGGATGGGATCAAGTCCAATACGAGCTTACAAATTCGAATCTAAAGTCTGATATCGAAGTTTCGTTTCGAAAGTAAAACGAGTACACCACTCGCGATGTATTCTTTCTTGGAAATCCTCTCGCTTGCTGAAAGACCCAATTGTTTTTTTTTTTTAATACTGACGACGATTAAAGCGTAAGACTTGTATCAGAAACGTAAAAAGTAAAAAAATGGAGAAGCTTTATGATACAATAAATGTACAAAACACAAGCTTTTATTCAGATATTTTTCGAAGAGTCATTCAAATTTTTAAAAATTAGAAATTGGTCATGTTGACCACTTTGGTAGTTCTAGTGTTAATTGCTCGTTACATTAGTGTAAAGATGACATCAAACATCGACACGACGGGCCCACGCCTGACGCGAATTTTAAAATCGATTCCAAAACAGGAACGCGTCGTCGTCCAATCAAAAATCTCTGACACACGTGTGTCGAGGCAAGGGGTTGATCCCCCTTTAAGAGCTTCGAGCCTGCTTGCGAGGGGCTCGATCCCATCTCTAATCTACACCTCTAGCCAACTCCGAGAAAAGTTCGTTAGCGATTCCAGCAGTAATTGCACGGCTCGCGGAATGGAAATTTATAGCCGGTATTACCACATTCGCGTTACGTGAAATCACTCGCCAGCCGGGAATTCTGATTGTGCGTTTCTGTTTGCGGAGTCGTGTCGTCAACCACCATTTTATACCGCGTCGCTCGTTCGCCGGCTGCCTACCAATGTTTCCTTCGATTTCTCGCCTCGACTTTCGATTCGGTACCAAGCAACCTACGCGCTACTTGCAAAGTAATTTTTAGCGATACGACGAAATGTTAACATCGGTGCTTCTTGCTTCTTCGATTAATAACCCGACAAAGTACAACGTCGCGTAAATTAAATCAAGTTGACGCGAGAAAAACAGAAGTTCTCTGTGTCCATGTTGTGAGAGAACACTTTCTTTTGCGTTCTACGAAAACTACGAGGAAGGCGGCGAATGTTTTTCAGTGAAAACGATAATCGGGCCGATTACTCAACAAAGTCGAAGAAAAATCCGGATATCAAACACGCGGTTACGCGCGCGTGTGAATTTATGTATTCGCGTATCGTGCGTCTACGTACATATAAATACGAGCTCGTGCAATGGCGACTCATACTCCACCACATGTCGTGAAACGCCGACCCTCGTGTCTGTTGAAAAACTATTTTCGACGTGAGCATTGTGTATACGCGCGGACTCCGGACTCCGCCGGAAACCTCTGTTTTACGTATGTAAACATATTGCCGCGGCCTACATGCGTCTCTCGATATTTATCCAACCGGCAGGAATTCCTCTCGTTAAGGGAGCCAGTGCAGCTCGACTGCATCTCGCCGATCTTGTTATCGTTTCTGTCAAATACCGAGGCGTTTCGTTACGCAAAATCCGTAAGAAACGTCGTTCGACGAGCTTCTTCCCACCTCGGTTGCTACAGTCCTCGAAATCTTTCGATTCCAAAGGATGAAGCCATTGTATCTTACCAGCGAACCTTGTGCAAATTCACATTTTTATTAAATAACGCTTCTTTCGAGCGATTCTTGCTTCATAAGTAAACTGCCAGTATGTTTTTATCGCTGAAGGTGATTTTAGCGAGGGTAACCCAGAAAATCGGGCCTCTTCAGGTGCAACGAAACGCTGACGCAACGAAAATTAGCGATTGGTTGATTTGGGTCACGTGATCCGTGAGGAGGCGTGGGCTAGACCTCGAGTGGGAGTGGCGTTGTCTCGTACTGAGCGATCGCTGTACTGCAATTTGTTTTCTATCGATTGAAATGTTTGCACAATAAAATTTTATAGCTTTTGCGCCTTTCAGTGAGACGAATCGTACTGGAGTACAAGTCGTGTAGCTTTTTTTTTTTTTTTTTAGACAAAAATTAATATTTCAACGTCAAGCATCATAAAATTTGTACATATCGTTGTATTTGACTTTTAAATTTGCGTAAATACCAGCAGAACAGTTACCAGGTGTTGCACAATGATACAAGCATACGCGTATTCGCAGGTTATAAATTCCTTTTTCGCACGATGAAATAAAATGCTCGCAGACGTTTAAATGTCCAAATAGGAAACCCGCGCCGCGTCCAAAATTGCATTCATCTTCCTACGACGCAGGAAGCAACAAACTGCTGTTCCGAGCGGACCGAATCAAAGAAACGATAAAAACACGACCTCGCGTAGGTACACCACGAGAACCGAACGACGTTCACGATCGTTTTCGATTACACGGGCTCGTGTATCCGAGATGACAGCTAGCACCGTGTCTGGCTCATCGATAGCCGATTAATATCGAATCGAGTGTGTTTTCTCCGCACGGTGCAGGAATTATTCGTGTCACGCTGATGTGTCCACGTAGTCGGCGAGGCTACCTAGGGAACGGTGCACTGAAAGAATCGGAGGAAGAGAAGAAAAAAGAGAAGAGGGAAAAAAGACAGGGAAGAGAGGCCGGGGTTCAACAGTGTTGGTGTTGTTCCCTGTTCTGCAACATCATTCCTCATCCAGTATATATCAACGTCGATCTTGCTGGCATCGCATTCTGAATGAAACCACGTTCAGGACGAACGTACGTACGAACGAACCAACTGGTGGACGGACAGATGGACGTTCTCGCGAGGGTCAACGTTCCCTTCCCTTCAAGGACGGCCAGAGAAAAGTCAAAGAACAGTCCGTGGAGCGTAGGAGCGAGACCTAACCGCAGGAGCACGGTGTGAAAGAGAGACGGACAGAGAGAGAAAGGATGGCATTTATTTCGGGAGGATGAATTTTCGCCGAACTAATAATAGCTCGTAAAGTGGAATAGATCGGCCTAAATGTCTCGCGATGTCCGGTTTTAGAAGCGCGGCGCTGCTCGAATTCGCGCTTGTTGGAATTTTATAGACGCTCGAGGGTTGAACGCTTGTGTTGCTTGCGAAAAATTTTGTTCGAGACAGTTTTTCGAACTCGTCGTACGATTCCTGTTTGAACGTCTCCTCGATGTTCTTTGGTTTGTCAACTGTCCTACGTACGTTCTCTGACGGCGCGAAGAGAACGACAGAACTTTGGTTCTGTTTTCGATTTCAGCGTTGTAAACAGATTGTTTTAACCAGAGAGAGGGTGGCGGATGTTACCTATTATTCGATGACATAACCTCTTCGCGTAGAATTCAAACTTGATTGAATAACGCGCAACGTAACATGCTTGTCGAGTAGTTTCACGGATCCTTCTTTCGACATGTTTACCCTCCTTTCCCAATCTCGCCGAGTGCATAATAGAAGAATCTAGTAGTACTTATATTTCCATGTTTCTATCCTCCGTCTTATTGGTCGGATCGCTTGACATCGAGTAGCTCGATTTCAAGCACCTGGTTAATTTAAACGAAGCCTGACGAAAGACGATAATTCGCAGATCCTCGAACGGAGGAACGTGGAGCTTCAAAGAAACCAGTACTGCCCGGTAATTTTCATACAGAAAGATTTTACGATTTTCGTTATCTACCCCAACGTATTAACCTTTAACGCATTTTACGTATATATATGTATAATGTCTATAGTGTGTGTGTGTGTGTGTGTTATGTTATATATAAATATATATACATATATATACATATATATACGTAAAAAAATATATACATATACACACACACACTATAGACACTATATATATATATATGTAGTGTCAAGATAAATGCGAACAAAATAGTAATAAATAAACGACGCTGATTGAAAGTGCGGATATCATTTTATTACTCGTACCCTGAAGAATGCTCATAAAAGATAGATGTACCTAAACACAAAGTTACGATGATACATCAACATCATTGCGTATGCAAAATCGACGAGAGAAAAACTATAAAATAAAGCGCAAAGTGTTGGAGGTTAATTTACGTGTAAATTCGCGAGTGGGAGGGTGGAGGAGGAGACTGGTTAAGTGAAAACAGTGAAACGCTGCTTGCCTCTCGATCCTAACTCGGCAGAGGTCGCGTCTCGATCCCAGCTCGTACGCGACTGTTTTAATGGCCTGCCTTTATCGTGCTAATTCGTAAAAGTGTCTTGGAGATAAGGGCACGTCGTTGCTCGCGATAGAGGGACGCCAACCTCTATATGGATCAGACCGGACGCGACCCGTGAAGTGCAGACCGCGGGAAGACTCTTTCGAAATCCCGATCTCTTTCCAAACGTCTCTCGAGCCAGAGAACATGCACGAACGGGAGATTTATCATCGGTCCAATTGAACGATAATGAAAACGTAGCTGCACGTAGTTGTACAAAACACGATCCGGATGTTTGCATTGGAGTTCGATCGAGTTTGGCAGCCGGTAGATTGCCGATGATTCGTGCATTTGTTGCAAGTTTGAATGGCGCAAAAATTCACCGAGCGCGTATGAATATATACCGTGCACGAGTCATTTCGAATATTTTGTACATTTTCACACACGTTACACGTACATCCTGCGTATCTTGAAATTTCCAACAAATTCACCGAACCGATCTACCGATCTCGATCGATCCAACATCCACGTACGGCGTAACATTTACTCGAATAGAATAGAAATCTCTTTCTCGTTGAACACCACACTCTGCTTTGCACTCTGTACGCGCGTATTTTTTGCATCTTTCCGATTCCACAGTTTCCACTAGGAAGCGCAACTGGAAATTCCTTTTCGAACAGCGAGGCTGCATGAACGTTCGCAGCCCGATGTATCGTTAAAGGATAATGACGTCGTTAACGTAACGCTAGCTACCAATATATTATCTGTGGCGAACTTTATATCTGCTCGATGGTTTTGCTTAATGAATTTTAAACACGTCCAGCCGAGGGGGGAAAGGATCGTGATGCACGTTCCTAACCCAACACGAGCCTCGCGCGCGTTCGCGCGTATTTATGCGCAAATACACGCGGCGAATAACATCCGTACGGTGTAGAAAATCGGTATCGTAGATAGGAAATTGACGAGCCGTAAAACGTTATTTTATCGCGGTATTATGTAACCGATCGTTTACGGTTCGTTTACGGCGCGTATAATCTTCGCGGTCGCAATAAAAGTCCGCGCATTCGTGTATATATCGTAACGCGTTGGTCCCTCGCGACAGTGGCGATAAATTAATTCGCCGAGAAGAGGCCAAATTCGTTGAACCCTGAACCGAATCGAACGCTCTTAGTCGCCAATTAAAGGCGGCAGCCTGCATCGTATCTTCGTCCCTGCGACTTCCGGTCAATCTCCGCGAGCCGATCGCGACACACGATACCTTCGTGGCGATAAACTGCACTCGGCCCTCCCCCTTGCAACCACTCCGGCCACTGTAATTTTCGATATACGAGGGAAACAGGGGACGTTCAACCTCGCCAATAACGAACACGGTGGGAACGTTAACTGGTTCCCTCCATTCGTGGATCGTCACACGTCGATCAAACGTTGTTTCGCCAAAACCACGATGTTTTTCCCCTTTTGGCTTTTCCAAAAATTATCATTCCATTTTCAATCGCACGAAGCTGGGTAGTAAACGTAGATCGGCAAAGTCAGATATTCCGTGTCTTTAATTTAGGATTGCTCTGTCCCAAAATCAGACTGAGGCTACGCAATCTGTTGACTATTAGGTATGTACGTCCCATTTTTGCTGTCATTGAATTTTTCAACTTTCAGCGAGGATTGCAAAGGAGGATCTTAAAAGCAGCAAGCCTTGATCTAAATGAACGTGAATACCTCGTAGATATAAAATTCAAAAATTCATTCCGGGGTATTCCGAGTATAACTGAGCCTGTTAACGCTACAACTAATCGCCTGAAACTACTAAATACAAGCAAATGTCATATATACACTGCTTTCGTTCTAATTTCTTAACTACACATGCAACGCATTCAAATTATACCAGTAGTTTTAATGTTTAACAAAGAGGGAGAATCGAACGTTCGTTGGAAGGAACGGACGTGCAAGATAGGCCTGGAGAACCAGCGACCCAACGAGAAGACCGAAAAGAGGAGCAATAAGAACAGCGAACGGGGAGAAGGCGAGCGATCAGCCAGACCGGATATGACGCGACAGCACATAACGATGATCGTAGATTGCTAGATTGCGTTCAGTGCTTGTGCAAAAGCAGGCGAGCAGGAGCGGGTTGATGAAACGATGACGAACAGGGAGGGTAGAGTAGCAACGAGAGAGAGAGAGAGAGAGAGAGAGAGAGAGAGAGAGAGAGAAGAGTGACGGATAAGAGAGAAAAGAGGAAATGAAAGAGCGACACGAGAGAGCGGGAAAGGAGATCAAAGACTGAGGAACGAGAGATAACGGGGTTGGCAAACACGAAGATAGCGGCGGTGTTCTTGTGTTACGAACAGAGAGGGAGAGGAGAGAATCTTACTTGGGTAAAGAGGCTCGAGAGACCCAAGAAGCATTCAGCGCCCCGAAGATCGAAAGAAACGCGCGCTTTCGCGAATGACGAGATTGCATCGAACAGTTTCATTCACCTTGCCACGCGTTTGTACGTTCGAAATCTTTTATCGAAAGATCGTTTTCCGAGAAGCAGGCAATCCTTTCTCCGTCTGACCGGTCAACTCGATCTCTCGGAATATACATACGGCGTCTAGACAGCATTTCTTCGAGAAAAGACTCGAGTCGGAGTTCTCTTGAACGTTTGAACCCGTACCCTTTGTTAAAGATGCAGGAGTCTACGATCTAAAGTCTAAAAAGTGTAGACCATTGTAACAGCAAAATAGGCCGACGGGCTCGGCGGCTGCCGCGCACTGAGAACGTTATATATATTCTCGATCGTTCTCGGTGTGTTATGAAATATAACGCGTGATGCTAATGCGAAATGCATCGCTCGAACAAAGCCCTGTTTGTGGAATCGATTTTGATTTCGTTGCGACGCTGCATGCAAATACGTGTCGCGCGCGTATCGCGTTGCGTGGATGCGCAATCGGCGGGAACTTTACAGGCGCGATTTGCTTGGAAGTTCACGCGCCGATTTGTCACGGAACGGCGTCGAAACGCGTGGAATGCAGCAAACATCGTCGACGTTACGCGGAACCGGTGGCTTTGGAATGGAAACTTTCGCAACGTTCGTCCCGTGTCTGGCGCGAAACGTGTCCGCGTGCATTCTTTTTTTTTTTTCCCTCTCTCCTATACAACCGTAATATGCATAACTCGAATCTCCTTTTTAACACGTTTCCCCTCAGCCTCTTGCTCTTACGTAAAACCGGAAGTCGCAACAGTCGCACGATTTCAATGTCGAATGAATATTCTCACCGATCGCGATTCCCCGATCGGCGCATCGTCGATGACGAACGTTTCGTCCGACGTCGAGGGACGAAGGATACGACCGGCGCATAATTTAAATGGCCTGGTTGACGAGTTAAAAGACGTTGCACGTGCGAGCGCGCACGAGAACGTGCAACGCCGGCCACTCCTTTTATGACTTTGTTCATATTCCATCGATTCATTATTCCGGGCACATGTCGCTCAAGGACATGGTGCTTTGCGCGAAGATCATCAAGCGCATTTGCAAACGTGTTACCACACCGCGTTTATCGCGGCGTTGCGCCACGTTACGTAAGAAACGGTGGCACGAAAAACGCATCTTCGCTGGTCGACCGTGGATGGACGTTCGTGGGTTCAAAAGCTCTCTGTATAACGCGATCGAACGTGCACGGACACTGGAAAACAAATGTCAATACCATATCTCGCGCGCGTACGTAACGACGCGATATACATACCGTAAATACCAGTGTATCGAGAGTCGGAAAGAACAAGAATTTCCTTTGATTTCGTCGCGAAACTGGCTCAGATTGGCTTCAACGTGCGTTCGATTGTCTTTTAATATTAAATTCTTGCGATTCAAACCACCGAAAGTTAATCCTACGTTAATGCAATATTTCATTTGGAAATTCTTTTCACACACA
>KQ435720.1:2278496-2288791 GCA_001276565.1 Melipona quadrifasciata | reverse complement strand
ACACCGTACGTTTTCACACGTAAGGGTACAATCGTACGTTTCGTTTAAAAGCCGAGGCGGCCGGTTGCTGGTATGGCGTTCTAAACTCTTTGCTTGTTGCAAACAGCGGAACAGCGGCCGCTGTCTGTCCGTGGGTGAGGTGCGCGCGATGCGCATGCGCACTCGATCATACCGAATGTTGCATACGCGCGCGTCCACTCATACGCGCGCGCGACCGTTTACACGTAAACGAGCATACACGCTGCGGCAACCACACCGCCACGGAAAGCACCGTGACGCCTGCCACCTCCCCTCCACGCTTTAGCCTGTTTCGTTCGAGTATACCGTACCCCGCGAGCCAGACGCCGATACTTCATTCATGCTCGTATTGTGCGACCAGGGCTGCTTCTGTTCGACCAGGTTCCACGTACTTTTCGCCAACTTTCGTACACGTGTACCGCGTTTAATTTACCATGCTCGTTCTCCGTTCCCTCCGCTCTGTTACATTCATTCACATCACGCCAATGGCGAAAATCTATCTCCTGCTTGCTCGTTGAGCGATCCAACTTCCTCTCCGAGATTACGCTACGCACGTGCAATTAATCCGGATGTAGATACGAGAAAAAAAGCATGTAATTTTGTAAATTACAAATAGTAAGCGAGGTGAAGAAAGTAAGAGAGAGAGAGAGAGAGAGAGAGAGATTCACGGTCGCGTGAATTTTCGCGAACGCGGTGAATTGCCGAAGAGAAATGACGAGAGAGCGAGAACGCGGTCAGGGAGGACGGATTCATTGAAGGATATCGAAGCGGGAAACGATTTCGCTCGCCTCGTATTCTCTCTTTGCTCCGGCGGTGCTTGAAAAATCCTCGTCGTTCACAGTCGTTCAGGTGATCGAACGTCGTAAAACCGATACCCCTCTGTGTACTACGGGTCTCTCCCACATGTCGGGGATACTCGGCTCTCTTCGTAAATGTCCGCCGACTACATCCTCTTTCGTCTTCGTCGTTCTTCCCCCGCAGCCCGTGCGATCGTCCTCGTTCGCCATGCGTTCGTCTCACTCTGTTCGTTTGCACGTAAGTCGCACCGTACACTCTGTGCAAGTGCCACGTTATTTATGCGGCCGTGTGTGCGTGTTCCTCCTCCCACTCCCTGTTGTAAGGCAGACAGTGAGCATAAACCAGGCTGTCCTCGTCGCTTCCAGCTTGGCTGTCTCCGTTTCGCACAGCCGGGACACCAGGCAGCGCAACAATTCGGGTATTAATCGGACACGCAAGTTTCGAATCACGAGCGCGGAATATTGTCATGATAAATCGACCAGACTTCTGCAAATAAAATTACCATAAATACACCGAGTTGCATCATCCCTCGCGCTCTTTCCTCTCTCGCGCAAGCCTCCTTCACGCGTATCGCACGCTTTTTGTCCTCCAGAATTCGCCACGAATGTTCGTCAAATGCATATCGCGCCACGCTCTTGCGCTTACACACACTTTATTGTATCTTGAGTTTATTTATCTCGACGTTGTTGATAGATCGACGAACAAAATGTCGAAATATGCCGATTTGACAAGTCCGCTCGCACGTAACGATCGTAGCAGGAAAACACGATAAGTATATTTTCGTTTCGATTTCTTAATTGCGACGATATAATTAAAAAAATGATAACAACCTGTTGGATGATCGACGAAAAGCCAAGTTTTTAAAGCAGTCTTAAAGACAGTAAATACATCTGCTTGTCGAGTCGAGCGATAGTTTAAAAATTTTTGAACAAACGAAAAAACCCTGACGTCAAATAGAAGAGTAATTTTTCTCAACAAAAGACCGTGATTCACGGAACGTATCGAATTTTCAAACTGCCTCTCCGCGAAAGATAGAAACTTGCGACGTACGTCACGTTCCTCCCCTGTAATCGTTCGCCTTGTGCGAACTTCAGGAATGTAAAAATATAATCTGATCGTTGGTAAATGCGGTCCACTTGTATGCAGGGGTTGGAGCGGTTTTACGAAACGCATCGACACGTCGCGACGGTGACGACTTTTAGTACTCGGGCAATAAATACGGTGAACCGGTTCCCCAGCAAAAAATGCCACTGTTCTAATCTCGAATGCGCGAAGCGGGCGTATTAAACGTGTGATTGATTTGCAAATCGCATTTTTTAAAAGGCCTCGAGGTTTACGAGCGGGGGTCGGACGAGTGGAAGGCGATGCCCGAGAGTGGAGAAAACGGAAAAGAAGCTGACGACATTGAAGAAAGCAATGAAACGTAATCTAGAAACGCGACCGACCAGACCTCGTCTAATAACGCGGCACCGACGTTACTGCAAATCATGTTCCACGCGTTGCATGAATGCAAACGGCCAGCTGAGGAGAAGGTAAAGGATATTGATGAACGTAAATGTTTTTCACGAAACACGTTCGCTCGCGAGAACTCACCTGATCCATTAGCTCGCGGAACCTGTCGTCAGGAACAACGAGTCGGCCGAGAACAAATGTTAATTTCGTCCTCGAGTTCAACATAGTCCAAGGAGTTCGATAGACACGGGTAATCGAAATGGAAGTATTTGTAACATTTTAAAATCGCAATCGCGGAAGGTGCGTGCCGATTGCTACGTTACGTATCTTGTGCGAAATGTACACCCTTTGTTTATCGTTACAACAGTAAAAATTGTGAGTAAACGAGCAATAATAAAAAAGAAAAGAAATAAAAAAGAAGTTACAAGTGCAGATGTAAGATCAAGCGTCAAAAGTTGATAACTAAATAATAGTACATAAGTTTGTACTTGCAAGATACACAAGATACACAAGTCACTGATGATCTGCTAATGATTTTGGATCATTGCTGTTGAAAACCACGCTGGCTCGTAATTAACGGCCGACACGCCGAGTTAAAGATGCTACCATGTAGTCAAAGCGATCGATATCCGATAGCTGCTCCGCGTTGTGTACTAAGCTGAACGACTGTTTAAGGCGGAGCCACTCGCCGAAATTGCCATCGAAAGTCGACAAATTGATCGCGAGCGTCGTTTAAATTTCTACAATTTATCAGCGGCAGATAAGACCGTGGAAATAGTCTTCGAAAGGCTCGTGCTCCTGCAAATGTATATCTCCTCACTCGCGGTATTGACGACTGTCGCCTCTATCTTATTGTTAGCTTGAACCTCATCGAATTCGCAACGATCGATCGTGTTTAAATACGATTCTCGATCGGCTACGGCGAATTTCTCGAGCGTCACAGCGCTAGTCTAGCCTTGACGGAGCCGCGATCGGCCACTAACGCAACGGATTAACGCGAGGGGACAATGACAATCAACTCGCGCGATGTGGAGGTTGACGCAACCGCTTCCTCTAGACTCCTTTCGTCGTTCGTTGGTGTTCTTCGTTAGCGGCTCCTAGTTTCAGGGGACTACGAACTCCAGACTGACCTCTGCTTCGCACGGCCGCGTTCTGGATGCTGATCAATGAAGATGTGGACTCTTGAGGAGGTCCTCAGGCGAATTACAATGTCCTGAATCGCATTGACGCACTCCTGGCTGTACCAGTGAGGAAGCTAACTCCAGAGGGAATTGTCCGAAGATAGACTCCCACTCCAATTGACTTCTATCACGTCCAAGGGTTGCAGAGTTCCAAATGTCCTTGGCTTGTATCGACGCGCTCCAAGATGTACTAGTAGAGATTCCACCCCCCAACGCGACTGTGATTGACTTGGTAATTAGACATTGTGGCTCAGTATCCGGCTCGAAGGACCAAAAAGTGTCACGTACTATTCATACAGTCGAATTTGACTTGGAACAAACGAGCACTATACTTTAATAGCACTGGACTGTATGCTCTTGTCTAATCGCGTCCTGATAAATTTCACTTGTTTAACGAGACTACTTTGGAGATTCTACTTCGACGATCACTCGATGAAAACTTTTGAGAGTCTAACGCTTGGCGTTAGCCTAACAACGCGTGAGCCTGTTTTGTACAAAATGGTTCGTTCGTCTTAATGACATTTGCCTGACAACACCAAATGTTTCTAGAATGTCTTCAATAATATTGAAAAACAAGCTGGCGACCCGTGTCTTGACAAACACGTGTGCTTCGGAGTCTTTATTAAAAAAATAAACTGGACCATGACTCAATGCTCAACAGTGTTTAACATTCTTGCAATAGCTAACAGCAACTTATATTATTTTGACCAAAATGCGACTTGTGCTTCTTTACTCGCTCGTCAGGTAATTGAAATGTCAAGGATGAAACGCTCTTGCACTAATTATCGAGTTCCACGAAATCATTTCTTCTATTACAGTGGCTCATCGAGTGGCACATCTGTATTCTGCTTCGAAATCTGTATTCACTTTGCAATGAAATCCCTTTATTGTATTCACAATATAAGTTTGAAACAAATTTAAAAATGTAGTACAAAAGTTATTTTTAATACTAAAATTTAGTAATAATAAAATTTCGAAATGTTTCGTGTAACAGGTGCGTTCATTTTCCGGAAGAGTTTGATCGATTTTCGTTAGCCTCCGACTGAAATGAAATGAAGTCTTTGCGACAAACGCCGAGATAAAATCGACACTGACATTTCTCTCCTCTCTCGACTTTTTCGTAATAGCGATGCGATTAATTTAATCAGAGCAGATATAACGAAGTATAATGAAATCATTAAATAGTTAATGAGACGTAAAAGACCGGTCTAATTAACGCAACATTCGCGGATTCTTCCGTGCTCGTTACTTGTTTGTACGTGGTAGAATTTGTAACAATGTAATGATAATTATTAATTATAATAGTAATAATAGTAGTAGTAGTAGTAGTAGTAGTAGTAGTAATAGTAATCATAATAATAATAATAAGATAAATACACATTCTGCATGTCGGGCGTGGCGATGCGAATCGCGTGCACCACTTCCCCCGGGAGGATATCCGGTGTGGAAACGCTTCGTCCTACCTCTCCCTTCTTCTCGTTCCGACCGGCGAGGCCCCTCTCTTCCCTCTTACGTTCGATGATCACCTTTCCTAGCGTGGTAATAACACGTCCTGACGTGCTCCCAACCGGCGAACGGAGACACGTTCGTCTCGTAATTTTCGCCACCTCGTGCACTACCTCGTTGAAAAGCTTCTTTAACCTAAAACGTCGCGAGCGCGAATATAATATTTCAATACGCGAGACTCTCGTAGGAAATGAACATAACGAGTACGTACACGTTCTTTCTAATTTTTCAATGCGACGAAGTTTCGCCAGGCAAATTTTGTTGAAAATTTACGAAAAAGAAAACGATACGTCTTAATTATTAAAACGAAAACTAACTACCGAAAGGTAAATTTTGTAACGAGAGATCAATCGACAGGGAATGAATTATCGTGTTTAAAAAAATGCTTGCTTTTTAAAGAATACAGGAAATTTTATTATTACGTGATATTAAAAATAACTTATATATTCTTATATAACTTATGTATACTTAACTTTATTGTACATTCTTCCCTCGTGGAATTGTAAAATTCTCCACCGTTGGCTAAAATATCGTTGACGTGAAACTTCGTTGCAGATTTCTTAGAAAATGCGGCTAACGCCGCGTCGAAAGACAACTGCCAGTTTCCTGTGCGCGTACAAACCCGATTCAGGACTCGAGGACAAATTAAGAGAACAGTGACATTTTCGCGTAACTCCGGCTGACCGTTTTCTGCGCCATCGGTTTCAACGGTTGCGAGGGTTAATTGTCTAATTAAGTAAGGCGTTCGCGCGACGTGAAGCGAGCTGCACGCCTGAAAACAATGACGGCGAAAGTTATCCTCGTTTTCGCAACTTTACGTGCATCTCTGTTTCCTCCTCGCTGCTCCGCTCTTCACCACAGCCATTTCCTCGCATTCTCTTTGTCAATAATTTTATTGCGACTCGCGCAAGTCGCCACGAACGAAGGAACATTAGCGTCGAGAGATTTCTTCGTTCGAGAGAAACCACGAAATCTGCATCGGTTAATGCCTCTATCGATTAACCGCTGACGAGTTGGATCAGAGTTCAATCGATCGTAACCAACATCTGCGTCCAATAAATGCCGGCCATATTTTCGATATCATTTTTTATACCTAGAATTTTGTTCGAAGATCGTCCAAATTTTGTCTTTGTTTATACGCTGGATACGTGAAACGCACTATGTGTAGTTGTCACAAATGATAGACAAGTATCCACATTTTCAACGACGAACACTTGCAAACTGAAGGAGTTCCACCGGGAAAAATTAAAAAGGAAACTGCAGTCTTCATAAATTTCAGTAAAACAGAAACCGACTTTATGTTGAAAATCAAGTACTAATATTCTTGGTCATGAAACCAATTTCATGTTAAAAACCAAGCACTAATATTCTTGGTCGTAAACTCCTTTCCTATAAAATATGGAACTTGTAAATATACTTGTTGGATATCTCGTAACAAACGACCGTATAACGAGTACGGAAAAATATGTTCTGACACCTTTTCTATAAATTTTTTTATAAATTTACACACGCGTGCAAACGAGTGTAATAGTACGCGTACGTGTACTTTAACGAACAAGATCGATTCCCCGTCCTCGCAGGATAGCCCCGCTGCAATTTAAAAATGTCGGAGGCTGCCGCCAACTCTCACCGCAGATCGTTCGATCGTCGTAATTCGAGGAAGCATCGAGACAAAAGCGTAGCTTCCACCGTGCTCGAATGGAAGAAGAAGAGCAAAGATATCAAAGTAATCGCTCGGCGAGCTACTTGCGAGTTCGTCGCGTGGAGGGTCGCGCGTTTCGTTCTCACGATATCACTTACAGAGCAAGCATCAGCGAGATACGTGCGTACAGCGAGCGGCGACGCGAGAGAAGTCTTGGACCTTCGAACGGGCTGCTCCAACAATTACAACCAGCAGGCTGAGAGACACTGGTTTAGCCTATATTTAAACGGCGGCACGCCGCGTATCTTAGCGCGTTCATTAATGCGCTTAAGTGTGTACGCCCGTTTAACCTTACGCCTGTTTACTCGTTCCCTCGGCCTGCACGATTTGTAACCTACGACACGCTAACGCAACGCACGTTTCTGTCTTTTCCTTCTCCTCTCTTGCCACGCTTCTCTCGTCGACCTTGATCGAGTTCTGCCTACGAAAGAATGCCGCCTATTGAAAGCGCAGCGGCGACGTATCGTGGCGAATTTTATCGAATCGATCGCCCGAGATCCAGAACGGACGACGAGTTTTTCCAGATTAAACTTCTCGAACGCTCCCTCCGCTTCTCCCGGGCACGTTTCGCACGCCAAGAAGCTCCGGATAATTGAAATTCGAAGATATCGCTGGAACACGATAAATCGTATATATCCCACCTTTTTTTCTTTTTCTTAATAATCTCACAATGTAGGACGACGTCGTCGATTAATAAACGTTATCGAACAATGTCCGTTTAATTTGCGTCCGTTTAATTCCCCTTGAAAGTTAGACAATATTGCTCGTACCAACAATCAATGGGCATTTCTGCCCACCAGAAAAGGACGATTCGTCGATTTATCCAACTTTAGTTTCGGTCAATTCCCGCGCGTGTGTCTCGTTCGAATTGGAATCCGAAACTTGCACGATCGGATCGCATCCGAAATTCGCTTAGGCCTGTAGTTAGTGTAAAGCGGAGTCAAAGACACGATCGAAGGGGGAGAGGCGAGACAAACGATAACGATACGCCGTTCTTCTGGCTGTACAATTATCTAAGCGATCTTTCGTCACCTAAGCTGTGAAAACGAATATACACCAGCGAGTGGCACAACCGCTCCGCCATGTCTAATTGCAAGAACAGAGCTACCACATGCAAAACGACGTTCACGAATGGCATCACGACTCGAGAAAAATTTCTTGTCTATCGTTGAAAACATACCGGTTACTTTCGCCGAGGAGAAATCGTCGATAAAACGATCTTTATCGCGACGATCGTATTTTTACGCGAGGAGATAAACGCTCGATCGAGACGCCGAAGGTGGCCTTGAAATCGCTGGAGCGAAGGCTAGAAGAGGCACGGCTCTATCGATTCATACTTTTTATCCGATATCTCTCGGTATCGTTCGAAATGAATATTTATGAAGCAAAAAAGAAAAAGAAAAAAAAAAAAGGAAAAAACGAGAAGACGAAAAAACCCAGCAGATTGTCAACGAGGAAACGGATAAACAAACGGCTGATTATACGGCAGAAATCACGTTCGCCGAGATTTATAAATATGCGAATGACAAATTCGTGGAAAACAAGTTATATAACACTTTCCACAGACGATACGTAACACATCATTCGGTGTAATACAACAGTCATCCATAAACACGAGTAGTAACGCGGTTGTATCGATTAGAAGTCCTTACATCACGTGTACACGTGTAGTAAACGTATCCGGATTTCGATCAAGCGTAATTCATGATATATCCCTGTATTTCTGTTTTTTTTCGCGTACAGTCCAGCACAAAAGTCTTATCGGAAATATGCGAATACTATAGCTGGTTTTCGAAACTAGGCATACTAAACTTTGCAGAGAAGCTTCGAACCTGTAAAAAGTGTCAATGTGCGAAGAACTGTGATATCTTAACAATTTTATTGCCTGCAGTAAATATTGAATATTAAGAAGTTTCTCGGTTTCCAAAACTCAAAGATGTACTGGCAATAAAATAATTGCGTTTTTTTTCTGACACACATGAATGAACACGTACGTACATATTAAAACGTAACTAACTTCATTTTAAACTACGAATTCATCGTGCAATCCGATAGCTGATTGTTTAAACCTATTCAAGAAAAAGGAAACGCACGATCTCGTTGACAATTGCTTCCTCTCAATCAGGGAGGAACATTTTTCCCTCGTTTCGACGAAGAGAAAAAAGAAATTATCTGATATAGCGTATAGCGAAAGAGCTACGACAGTGTCAGAATTGGTTCGCTAACAATAAGTTTCACTGCTGTTGCGGCTTTTGGAACCGTTTTTCGTCGAGAAAAATCAACCTTTTTTGAACGTGGAATCAAACCAACAAAATGAACGGCGTATCGTCTAACGAAACTTTTGTTTCTCATGGAAAAATTCGCCTTTCATTTGCACACGCATATAACAAAAAAAAAAAAAAAAAAAAATACAGTTACTTTTACATCAAAGATTGCACGTGTGTTAAGAACACCGATCTTTGATTCTTCGACGAACGTTTCACGTGCCACGTGTACGCGCTTTTTACTATACGCGATCTCTCTAGCATCGGCCAAGATAGTTCA
The DNA here is from genome assembly GCA_001276565.1 of Melipona quadrifasciata. Lineage (NCBI taxonomy): Eukaryota > Metazoa > Arthropoda > Insecta > Hymenoptera > Apidae > Melipona > Melipona quadrifasciata. The sequence continues at coordinate 2,279,590 of KQ435720.1, read as the reverse complement.
CCAACGTCTCGGAAGTTTTTCCTCGGCCGTCGTTCGATAATTGCGACGTTTATTCGCGGACGGTGCTCGAGCGTGGACGAACCAACACTTTCCGCGAAAGCGTCGATACATCGGCCGCGAGGTCATCATTCCCCCATCGCTAACGCACACGCAGCCACGTGTGTTGCGTATAGACGCAGGCGAGGACAACCTGCAGATGCATGAATGACTCGAAATGACGTGTGTTCATTGAGTGCCGCTTGGCGTGCCGACTTGGTGCTCTCGGTTGCTCCCAGCAAGGACACGACATATTTTCTGACTTGCGTAGGAAAAGATTCGAACCGACCGATCCCGATCGTTTCCTCGCCGCGTTCTTCCTTCGTCGCGACACTGTCCGAGAGAATATTGTCAAATCTCGTTTAAATTAAGTTACACGACTTCGATTTGACTCGATTTAACTTGGGAGTTACATTGATCAACTCCAATTTTTGCCAAGTTTTTCTTTTAATTCGTACACAGGTCATCAGGTATCATAGATATTTCAACTCTAAACGAAAAACAAAAAAAAACCGCTTGTTTTTGCGTGTTATGGATATAATTAAAGGAGATTATAAATTAGAGTATAAACTGGGCTATAATTGAAGCTGAAACCAACGTATCCTCTGATGATGAGGATAAAACAAAGTTCAGATTCTGAGACTCTAACCAAACTATTCTTCGCAATATATGATCGTCAATCAATTTTATTGTCGCAAACGATAAAAGAAGCTATAGCACTACAGTAACAACGTGAGGTGTTAAGACTTCTATAAAAAGTAGCACTGCTATAAAATTTTCGTAATTTTAAGGCCATTCTCGCTATTTCTCTACTACTTTCACTTTTCGTAAGTTCGTCGTTCTCCCAGCTGCTCATGAATCAAGAAACTGTCTATCTAGAAATCCGTTGCAGCTAACAAGGATCTCGTTTTTCGACATTTTTCGCCACTCTTAATTTGTTCGTGCCGAAAGCTCGTTCGTATCCTCCGACAACCGTAACAGGCGGTATCGATGACTCGGGAGCGCGGTGGTATCGGCGAGGAGGCGACAAGGTGGGCAGAGGCAAGAGTATGAAGCTG
>KQ435720.1:2266832-2278477 GCA_001276565.1 Melipona quadrifasciata | reverse complement strand
GAAATGAGCGTGCACACGTACGCTTACGCGGTACACGAGAGCGTGCGCATGTAGCGAATGCGTGTAGAGGAGGCGACCGCATCGGTAAACCGATTAAACGACTTACATAAGTTCCAGTTGGCAGAGCCTCGAAGACACGTAGGATTCGATGAAAAGAGGGTCTCCAGCGGGTTCGTGAAGAGGAGCTCGGACACACACACAGAGAGAGAGGGGGGGGGGGGGGGGGAGAGGATGAACGAGAGACTCCGATGTTCAGAGTGGAATCGATGATACGGACGAGCTGGAACGGAAGAAAAGGAACGTGAGTGCATTGCGCCCCGGCGTTCGCCACGGATGCATTTCCTGTGTATGCACCGTGCACAAAACGACGATAGCCTCGTTTCGAGTTCCTCCGCTAATTATGTTTCAAATTTACCGATCTACCCGAAGCGAAGGAGGAAGCGGAACAGTTACACCTACCATTAAAAAGTTAACGAGTCATGGTGTATCTCCGGGGAATTTTAAGTATTCCAGTATTCGGCGGTCGTACATCGCTTGCCTTCCGGTGTGTTTGATCGTCCGCCTCCCCCGTCGTGAATCGGCAACGTTGAAAGCCGACAACACCAAGCTTTCCTCCAGACTTTCTCTCTCTTTCGTGTTTCATCTCGAAATGCACGATGATTCTGCGTGGAAAAATAAAGCTTTTAACCCTTTCGATACCAACGATGACTATAGTCATTCGCATAAAGAATTCGCGTCAATTCATAACTCAGGCTGATCAGAGCACAGCTGTTATCTTCTTGGTTGCGAGAGTTCAGATGTTTCGTTTTCAATAGTTGTACGATTTGGCATAGCTCCCTGATGTAACGCTGAGTTGGCACAGCGTTACACGCGGTACATCCTCGTGGTTTCGATCTTGACAATGATAGCTTCGAAATTTCCGATGTAGATTTACGCGTGTCTACCCCTACCTTTTGGAAATATTTCATGCAAAATTATATTGTTAGACAATTTTTGTAAAGTGTTGTTACTACTAAAAAGTACGATCTCTTCCCACCAATTCGTTACATTGCTTCTTATCTGGTGAAGTGGCGTGTCACCGACAGCTTACTCGCGATTAAACTGTTCCTGTTCAACGGAGGCGTAGTGGCCAAAGATAAAGTCGTATGGGTTAAGCACGAAGCAAGTCGAGCTTGAAAGTTCAAACTTTGTGGAGCATGTACGACGTAGAAAATTCTTCTTCGTTCTTGTATCGTACAGGAAGTAGAAGATGCGTTCTCCTCTTGTGCGATAGAGGTGAACGTGAAAGACGCATGGAAGAACAGCCGTAGATCCGACAGGATGGTGGATCGTGCAGCTTCATTCGGTGAGCTTCTTCCCTGGACATCTCGTGACACCGTGATGCTCCGAAAGGCGAAAAACAAAAACAGAAAGAAGGTTATACGCCGACACACTCGGGCGCGTATCGTTGGATCGATCGTGCTTTTCTTGTGAAACTTGTGGTCTTTATTTTTATCGCGATAATTCGCTCGATTATCTTATACAAAGTGAGTACATGTACAAAACACGTGAGGTTCTCGTATATCATTCCCTTTTTCTCTTCCTCTAACGCAACGTCGTTCTACCTTCGTTCTGCTTCTCTGTCTCTCCTTGTCTCATGCACACGCGCTACGTCTCTTTCAGTCACTCATTCATTCGCTGTCTCTCTCTTCGACTCGCGGTATCTATACACCTACTCCTCTTTCTGTCTCTCTTCCTTCTCCTCCTCGCGCGCGCGCGCGCGACGAAACCGGAAACACGTCGGGAACCGTATGCGCGACACGCTTCTGCTTCCACGAATCGATCGTGAGCACCGACACTCGCTCTGACGAGTTCGCCACTCGTGACAAAATTCGTCGCTGTAATTATTACTGCCGTATCTCGCCACGCCTGATCTTTAACCCCTACGATCCGCAACGCGTTTACAATTCACGTCAATAGAAAAATTCCCCGTGTTCTTCGCTCGAAGAGACTTTATACTGCCTTTATACTCGTATTGCACTAACGCAAGTCTCCCAGCTAAACCACAGATCTTTATGCGAATGTACGCGTTAAAATACACGTCAGATGAACCTATCTCCATTTCCATACATTTTTTTGCATTCTCAAATCTCTTGAACCAACATATCCAAACATCCGCAGTTGAAGTTAAATTAGCCAAAAATGTTTCCGAAACGTAAAGCCAAATAAAGAAATTGGAGCAAACGACAGTTAGACCGAAAGACAGTCACAGACACAGATCGACGTGGTTAAATTAAGACACGGGACGCGGAGCGGAGTGGCTTGTCGCGAGAGCGAGGAAACCGGAGCGTGTGACGTAAGAGAGATCTCGCAAAAAACGAGAGGAATCGTTGCGGTCGAATCGTCGATGGAAGAGGAGAAAGAGAGAAGACGGAAGTCCCTTTTTCGTTTCGAACAGCCACTGCCTTGTTCGCCTCGCGCGGCCGCATGCGAGGTAGTATCGGACGAAACTCGTTCACTCGTTCGACGGCTAGTTCGACCGGAGGGGGGGGGGAGGGCAGAGAGATCTGAGCGAGACCGGAAACTAGAAAACTGCTAAAGGACGCTTTCTTCGCTTCTCTTCCCTCTTCAGGATTAAGAGCCGGAGCGGACCGGGTTAAGCGTGAGCACGGCTATTTATTTCCTTCCTCGAACACGTCATCGACGTTAATTAAAATTGTTTCCAAGGCATCTCTTTTCCTGTCTGCTCTACCAACGCCCAACATCGGGATAAATCAGTTTCGATTTTTACGTTGGAAACATAATTCTATTCGGCTTGTAACTCGTGAATTATTTCCCTTTTCAGTTTCTCGTTCTTTCCGCCTGTCTCTCGTTTCAAAAAAATATCTCCATTATTATTACTTACTCTTACACGCGAATCTCATTTTCAACTATTTGCCATTTGTTCTTTCTCGGTTGCGTCGCCAATCGCGACGTCTCAAAGCCTCGCTTTGTGGGCGGCGGTTCGATTCAGCGACGATCGAGAAATTACGTCCGGTTTTGCTAAGACACGGTTTGCTAAGACACGGTTTGCTAACGACATCCAACAACTGCACGCGCCCGAACGATTCAAATTGTTCGGACGTGGTTTCCTGTTGTTCGCGTGTTTGTTGCGCGACAGCGTGAAGTCGGGTGATTAAGTACTGCGAAGCTCTTGGATCTGGTTTGCGTTTCGTCGCGGAAAGTTTTCGGGCAGAACCGCGCGGCCCCCTTTCGAACATGACAGACACATTGTGGGACAGCGTCAAACGTGTCTGTTATTATTATTATTAAAAATTAACAAAAATAATCCTCCATGCTACATGATTAGGTTTCAACTTTTTGATTTCGTATCTGTTGCTTGCGTCTGGTAGTATTGTACACGGTTCACAAAAATATCGACTACTATTTTTTTTCTTTTTCCTTTTTTTTTTTTTTTTTTTTTTTTTTTTTTTTTTTTTGTCAGTAGAACGAATACGTCAATCTTCGGTGTGTTCATCTTCTGTTCGCGTCAGAAAGATTTTCATAAAAAAAAAAAAGGAAAAAAAAAAGAAAACACGTTTGAATATGCGTGATTTCTAGCTTCAACGATTTCCAGGTTTGTTTCTCAGTAGAGGGGTCACGTGCAGGGAAACCCGAAGAATGTTCCGAGGGATCACAGGATGAAGCAAGGCGTGTGGCCAATTATTTGCGTATATCAAAGACAACGACACAAAGAACGGGAAATTCGACGTGTATATTACAAATTCGGAGAACGATCGACAACGATCAAAAACGGATCCAAGATGGTTCGCGTGCTTCTCCTCATTGATCGTGGTCCTCGCTTCTGTGCTTGCCAGCCGGTAAAACTGTCGTTGGAACGTCAACGTTCTCGCCCAGTCCAGCATGTCCTAGAGTATCTGGAAGAGCTTTTTCAGTTCGACCATCAGCTGCCAGTCTGTCTTCACCAAATCGTCCCTGAAGTATTCCTTGCAAGCGTCTATACTCTGTCTGCTTATCTGTAACAGAGACGAGGGGAGACCCTTTGCTAGAGAAAGTCGAGTTTGAACTGAATTAATTTTCGAAATAACGATAAAACGATATATAAACGATATATTCGTTGCACGTAAGTGTGCATCTCAGAAGCCAAACTGACATTGTATATCTTTTCACACTTCTCAACTTTGTCCTTAAAATATATTAATAATTAGTTATTTGATTAACTTGTATTTTCTCGAAAAACAATATGAATTTGTCTATCGTGAGTTAGTATATTCTTGATAGTAGCATTTTATTTATTAATATATTATTTGTTTATGAACTCTAGTACTAATACTTTTCTAATATCAATAGTGATATATACAAATATATTATATTTTATAAAACTGTACCGAAACTTCTGACCAGTGCTATATATAATCCTAAGTTGGACGAATTAGGATGAATTTTACAAAAGAATATATATATATATATATACACAAAACATCGTCATTTTATAAGTTACTCCACTTTCCGATAACCTTGAATTAACTCGAAATCAATCGAAATCCAAATTGACTTCCAAAGTCGCCGCAAGAAAATTCAAAAGTTCCCTTCACTCTCGATAAATACGAGGTGGTTACTTCTCATTACTGTAAACTCTTGGAATCGTTGGTCGAACAGGTTAGGGAAGTAGAAAGACCGTTCTAAATGGCGCTCTGCTCGTCTAGGAATAATTTCCTTGAATCGGTTTTCGCGAGGACAGGCGTATGCTCGCGCACACAGTCCATTCACTAACGTAACGCTTTACAACTGTTTCCGCCCCCACTCCCGGCCGGAAGTCCCGTTTCATTCATGGATCGGTCACAATGGTGGTTTTACGCGGCTATTGAGGACGCCTGCCTCCCGCCACGCCCCAGCTACTTCTCCCTCTCCGTCTCATTCTCACTCCCTCCCACCCCTTTCATTCCCTTGCCATTCCTTTTCCTTTTCTCTCTCTCTCTCTCTCTCTCTCTCTCTCTTTCTCTCTCTCTTTCTCTCTCTCGGTTTTTAGTTCTCCCTTCCCCCTTCGCGCACACGCACAGCAGCTCTCGTCCACCGTAGAATTCTTTGCCTCTCTTTCTCTGTCCCGTTTCCGTTTCGTAGTTTCGTCTTCGTCTTCTCGCCGACTCGTTCCCTTGCCCTCCCGCCACCCTTTGTCGCTAACCGTGCAACGTTGCACGAACAGCAAAGGGTCCTCTCCGCCCGTGAAACCTTTACGCACACGTTTTCCTATATAGCCAGACGCGCGATCGACCACTCGGGTTCTCGATATCTCGAGAAGTAGAGTGTACCCACGAGGTACTCAACGCTACGCAGGCCGGCTGTACTTTCTGTGAAAGTAGCGTAGAACGGGGATAGAAATGAAATTAATTCGACTTTATTATATTAGCACAAAGAGGTTCTAAAAATTTTTACGTTGAAAGAATTGAAATAACAATCGCAAATGACGCAAAAGTTCGTCATCGGTTGCTAACAATCACTATTTTGCAAATGACGCACAATCGCGATATCTAGCCTTGCATATAGCGTTAGGAGAAACTTGAACCTTCTCTGTTCTCCCCTCTATTAAACTCTTGCGCTGGAATGACGTGCCACGAGAATTTTTTTATCCCAAAATTGCAATATTTTCTCAGTTTTAAGTATATTTAAGTATAACCCGGGCAAAAGAAATAATAAATTTATTACTTCTCAATAATTTCTATTTCCAGTGATATCATGCCAACGAGTTCAAAAAGAAAGCGACGAATTATTGTATACGGTTTGGTCGCTCGTTATGGTCCGCAATCAGTTGCCAGCGCAAGTTAATCAAAATTCTGTCCCGTCTCTGATCGACTTTTCGACCTCCGAGTACTCCTCGATGATGATTTTATTCCACGTACACGAGCTGGAATGGTTTAGAATTGAGCTTCCCGCCGGGAAGGCGGAAGTCGGAGCGTATAATAATTTGAGAGGTTAAGGAGACGAACCACCGAAGGAGGAGGGGGAAAGTGAGAATTCCGGCGTTGCTAAGGAACGAAAAGGAGCAAAATCGTCGCTTGACAAATCATCGTGGGAACAAGGTGATTCCGGGGAATCGATTCTACGAAGCAAACGGTAACGACGACTTCCGCTCGCCACACAAAGATGCCGAAGCCAGACCGGGCTGTGCACGTACAAGTGCCCGCACGGCTGTTGAGTGAGCGCGTGCACAACCGGAAAACGCGGATAGAGCTAGAGGAAACGGAGTTGACGCTATTGAACACGGAATTCCGTACCGTGCTTCGTCTCCTTCCGTTTTTTGGAAACAAATTTCCAAGTTTCACGTGATATAATATAAATTTCTAAATTTCACGCGCATAGAATGGAAACCAAGGAACCGTGGATGTTTGTGCATTCGTTGAAGATTTGTATAAATAAATACACACACGCGCATATGTATTGTAATATACATATGCAAACGAATTTATGTCGCAATTTAATAAAAGATATAAAAATATCTGACAAAATAAATGACTCACTTACGGTATCTAGCAGATGAAACAAATTTTTATTTACGTATTATCATTCTCTTCAGTTACGTCCACAAAAATATCTAAGAATTACACTCTAAATATTGGAGAAAGAAATTCAGATTTTACCAATTCGTATAATCGAAGTGTCGATGAATTCATATTTTCGCGAAATGTAATTGAAAAAATAAGTGTAGGTAAATAAATATCGCAACGATTGAAACATTGTATCTTAGACATTTATAATTGTTCGCGTGTAAATTTTCTACAAATGCATAAAAATCCATGTAAGAATTTAATTACGGTTGACGAGCTTTCGAGCGTGTCGCACGATCAATTAATTCGAATTTAATTCGAACGAAACACGCGTATCGCGTACGCGATACCTCGCTTCCATTAAGGTACCAGGGGCCGATCGATTTGCAGTCGATATTCAAAGCGGAAGACGGAAAAGAAAGAGGCGAGGCGGCGGGGCGGGAAGGAGGGGGGAGAGAGCGAGGCGGAATGGAAGTTCTGCGAAGGCCGGAAGTCGATGGGTGGACGCCTGATCGCAGCCGGATGTGCATCTTCCTTTTTCGACCAAAGTCTTGCATACTAATAAGGATCGTTTCCGTTTCTCGCTCGCCTCTGATTTCGATGAAATTGCAAAGCTATGCGAATCGGCTCGGCCAACGGTTGGCAAAAAAGGAAAAAAGAGAAAAAGAGAAGAAAAAGAAGAAAGGAAAAAAAAAAGCGAAAACGTATACTCGGTTCTCTCTCTCGCAGCGGAATTTCATCAACGGCCGGGACCACCTGTCGATCGAATTCTTTCGAAGCAGCTGCTTCTCGAAACGCTGAAACGTTCACCTTGGTAATCGTTCCTTCTTTCCTTCGTAACCACGCCACCGTAAACCTCACCGTGCGCCTGTGTGCCACAGTTTAACCCTTCGCACTCCATAAGCGCCGCTACGGGTGTGCTCAAAAGTATATGGGCACTTGGGCGTCTGTAGGATGTATTTTCAATGACGCTTGGCATGGAAACTATTTCTTTAATCGCGTTCTCGGAAACTGTAAACTTGCATAAAAATCGCCAACTTGATAATGTATGTATATATATATACTCATTGGAGAACGATGTTTGTAGATAAATTCTTTTAGAAATATTTTGTTATTATATATTTCTATTTAAAAATATATTATATTTTAGAGATATATTATAATTAGAAACATGTGTTAATATTAAAATAAATTATACGATGGATCTTACAAAAATAAAAAGAAGAATTACTTCTTCCAACGATTCAAAAAATAGTCGTAATTCAGATGTACTTAGACTTCTGGTAAATTCGACACGAAGGATTAATGTTCGCGAGAAATGCCTCGGAGCTGCTGGTAGATCGTACAACAAAATTAACCGGAGTGCAAAGGGTTAAACGTATGGTCGCTTTATTTCAGGGGCAATCGAATTCACTAAGCGAGCTATTCACTTTTAAAGAGAGAAATCGGAACGTGAAATTACCCGCCCGTTTCTTCCCCGCGATAACGATTACCGATAACGAAACGCTGCTTTTTTTTTCGAACTGTGCTTACGTGTACTGTCGGTGTGTGTTTGGTTTTTTATTACACGGTCCAGAATGATATTAAAGTAGGGCACGAAACGACCAACGAAAGTGCGATAAGCATCGTTACAAGCATCGACGATGAATACGGAATAACGTATTCTGAATTGAGCAATTGCCCATAATGCTCACGATAATGTCTTGTAAATCGTTGCTTAACTCGTTCGCGCGGACGAATTATAAAGTTAAGGCTGCCTACCTTGCTCACGACGAAGTCCTTCTCGTCGAAATGACGACCGAACATTTTGGGCGCCTCGCCCGGTATCGGCTCGATTTTCACACAGACTTCTTGGCCCTTTCTCGCGGACTCCACGGGCTTGTGATTATATTCTATACTCGTCACCACACCCAACTCCACAAACTGTAAAGTGAAACGAAAATATCTTTTGTCAATAATGTTTCTTGATGGATTATACGATTGTTTCGCGAGAATATACAGTGGCTACAACATAAAATATCTTTATATTCGTTTCTTTTTTCTCAGATTCGATACATTTCATTTTTATAACTAGACAAATGTAGTGAAAGCTAATGAAATTGCAAAGTATTGCTAAATGACACGAAATTTAGTATGTACTTGGAATCGAATTAATTGACGTTATAATAAATAAAATGAAGAGCAAAATATATATTCTGTTATACATATATTTGTTAAACATGTGCGTTATTCATTTACTAATTTCCTACGTGAATAATTCTTAATATTTTTCTTTTATAGCGGAGTGTTTCTAATCAGGTTCTACGTTTCAATAAATGACACAAAATTTTGATATTGATATTATCTGTCTATGAAAATGACGCAATAAATAAAATACATTTTGTAGCCACTATATACACTCGAATCTAATTAATCAACGTATAAATGTCATAGCAAATAAAACACATCTCGCAGCTACTTTATATTCGCTCAAAAGCGCTGCACGTTACATATTTATTTTCCAATTTCCACCGTCCTAAGTGAACGCATCCAACATCCCTGAATTCATCGAGACGCTTCTCGAACGATCGAATAATCGATTCGTAGCGACAAGCATGAACGCGAGATAAAAAGATCTCCAGAAAAGAAGGAAAAGAAGAAGAAAAAATACGGAGAATTTTTCACGCAGACGCAGGCTGTTTCGCAGCTTGTCACCGTGTCTTTTATCCATCCACGATCGGCGTGTGTCTCTTTTTGCGTGGGTATAGCTCCGCCTATGCATTCCTTTCTGCGACCGGAAGTCGAGAGAAAACCGAGTACCTGAGCATTGCGCGTCGTCAGGGCCGACTCGGACGTAGGTACGGTTTTCGCCGTGAATACCGGCGAAGGATCGGTGAACCGAGTAGGCAGATACGCGGACACGTAGGTTGCTGGATCCTGTGGGCCGTCGTACACGCGGTGATCCTCAGGTTTTTCACGAAATTTTATCTCCACTCGCCGTTGCGAAATTACACGCGGACGGAACGCTCGTGTGACCTGACTCAGCCAGACGCGCGTTCAAGTCTCTTTTGAACAAACGTTTCGAGGAAGATCGAGAGGGAAGACGGGAGAAACGAATTTTAACAAGTGACAGCGCGTTAGCGGGATTCAAGAGCACCCTATAGAGCAGCGTATGGTGGCAAGAAAGCTCGAGCACGTCGTTCAGAATCGCGTTATTGCCGTAACACACCTGCAGCTGCAAGAGCGCCAAGTGGGCGATAAACCCGGACGCAACTTCGCTTGGGGACACGCACAGATTACCGCTTATCCTTTTCAAAGAATTGCCTATAATTACCACTAATTAACCGTTGTCTTCTCCGAGGACTCGCCAATCCATTCAAACGTTCCCTCGACGAGACCGTGCGTATAATATCTAACTACGTGTCGGTACACTCATTTGAACAATGTTGAAAATATCGTTTGTGGATAGTCTTATCTAAGAATCTGTCGCAAGACACTGTTATTTCCTACTGCATTAACAATAAGAAACAAAGAGAAAAACTCGCGGAAGGTTCGAGAAATTATTTCAGAAATAACAAAACGCAGAGGGGCAAGTTTTATTGTTTGAAATGTATTTATGGCAGTGTGAAGTTGCTCCACTTTGTAAAGTCACTGTGCAATTGATTCCTATTTTATCACTAAAAGTGATTTTAGCGGGAGTAACCCAGAAAATCGGGCCTCTTCAGGTGCAACGCTGATGCAACGAAAATTAGCGATTGGTTGATTTGGGTCACGTGATTCGCGAGGGGGCATGGGGTACAGTACTAGAGTAGGAGTGGCGTTGTCTGGTACTGAGCGATCGCGCCTGTAATTTGTTTTCTATCGATTCAAACGTTTGCGTTCATCAATAAAATTTTATGGAAAAAAAGTCGTCTTCATTTCCTAGTCAGAACAGTTGTACAAGTCGTGCAGTTTTTATATCTCCTGCACTATTTTATACTTCTGTTTGACATTTTTCAACACGTTTGTTATCGTTCAATTACACTTAAGGAGTTATTCGACGCTTGCACGTTGCATAATAACGCGATAAATGTTGGCAGTACGTGGAGTTTAGCTGTTATATAATTTTCAATGTCTACTTAAGCCTTGACACCTAACTGTTCACGACAATTAACGGATTAATTTCAAATTGGAATAGTGGAATAATAAATATTTAATTAATCGACGATCTCTCCGTTCTCTGAGTAAACGGAATCCTGGTCGTGCGAGTTTAAATTATTAACAAAGAAATAAAAGAAAAGATGAAGGGCGAGAGGTCGAAGAAAGCAGAAGCACAGTATCAATCGATGGACAATGACCGGTCGGATATGATGGACAGCGATCGGCCGTGTATTTCGAAACCCACGCCGAAAGAGCAACATGCCCACACACGCGAGCTCGTAGTCGGCTCGAGTCCCTTTTGGTGTTCTCTCTTTCTTGGTGTCTCCCATATTCATCCCGTTCCTCCGTTCCCGGTTACTTTTATGGTGTTGCGCGATCGTCCGATTTTCGACACTCTCCGCGCCCTATCGTACGCATTACCATATACACATAATTGCAAGCGTGTATCCCGAGAAAGTACGCGTCCGTGTTCGGTGTGCTCGCCCGTCCCTCTCACGTTTTCCTTTTTTTCTTCTTCTTTTCTTGCATCTCTTGCTCTCTCTTCCTGTACCAAAGAATTCGTGCAGGAGGAGCTTTATAGTCGACAATGCTATTTGTTTTCGAATTACTGAATTGTTATTGTTTAGAATCAGCTCAATTCTAACAAAGTAAAATTTATTCAATACTTTACGTTTATTGCAGAATTTTAATCAACTTTCGGTGTTTATCAATCTCCAAATTTTTCTTCGTTTACAGATAAAATGATTGAATCGTCAAAATAGATACGATACAAGATATATTTTTGCGCAAATAAATTCACGATTGAAACGTACAAAAATATTTATATCGCGCGTTTACCTCGCAGAATGTAATTTGGAGATATTCATAACCGTTGTGCGACAATTATTTTTATTATAAATCTGTGACGAACGAATCGTAATTTAATTTGCAAGAAAATTCGACAAAGAACACTCGATCTGAAAATCAGTGTCTTCGCCGACAGTGCGCGTTCGAACGCTTTGTTTT
>KQ435720.1:2245575-2266798 GCA_001276565.1 Melipona quadrifasciata | reverse complement strand
CGCGCGACACCATCGCGATCTCCGTTCTCCGTTAGCAATGCGACTGGAAGAAGTAAACAGGTTTGGCCAATTGTTTTTTCGAGTTCGACTGGGAAAATTGTCGAGCGTCTTGTTTCGAGTCGAAGGCAGGAGGAGGAAGAGGGGGAGGAGGAGGAGAAGAAAGAAGATGGGAACGCGTTTGGCGAGGATTCGCGACGCGACGTCTTGCTTCGGTCGTTTTCGCGTGGGTTACACCGTGGATTCTTTTTCCTCTCGAAGCGCGTTTCAGGCCCCGTGGGACACGTGGGAAGCAAGCCACGGGAAAACAAGAATTTCATTTAAAAGAAATTTATTTTCTTCTTACTTCGAACTGGAATTTAATTTAGTATGTTAACAGCGTCATATTTTGAAAGCAATCCGTTTCGTCCGTTTGCTCAGCGTCCCACGTCGTTCGTTCTCTTTCGCTCTCCGTGTGTAGGATACGTACAACAGCGATCTTTCAGCGTAACGCGTAATTCTACGCGCGGAAAAAAATAAGTCGAAAAGAACGAACGATACTTTGAACGTTCGTTGAAATGAAATTTATCAAACTCGATAATTTAGAATAAAAATGAATGATCGATAGGAGGTCATTCCGTCTGGGAAGACAAGTCAGAACACAATTCTTTCATAACACGTTTCAATCAAATTTGAAAATTTGTCAAATACGAAATGCTGCAAAATATATCACGAGATCTAAATGTTAACGCATCCATCGCGAAATCTTATTGTTACTCCTCGTACTTGCTTTTTTCGTACAAAATCACCCATAGCAGACACACTTTCGTCGCTTCGTTATCTCTGTTCCACACGATAGCGTATCGCGCAGCGATACGTGGATATCAGATACTTGGTACCGGTAACAAACTGCGTCACTAATTAATACCGACGTTTGTCGCCCGATCTATCCGGTAATTAACGTCACTCCACTCTTCCCGCCCGGAAACAACCACTCGTGGCCGACTTCGAAATATTTGCTTGCCGTACTAATTAGCCTCTCTTACGACACCGAAGAAATTACCGTGAGAGAATACTTGTATACAGTAATAAAGCAGAATGCTCGTTACGATATTTATTAATGGAAAGGCACTTCCATCCACTCGAGCTTTTTCTTCAATTGTACTCAAAAAGAAAAGGAAAGAAAGAAAATGAGATCGCACGAATGATCGTCAATCACGCGCTTTCCCAATCGATCGCTTTTGACAATAAATTACGTTACAGACACGGGGCAGCGTCGGCCAGGATTATTTTTCCTTTCGTTCAGCCTCGTTTCCTATCTCGCAGCCTGACTACTCCCTTTCCTTGTTTACGGTCGCGCTGTGAAACGTGCCGCGGCATGACACGATACGGCCCCCGGTCCGTGGACACCCGATTCGAAAGCCGGCCATTCTGAATGAGTCTAAGTTTAGTAAACCGACCAACGGGGCCAACGTGGCAGCAACCGACGCCGTATGTACTCGAGGACCGTGTATCGCGGGCCAACGCGCGATACACGCCGGGAGGACGGAAGCGCGAATCGACAGACGATCGTGCGAGGAGACCTGCGGAAATTTATGTTATCGGCTAACAGAACGGATGGGCGGATTTAATTGAGCTCTAATTATCGACGATCGTTTCCTCTCCCTTTGGTGTGACAAACAAAGTATAGATCGTCGCCGCGAAACGGACGAAAGCGACGACAACATCTCTGGTTGATCCGCCAGTGCTACTCGAACGAGTTTATCCTTCATCCGATTGATATGATCGATCACCTAGATACAAAAAACTGACTGCCTGCGTTGAACGGAGTTTGCGAGATGTCGTTTCCATTTTTCTTGCATTTTTTTCAACTGTCGTCGTCTAGTCTTTTTTCGTTCTCTTCCCCTTGATTAATGACGGAAAACGGTGCGTTGGATAAAAATGGAGAAACTGGTCGTCGGTTGCAACGAGAGATCTACGCAAGATGACGTCTGTGTGCCGGTGGAAGGTCGATGGAAGGATTTGAACATTCGAAACATTAGTAAATACACGTATCGTGTAAAGATCAATTTAAATTTCATTAAATCATAGAATCTGGGTGTAGTCGTGTGTTATTATATTATATTAATTATTATATTAATTATCAAGCATCGTGCATTATTATATCGATCCACAGTACCAATGTTAAAAAACAAAATTTCAAAATGTTACAAAATGTTTTATACAACGCACAGAGTATACCCACGCACGAAAGTTTTCTGCGACGAATACTCAAACGCGTGCAGATGTACGTGCATGTTGCAAATAGAGGAAACGAGATTGATCGATTAAAATGGAGCGAGGAAACGACTATACATATATGAATATTTGAAATGTCATATGCTCTTGGGCTCGACTACTTAACGAAAGTGCAAGATCAATGTCTACGATATGTCCCATTTGTATTTATACAAAAGACGAGACGCAAGTAACACGAGTCTCGTTAAATTCTTCGAACGTTTGTCCATTCAATTGGATGGATTTTTGAGTGAAAAAAAAAAAAACAATACAATGCTCGGAGAGAGTTTCAATCTTCACGGTTTCCTCCGGTTGAGTGATGAATTTCCGTGAAAGACGGACGAAAAGAAGGGGGGAGAAGGGAAAACGAAAGACGGTGAGAGAAAAACGAAGCGAAACGAAACGGGACGAGAAGGGGGGGAGAGAGGTTTCGGTGTTGGCATCCTCCGGAGCAGACACGGCGCAGCGAGCGAACGCGTGAGACGGGAACCGGAAGTCTATTTTCGTGAGCCGCACCGATTTAGAAAGCTTTATAGTTTGTACGAGCCTGAGCGGCTAACAGCCAACCCGCCGTTGGTGTGACTCGCTTCTTTGAGTGCATGCACAAATTGAGATTTGTGCGGCGATCTTTCTTCATCGCTTTTCCTCGTGCGTTCGAATGTACACCCTCCCCACCCCGCCGCTCGAAAGTCCTTGAACAAACATTTGGGTTTCCCCCCAAAATTTTGCACGCGAAAGAATACTTAAAGCGCTCACGAATTGACAATTGCCCAATGAAACGTAGGTGCGACTTTTTGAAATTTTATCACCTGCAGTAAATGTTTTACGTGAGGACGTGTAGCATTCGCGTCTCCAATTTGTCAGGAACAAAAATCTCTGTCTGGATCGCGCGTCAGACGTATTTGTACAGACACGATATCCCTGTTTTTCTACACGAATGAGAAACACGAGTACAGAAAAATCGGAGTTCCTCGAGTGAAATCTCAGACGCGAACTAGAAATCGTTCGAGAATTCTCTGAATTAATCTCCTGATGTGCGAATTAAATGAAATTCGACGTGACAAAAGACCGATAAAACAAAAATCATTTTTACACTGTTGCCACATCAAGCATGTAGAGACGTCGATTGCCGACTTTAGATTAGAAAACGCATGACGTCTTTCGGACACGTCATTGTATGTCAACAGATTAAAAAACACATACCAAGGAATACATTAAGAGACCTGTGTTGCGTAATGAAAAACGCGCGTGATACTGAAAATGTCTATACGTGTATTAAGAACATGTACGAACGTATTAATATACGTGAATTTTAGTGCACGATCTTTATTTCAAATTTTACACTATACCATGCTTTCAAACGTATTCTTACTCCTTGCGTGCTTGATACATTCGGCAAAAGAGAATTTCTCAAATTATATTAAAAAGAATTCACCAGAACAACGAAACGTATCGCGCTTGTTATCGCGTGCAGTTGTCTTATCGCGAAATACATACGAAATACACGCGATAAGTTTGGCGAGTATATTTCAATGGATGGCTAATCAGTTATAAACATTGGCCACGTGTGCGATACACTTTTGATCTATCGGCTGCTTAATGAGTCGGACGGATGTGCCGATGAATGAAATCCCCACTACCAGCGTCAATGTCCTTCCTTCGTACGCGACCAATGTCATTCAACGAGCAATCGTTTCTAAAAAAAAAAAAGACCTCGACTATGTGTTTACTCGTTGAGTTTCGTATCCGATAATCTATCAGTTTCTGTCGCTAACTCCTATCGTTCTTGCATCGCCGTTGCGAGAGTACAAGGAAAATAAATTAATTAATAAAACGGTGACCACGACTTTTCCCTGAACAACATCGAGCGGAGAGAATCAGGTTTGCCGGTTGCACGTGTGTCGTTATCGATTCGTCCCGACGAAAGCGTTTACGCCCCTTTTCTTCCCCCCCTCGCGTCTCGTCGCCCGTTTTACGAAGTAAAGTTAAAGTTTGCTCGCTCTCGTGCAAGTATGTACCAACGAAAATCCACACGATTCTCACACAGAAACAACAAGCATTAAGAATGATAACTCGCATCGACTTAATTTGGTATTTACATTCATATTTTTATTTCCACGTCGGTAGAAAAATAAAAGTAGATAATTGCAATGAGGTGACTTAAAGCTCTTAATTGAAGCCTGGATATAGTACGCGAAGTCGCAAAGTGTGTGAAAGTCCCAACGAAGTGTCTCGAGTGAATGAATAGAATCACGTTCGTTCGAGCGAATGGGAAAAGGATCAGACGCGAGAGAAATCCGAGAGAGAGAGCAAAGACGCGTTGTCTGAAAATAATGATAAAAATGATCGATATACTGTTCCATAAAAATTCCATTTTTTAATTGTTGATTCCTTCGTTCGCTTTTTCAATTCTTACAATGCCAACGAAGGAGAGTGAAAACGAGCTTGAAGTGACGAACGACCGGGGGCATTTAAATTCGATGCATCGAGAAAGAATCCGGACGTTGAAAGTGGCACGGTAAGCGTATTCCGTTCTGAACGAGGAACTCGACGAGATTCGCTCTGTTTCGCCGACGAGGCGATTATCGTCCGTATTCGTCGTTAGCAAAATTAATCGCGAGCCCGGGTAAAATGATCTACTCGACATTGGAAACTCGACATCCGGCCAGCCGCGTTTCTCTCTCTCTCTCTCTCTCTCTCTCTCTCCCTCCCTCCTCGCCTTTCCACCGTCCTCTTTATCTCTCTTCCTCTCGCGTCTCTCTTTCCGAAGTTATTTCTCTCCTTTTTTTTCCCTTCTTCCTCCGTTCGCTACGATAGCAACGTTAACCAGCTGCCTACTTACTTGTAGAAACACGACGGAAAGAGAGAGAGAGAGAGAGAGAGAGAGACTCGACGGAAGAAGAACGAGAAAGTGAGAAACGAGCAAACGACGAGAAGGAGGGGGGGGGGGAAGAGAGAGAGAGAAAAGTTGGAATGAAGCAGAATACGCGCATACTAACGCATCGATGCCACTTACTCACCAACCACATCCCGTCTTTCGGCCTTCCGGCTTGTCTGTAACTTTCGTGGAAACGCCTCTGGCTTCCTTCCGGTCGTTTATCACTCGGTAGACGCTCTAAACGTAGATACGCTTGTCCCACGTATGTTCGTTTCGTCCCCACCCCCGAGCCTCGTCTCGTCATTCTTTCCGGTCTCTCCTCATCTAATCTTCTTTTCTTTTTTTTTTTTTCTTTTTGTTTTGTTTAAGAATCTTTTTTTTTTTTCCACTCATTTCTCGTCGAGTGGCAGCACCCTACATGCCCTTCGTCGTCTGTACATTTCGACCTTTTTTCTTTCTTTTTTTTTTTTTTTTTTTTTTTTTTCTAATATTAGCCGGCACGTTTTCCCTTTTCGCGCGCTCGACCGAATGTTCTCCTCACCGGGCGTTCGCAAAATAAATCCGCGAACGGTCTGTTTGTCGTCTGTTCGCCAATACGTTCGCGAAGCGTGTGGCTCACGAAAGTATTCGGATACTTGTAGAAACCTCCAGCGGATGTTTGCTTGAAATTGGAGGATCGTTCAACAACAGTTCGTTATCGTTGTCCGTCCGTTCTGTTTGTTATCTGTTTGCCTACTGTTCGTTTACGAAACATGTAGCGGCACGTACGAAAGCATTCGAACCTACCACGAACGTACCGCGTGTATTATACAAAACGTTTCGAAGTTTCGTCAACAACGCGACAATGTAAAAGAAGAAAAAAAAAAAAAATCCACGAAGAACGAATATGATAATTACTCGCCACACTGAAAAGTATGGGAAATTATTAATCCGATTTTCTTCACACTTTCTAATTGGTTGACCACAGTTGTCAGAAATTTCTACAAGTGTGTTACATTTACATATCTCGAAGAAACGCGACGAATCCTTCCAATCTTCCTCTAACGTCTCCATTTCCAGCGCGAAGCCGAAAAAAAGCTGTACAGCTCGCGCACCGCGTTCGATAATGAAACACGTTTAGTATTCCGTTCGCGTGCACGTTAATTAGTTTCCCTCGCGGTCCCGCTCGGCCAATCCGCTCCGACGTGTTAATTTTCTACTCGCAATCAGTAAATTTACAAATATATTCTGGTACCTGCTACCGGACGAGAAGGAAAACGAGGGGGAGATCGAGCGTAGAGAGAGAGAGAGAGAGAGAGAGAGAAAGAAAAGAGGAAGAGAGAGAGAGAGAGACGGGAGAGAAAGGAAGAACGTTACGAGCGGCCTTCCGCCGGAAGGGGACTCACACACCACGGAGTTTCTAGTTCCTGTCACTCCGGGACGGGAATATAATTCGTGGTGGCTCGAAAATCTTCTTCGAACGTTTCCTTGATATAATTATCGTCGAACGTCGAACCACCGACCGACAGGAAGTCGCGTTTAAATTCGTAACGCCGTTCCGCTAATTATGCCCCGAGCCGTTACGGCATTAAAAATCATAGTTACAACGCGTTGCAACCAGCGCTACAGCATTTCTCCTTCGAACGAACGAACGAACGATATCTCTGACTGAACATCGTTTCGGGGCACACCAAATATTTGACTTCGTTTTGTAACGTGCGATAAGTAGTTTCTTTTTTTTTTTTTTCTTCTTCTCTGCGAGTAGAATGTCTAGAAGTTTATCTACGAGTTTCAAGGCGAGAAGATCAAGGTCGAATGTGTTTTACATTAGCAAGTAACATCGTTCGATTACAAGTACGATTGTAGCAAGTTACGTTAGATTGTTGAAATATTGAATTTTACATTTTGTAAAATTATCTTACTGTCTCTCTAGATAGAAATTATCGAATATACGTTTCAAAATTAAGCAACCGAGCTGTAATGACGAACGATGCCAGTTGGGAAATTAATTGCAGGCATATTTACTTATTAATTATAGGTATATTTTAATTACACACCGTGTGCGTGATAAAATAATAATCACCGTGTCTTGAAACTGATTTTCTTAGTTTCTATTCGTCGAAATACATCACATTATATAAAATAATATAATAATACAACAATATAAAATAATATAACAATCATATTATATAAAAAAAAAAAGTCAAAAATTCAATATTTACAGGGACGCGAATTTTATCAAGGGAAAGGAAATTTGTTACGTAATAATAATTAACGACAAATACCCGATTCGATTTAACGAAACGAGAGAATATTCTCAATCTTTCCGATCGTGTACGAAGAGTAGGTGGAATCAAGGCGAGGATCTTTTTACATGAAACTTTAATGGTGGACTTTCACGCGCGATACTTCACGGGAAGATAGCGCGTTGTTGAAGCTGCGACGATAAAAGAGCCTTTCGTCTTTCGAGACCTTTTGCCTAGACGGCCTCTTTTTCACCGGCTACTCGTCCAACGTTGTTCGAATTTCCAGCTGTCGTGACACGACTTCGTGAAAGGGACTGAAGCATCGTCGACAAGGGGAGCGTGCTTTAACGAGACACGATCGATCTACCCTCGCCCGTATCGGTCTATTCAGCCGCAGCAGAGGGAAGAAAAAAAAATACGATTCCACGTAGACAGAATGTTACCAGATAAGCGTAACGTTCTGTCCCTACCTTTTGTCATGCAATCGATATCTTTCCTCTCTTTTCCTCTTTTTTTGTTTCTTTCTCAAGACTGATTTCTCGTTCTCTTCCAATCGTTATCGATTTTTCATGTATCTTTTGTCTTTTTTATCGAATCGAATCGAATCGAATCGAAGCATGCTTTAAAAGTATTTTTAAAGATATTCCATTTCTTTGATAATTATTTCCAGCATGGTACAATGTTGTAGATTTGCGTTCCTTCAAGAAAGTTTGATCATTTTCGTTCTTGTCGTCGCGATATATAACTGCTAATAACTCTTGACGGATCACAGTTCAGGTTGTCTACGAGGAAACTTGTTATATTATAGTAAGTACGTAGCTGGTATATTTTTGAAGTTTTCGTCTATAATGCGCGTTTATATTGTTTTTGTATCATTGATCATCGAAGCGATCGGACGTGGGGAAATCTATCGAGGATAGCGAACATATATCGCGAACACGTACGCAAGTTCGGGTCGTCGAGCGACGAGCAAGAACACCAGCAGACGGCTAGAGAAGAAGGAGAAAAAGGGACAAGACGAATAAAAGGAATAGCGGAACGGCAAGAAAACGGCAAGCTAAAAGAATCCGCCGGATTTCCGCTCGACGTTAAAGCGCCTATCGAGGCCGTTGCGCAACGCGCGTATACGCCCGATAACGATGGAAGCCGTGGAAATGACTCCGACGTTGTTCGTAGATATTATCTTTGGAAACCAATCGGATTTTCCGTCGAATCCGAAACTCATTTCCTGCTCGTTAATTCGTCATTCTCATCGAAACCACTTCATTCTCTCTCTTTTTCTTCCCATCTTTTTTGCTTGTTTGTTTTTTTTTTAAAGAAATTTCAATCTTAACGACTTCTTAATTACTGTAATTTGACCGGCAGCGCGTAAGCTAACACTTAAAATTGTGCAACAAAATTCCACGTACGAAATGAGCAGAGAACGCGAACAATTCACGTCGATCGAGACAGCGAGACATTTTTGCTTTGAAGAATATTATTACTGGCGCGGTCTTTCTGTTTTTTCTTTTCTTTTGTTTTTTTTTTCTTTTTATGTGGATAAACGCAAAAATTGCAGGTCAAACAGAGTTTTCGCTTTACACGCCAAAGAGAGAAACTTTAACTAAAATTGCGAACAAGGCTGTGGCAGATAAGAGAAAATAACAAAATAAAGAAACACACAGTTACGCAATTATACATTTAACACGTGAAATACGAAGATGAAGAAATTCGCGTAATAAGCGAAAATAAAATATTCAAAGTAGAGTGCGTACTGTTCGTAATAGTCAACAGATAAGGCAGTTCTCCATCTGCGTTTTGTTATTTGTTTTTTAATTATTTGTTTTGTATAAATACGAATGCACACGCATACGCCTAGTCCACAAGTTAAAGTACCGTTTTTCGGTATAAAAAGTGAAAAAAAAGTGAAACCTCTTGCACACACCACCGTCCATGAAAAATATCTGCGCGAACAGTAGATATTTATTGTAACTCGATTCGTTGTAACACTCATATGCTAATCAGTTGGATGTGAATATATCGAACGTTCGTGTCATACTGTAACCATATGAAAAAAATACTTTCACGAACGACATGAAACAAATATTTTCATTTTATTACATGTTCGACAAATATTATATTACATTACACGTTCGTTGTACTTCCATTACGTGTATTATATTCGTTGTATCATATTACATGAAATGATAATTTTTCGCGAATGTCGGGAGAAACCTGATCGAGTTAGTAGTTTCGTCGGTTATTGATGCCTTTGAAGATATTCTTTAGTGCGTTCTGAGATCAGTTTGACGATCGACAGCCCACGGAAACGGATCGAAATTCGCGCGATGCTTGCGGAATCACGTAGAAAGGCGTGTCTTCTTTTACCAAACGAGCCAACGTACGTTCCTTTCACGGCGTGCCTCTCGCTCGCGAATACAGATCCGTTGCAGATTCGACACGGCGACTTCAGAACTGACCTAGCCTGACCCTGCTTACCAACAAGCAATCGTGATACTCGACATCCGGTCTGGATCATCGTTTGCCAATAAAAAGCACCGCGACAATCAGAAATACCCAACCAAGATCTATTCACTATCGTTCGCATGCGTCCGATATCAACTGTGCCTTCTTACGCAATTGTGTACGGACGTCAAAATCGATAAAAATACAAGTATTTTTTTCTTTCTTTCTTTTTTTTTTTTATCTATTAGGAAACGAAACAAAATAGGTCGATTCATCTTGTACGATAAGGGAAGCTTAATTCGTCCAAATATAATTCAACGAAGCGCGTTTCTGTTACATGCTCGATGTTTCTGTGTGAAATAACAATTTCAAATGTGTAATATCGTTTCCAATCATAGTAACATTGATATTTCTTCAATTATATTCATCAAGAACGAACAATACTGTTATAATAATGTCGATAAAAGATTGAAAAGAAGAGAGAAGCAACGATCTTCTTGCGATAAATAAATGCACAAAATTAAGTTACTCGTCGTTCAAGAAGTTCAAAATTAATCAATCACTGCTTTGAAAAAGTACGAAAGCGCAAAGTTAATTGGTTCGCGTCAAATGACTCATTCGGAGATCGCATCGATCGATTCCACAAATTGGAGAATACAGAAGGAAACCGATGACAGTGCGAGCAATCTTAGAACTCGCAATCAATCGCGACGGATGATCCAACAGAGGTGGATCGTTCGTTTCTTGAGAATTCTGAGCGTTGATCATACCCTTGTGACGTCATCCGTACATTTGTCATCTTCGTGCAATGAGCAAACTTGTAGAAATAAGTCGTTGGTTTCCCGAAACGAGAATCGATTGTTACAGCGATTACGTAATGGAAGGAAGAAATGAATGAAAAAATTGAAGTTGATCGATCCAACGTCCGACGAGTTAACGTATCTATTCGCTGTCTTTAGCAATGGAATTTCAGTCAAACCGAATGAAAGACGAAAATTCAGGGCAATGGAAGGAAAGAAAGAAAGAAAAGAAAAAAAAAGGAAATCAGGGTAGGGCCGAAAGAAGCGTATTTGGAGTGGAGGACGCGTGGGCCAGCAACGTGGTCGGAGACTGCTTTCTACGCGCGGGCGAGAAATATGTACTCGTTGCACGGGGTTGTACAATGTGCGCGCGACGTGTTCGCCGCGAATTTTACGCGTCGCTATCACCCACATACGCTTCGATATTATTGAATCGAATAATTTATGCCCGCATTTGCATCTGAAACGTAACCGCCGAACCGAAAAGCGCCGAGCGGCCAGCCAACCAGGCCAGGCTTCGTCGCCTGTCACCTCTTATACGCGTTTCTTCTCTCTCTCTCCCTCCCCTCCTCCCTCTTGGATTCTTTTCCCTCGCGAACACGATCGTTTATTAAACGCAGAGATTTAACGCCGCGAGGGATATCTCGCCGTCGATTGTTCGTCGCGGCCGGGAGAAATATTGGAAAACGATGAAGGTGAGATCGAACAATTTTCAACGCTTGTCGTCGAGCCACGCTCGTTGTTAAACGATCGTGCAGTATCGTAAGTTAACGTGTGTCAAATGACAGCCGTTATTTACCATTCACCGTGGCGTATAAAGAAACACAGAGATTTCTCTATTCGAGTTCTGCTTCCTCGAATCAATCTCTCTCGCGGTTGTATCGGGCACGTATTAATTTTCACTGAACGAACACACGCTGATAATATAGGGAGAGGAAATGCCTGGAGAGTTGAAACGAAATTCGTTATCGCTACTTTCACAGTGGATACTGTCTGATATTTTCCATAATCAGAGGGAATTGTTCACCAGCATTACTTACCATTGTTACTTGCGAGAGAGGAAAAAAGACCGATTAATTGCAAACTAGGAATTAATGTAATTGTCATAATATTTTCGTATTGGTGTATCGGTAAAATAAACACCGAACGAATGAAACTACGAAATGAAATTTTCGTAAAAACGTGGTCACGCGGATGTTACAAAGTGTGTATTAAAATATCGCTTATCAAATATCTTAAATTTCGTCAAGTCCAAAGTTCAATTAACACTTGCTATTTCTGGAAGTTATTCCGCTTTTTATTTTATTAACGTTTACACAGTATCTCCCCCTGAGTCTGAGATAATTCCATCGTATGATCGTTCGAATCATTTTCTCGTATATTTTTCTAATATCTTGACAAATGAGCAAATTTTTATTCCAAACGAAATCAAAGCACCCTCGCCTTGCTGTGCGTGAAAAATGACTGAACAGTCCAAACGATAGGAACAACCGTGCGAGAAAAAGAAGAGCTATTATCCGAGTGAAAATCGACGTTCGTGTTTGACGAAATAATTGAATGTTGTCAGGCCAATAATTGAATGTTCGTTAAACGAGCAGCAGGGATACATATGTCCAGATAAATCAAGCAGTTTCCCACGCAGGAAAATTCGAAACGATGTTGCGCAAAAGGAACGCGACTATTCGGAGGCGAGCATACCGTTTGCCTAGTAAATCATTTCGGTCGGCGGCGCGCACGGCCAGCCGTGTGGGTGTGCCTCGCGAGAATATACTTGGAATTTTTGTTTACGGGAATTTGCGGGCTGCTAATGGCATCGCGACGCCTACGAATCCGAGGCTAGGCAACCTGTAATGTTCGCGTGCTACCGCGTATGGCGAGACAGCAAAGAACGGCTACCCACCAATTTACTCCTACGAGAAGCAAAGAGAGAGAGAGAGAGAGAGAGAAAAGGAACTCGATCGTCCATGGGACCCGGGGTTTGATCTCCTCGAATTTTCCGAGCCTTTCTCGCAATTTGAAATCTTCCTTCCTCGTCCTCTTCTACGGTGGACTTTCTTTTTAATCCAACGTTCGCCAAGGGAACAGAAAATCGAGATAACAGATTCCGACACAAAGCAGCCGATAATCGTCAGTTCAGTATCGAAAACTAGCTTCACAATGCGATGTATATTTTCAATACGTGTCGTTTCGTCAAATCTATATTTACCAATAAATGAGCAAAGTAAATAAGTAATTTGTACGGTGGTCATTTTCTGACGCAGACAAACATTTTATAAAAGATGGCGGTCGTTATTCACGACGCGTATTGTTCAAAAAAATCCTGTGATTTCCTATTGATTCCGTTGTATTCGATGTGCCCTTTAAAGAATCACCTCTTTAAGGTGTGTCAAGTTGCTTCTGATCACATTTTCGCGTTGTACACTGGACGATTAAAGTGTAAAACTTGCATTAGGAAATCATATAAAGATAACAGCAGGAAAAGGTTTGTAACACGATGAAGAACACTATTTAAATCTTTGAGACACAGATCTTTTATAAATAGACCGCGAATTCTTACGCACTTGTGGGACATTCAAAGATGTAAAAATATAAGGAATACACAAGATGTGCACAAATCTTGCACTTGTTATATTTTCTACTTGGACTTTGTTTGGGCAACGTACATACGCGAAACGTTAACGTAGAAAATTGTTCTATTACGTCTCGCAAAATATTTGCTCTTGATCTCTCTATACTCCTAGATCGCAAAAGATAATGAAGAGCATCGTTAGTGGTCAACGATCGAAGAAGGGGCGACATTTTATTGGAGGAAAAAATCAGAAAGCTGGAGGATAACGGTCCCGCTTGACACGAGTCACACCTACCCTACCGGGGGAAAAAGAGAGAAACTGGAGGAAACCGGTGAGGTTCGTTTATGCGTTTGATCGAAACGATCGATCGAACAACTGGACCGGCGTATTTCCCTCGAACGAGTTCACCTACGCGCGTTGGCAAAGAGAGCTCGCGCTCGCTCGCTCGCTCCGCGGGGCTCGAGTCTGCAGAGAGCCCCTTAAGGATCCGACTGAAATTCGCTTGATAATCGTATTCACAGTCAACGAGGGGAAAAAAGACGCGCGGCTACCGTGACGAGAGTTTCGATTAAATCTTCGACCAGAGATCTTTCTTTCTTTCTTTTTTTTCTTTTTTTCACCGTGCAATTACAGTCGACAGAACTTTCCTTGATAAAAGAGTAGTCGTATATTTCCTACGTTACCAATGGCTACAGAGTCATTTCTGATAAATAAATTTATGCGTTTTAAAAACTTGTACATTCCACGAAGGTGTTGTGAGAAAAATTTATTTCATTCAGATGTAACAAACAATTTTTCTCGTTAAATGGAAACGCTCGCAGCGAGCAAATATGTCGGTGAATACGAATTATGACAAGTACAACGATGAGAGTTGTACTCTCTCTTCTCGCTCCTAATTTAACTTTTTATAAATTCACGTGCGTGTAAAATTTAAATGTAATAAGTTCGACAAATTTTAATTTCATACCACGTAAACGTAATATTTAACATTTAAATGAATTAAATGAAATTAAGTTTAAGAATGCCAAGTGGTGCTATTCTCAAACACGTGTACATGCAGCAAACAAATGTTGCAACAAAATCTTCAAACGAACACGAGTCAACCCGCTTTATTTCATTATATTTCACTTTTCCGTTATTTTGTGTATTTCGTCATAAAATCCCACAGTCTGCTGATAACGTGCAACGCGTTTCCAAAGAAATCGTAACCGGACAGGCAAATAGGAAAACAAAAGTGAAATACTCACGTCTTTGCTGGGCACGCAAAGCGGTGTGCCTTCCTTCACGATCCCGGCTTCCACCATCACGCCCATTACGATAGGATCTCGAGAGTTGAAGATGTACTGAAACAAAAACGAAGACGTCCTTTTTGGCAAGGAAACTCTACATCACAGCTCGAGTGTGACGACAGTTTTTCCCCCGAGCTTCAGATTTTACGTGTCTGATGCAAAGACGGGCGAAAGATGAGAAACTTTTACGGCACGTACCTGCGGTAAGATACGAAGCTTGCAAGGGAATACGGCGATATGCTTGTTCTCGTCTCGTTTACGCTGCTTCAGTTCTTCTCTGTACGCGGTGAATTTGTCAAAGAGGTGGTAGATGATGTCTGCCTGGAAGATTTTAACCCCCAACGAGTCGGCTAATTCCTGAGCGTCTCTCTCGATCTTCACGTCAAACGCGAGGATCGTGGCGTACCTACAAACGTATTAGCATCGATCAGCTGGAATTCGATGTTAGGAAAAATAATTCATCGAAACGAGCTACGAGCTACTCACTGGCTATCGTGTTCCAACATGATAGAAGCCTTCATGACATCCTTCTTAACTACAGGACCGATACGAATTCCAGCGTACTGCAACGAGAAACAAACGATTAATTAATACGTTTATAACATAGTGAAGAATATAACTGAATCAATGACGACGAAGAATTGTCGATATTTTTTAAATTGCAAATGACTGTTGTTATTTTATTTATATATAGTTATATATATTATAATATATTATATTAAATTGTAAATGACTGTTGTTATTTTACACTGTTTTAAACTGCGATTCAAAGGTCTCTAATTAATCTAATGTTTTTCATGATTAGATCCACCGTGGTCTTGAAGATCCAAGTTTCTCCTTTTCAAAGATCAGTCAATATTTACTGTACGATTTCTCTTCGTCGTTTTACTGAACTTTGAATATTACGATTGAACGACAGCAATGTTTGAAAGGGAAAACTTCAACCTTCGAGATTATGGTGGAAGAAATTTTTCAGAGACGGGTGGAAATTTTTGCAATTTTTGAGAATAAAAGTATCCGTACTTTGAGAAACATGAATGTAAAACGGTCGAGGTAGAGACTTTTACGTTTTAAAGCAACGTCAAGTGGCTTGTTACGAGATTTTTATTTTTATTTCCAATTACGCTCTTCGCTGCGAATTAAGATTGACAAAGCGTACTCGCTGTCCTCCGTGCTGAAACGAGAGGAGAGCAATCTCAATTCGGTCGCGCGCACAACCAACCAGGAGTTCCGTACTTGGAAGAAAAACAAAATATTAAGGTAAAGCATAAACCACTGTCACCGTAACATAAATACAGCGGAATGCTGTGCGAGTAAGCGTGTGTCTGTTTGACCGCAAAAATAACTAGTGACGCATGCTGTCCGGATTCGGCTTCGCCGATGCGGCGAGACACGACGACAACGTAGAAATAAATGCACCGACGCATCTACAAACAAGCTATTTCGCGGATACGAGGTCTAATTATCGTCCGATCGAAGGAATTCCTCAGGATGTATGTCGTACGACAAATTAACGGAGAACGTTAAAAATATTGGTCGAAAGGTGAAAAAAGTTGTATTTTACTGTATTAGAGCAACGTACAACGTTTGATTCCATCAAAGCCCTTTTATGCATCTCAATGTATTGATATTACTGACGACAAGTTACAAGTTGTGTCAGTAATATGCGGATAAATTCTGTTGAACAACAAGAAGCAGCAAGTTTGGTAATAAGCTAAATAAAGTTGTACGAGTAAATTTTATAAATTACAAGTCAATTGATAGTTCCACCCGACACAAAAATTAACTAATCTATTAATATAGATTCTAGATGAAAGAAGCGTACAATTTGCAACTTGTAATTTCTCAATTCATTAGTGTCGTTATTTAATAAATTATTACGCAAGAAGATCTGGATGTGCGAAAATTTAAAAACCGCTGCGCCGTTCTATTTTTAAAGCAACGTTTGCAAAATTTGCCTCGTGAATGAAACATGCATGCTTCTACTGTACAACGATAAAATGTTAGATTCGCAGATAAAAAGTTTCCAATAAATACGAAAGCTCAAAAATTAGTGTCCTTCTATTCAACAACAGTACAAACTTTGATAAAAGGTTCCGATAGGTACGAAAGTGCAGCTAGATTCGAACAACAAAAGTGTCGGCGAACGTGACGGACGTCGTACTTAAGGATTCCCTGCCATTAAGATACCAGAACTTTCCGACGATAATGTCAGACTAATTGCCAGCGGATAAAGCTAGTATCTACACTTACGAGTTAATTTTCGAGCTTGGACGAGCAACTTGGCTGATAATCATTCATCGAAAACAGACAGAAACGGGGAGGGGCGAGGCGGGGAAAACAGGATGAGTAGGAAATGATAGGTTGCCGAGAATTTTTTGAAGATAAGACAGCTTTTTTAAGACTTCCGGTACATTCCGATATTAGGACGAGATATGGCTACTCTTTTTCGTGAGCTGCCGCAACGAAAGTTCCCTTTGACAAAAACAGATATTATCAAATATTTCGACGAACAAGACTGACATAAATACATGTCGTATAATTTGGTTTGAAATCACAAAAATATTTGAGAATATCTCAAAATTTCATTTTTATTGCTTTCATCAACATTACGAATGGAGCTAGATAATTAAATACCATATTGACAATTGATAATTAAAATTAACCTGATTACGTGGTACTTGTTGCAAATTACATTTAGTAAAAGATCATTACGCAACATAATTGTAATTGTTAAAAATGGCCCCGTTAAATATTGACGTGAATTTGTGATCTCTGACATGTGTCAAATATCTTCTGATTTTTATATATGTTTGCAGATTTTCTTCAGTCTGTTGTGAAGATCATTACACAACATGGATACTTGTAATTGTAATTGTTAAAAATGGATCGAGATTATGGTGGAAGAAATTTTTCAGAGACGGGTGGAAATTTTTGCAATTTTTGAGAATAAAAGTATCCGTACTTTGAGAAACATGAATGTAAAACGGTCGAGGTAGAGACTTTTACGTTTTAAAGCAACGTCAAGTGGCTTGTTACGAGATTTTTATTTTTATTTCCAATTACGCTCTTCGCTGCGAATTAAGATTGACAAAGCGTACTCGCTGTCCTCCGTGCTGAAACGAGAGGAGAGCAATCTCAATTCGGTCGCGCGCACAACCAACCAGGAGTTCCGTACTTGGAAGAAAAACAAAATATTAAGGTAAAGCATAAACCACTGTCACCGTAACATAAATACAGCGGAATGCTGTGCGAGTAAGCGTGTGTCTGTTTGACCGCAAAAATAACTAGTGACGCATGCTGTCCGGATTCGGCTTCGCCGATGCGGCGAGACACGACGACAACGTAGAAATAAATGCACCGACGCATCTACAAACAAGCTATTTCGCGGATACGAGGTCTAATTATCGTCCGATCGAAGGAATTCCTCAGGATGTATGTCGTACGACAAATTAACGGAGAACGTTAAAAATATTGGTCGAAAGGTGAAAAAAGTTGTATTTTACTGTATTAGAGCAACGTACAACGTTTGATTCCATCAAAGCCCTTTTATGCATCTCAATGTATTGATATTACTGACGACAAGTTACAAGTTGTGTCAGTAATATGCGGATAAATTCTGTTGAACAACAAGAAGCAGCAAGTTTGGTAATAAGCTAAATAAAGTTGTACGAGTAAATTTTATAAATTACAAGTCAATTGATAGTTCCACCCGACACAAAAATTAACTAATCTATTAATATAGATTCTAGATGAAAGAAGCGTACAATTTGCAACTTGTAATTTCTCAATTCATTAGTGTCGTTATTTAATAAATTATTACGCAAGAAGATCTGGATGTGCGAAAATTTAAAAACCGCTGCGCCGTTCTATTTTTAAAGCAACGTTTGCAAAATTTGCCTCGTGAATGAAACATGCATGCTTCTACTGTACAACGATAAAATGTTAGATTCGCAGATAAAAAGTTTCCAATAAATACGAAAGCTCAAAAATTAGTGTCCTTCTATTCAACAACAGTACAAACTTTGATAAAAGGTTCCGATAGGTACGAAAGTGCAGCTAGATTCGAACAACAAAAGTGTCGGCGAACGTGACGGACGTCGTACTTAAGGATTCCCTGCCATTAAGATACCAGAACTTTCCGACGATAATGTCAGACTAATTGCCAGCGGATAAAGCTAGTATCTACACTTACGAGTTAATTTTCGAGCTTGGACGAGCAACTTGGCTGATAATCATTCATCGAAAACAGACAGAAACGGGGAGGGGCGAGGCGGGGAAAACAGGATGAGTAGGAAATGATAGGTTGCCGAGAATTTTTTGAAGATAAGACAGCTTTTTTAAGACTTCCGGTACATTCCGATATTAGGACGAGATATGGCTACTCTTTTTCGTGAGCTGCCGCAACGAAAGTTCCCTTTGACAAAAACAGATATTATCAAATATTTCGACGAACAAGACTGACATAAATACATGTCGTATAATTTGGTTTGAAATCACAAAAATATTTGAGAATATCTCAAAATTTCATTTTTATTGCTTTCATCAACATTACGAATGGAGCTAGATAATTAAATACCATATTGACAATTGATAATTAAAATTAACCTGATTACGTGGTACTTGTTGCAAATTACATTTAGTAAAAGATCATTACGCAACATAATTGTAATTGTTAAAAATGGCCCCGTTAAATATTGACGTGAATTTGTGATCTCTGACATGTGTCAAATATCTTCTGATTTTTATATATGTTTGCAGATTTTCTTCAGTCTGTTGTGAAGATCATTACACAACATGGATAGTTGTAATTGTAATTGTTAAAAATGACCCCGTTAAATATTGACGTGAATTTGTGATCTCTGACATGTGTTAAATATCTTCTGATTTTTATATATGTTTGCAGATTTTCTTCAGTCTGTTGTGAAGATCATTACACAACATGGATAGTTGTAATTGTAATTGTTAAAAATGACCCCGTTAAATATTGACGTGAATTTGTGATCTCTGACATGTGTTAAATATCTCCTGATTTTTATACATGTTTGCAGATTTTCTTCAGTCTGTTATGTAATGAAATTCACAATGTACACGTAAACTGTTTTGTTTCTACTGAGTGCTTAAATACTTTCATATTTAGATATACTACTGTATATTTTCATATAAAGATGAAGCTCGACATACCGACAGACATAATTAATCATTAGGTATAATTTTATAAATTACGCACTTAATTACTGAAAAGATCTTTACAATAAAAACTCTCAAGTATTACCAAGTACATGAAATTTTACGTTTGTAACGGTGCACTTTCAGAGATTCGTATGATACTATTTTATTTACAAACTCTCTTTTTCTACTTCTTGCACTTTTCATTCCTCTGATACGAATTTTCCGCTTTAGTCGTTTAGCGTTAAGTGACAATGGAAATTAAGTGCGAACAGAAAATGTGATTCTTAACGGGACATTCGAGGGAGCAAAAGAAATCGTTATGAATGGCCCTTTAAAGTTGGCAGCAGCGGCGCAGCAGCAAACTTGGTGAAACCCGTGACCTTTACGTAATGAATGAACCGACGGCGATGAACGGGAGGGAAAAAGAAAGAAAAACGCGGGCCAATTAGAAGGCACTGCCGCTCGATAAATGAGCCCACTCACCGAAACACCGAGAGCTAGTCATGTTTCATTGATGAACGGTGAATTGTGATACCATCCGGTGGAATAAGGTAAAAGGACCGAGTAACGAACGAATGAATGAAGGGAGGGGAGAAAAGAAAAAAAGGTATAGCGTGGGAGGTGGAAAGAGAGAATCGGGAGAGCCATCGCTGGTCAGGAATGCAATTAATGACGTGTCGAATATCCGTGTGCGTTCTGCGCGTTAAAATAAGAACGAAATAAGAGCAAAAGAAGCCAGAGGTTCTAAAAATATGTAGTACGTAAAAAAAAAAAAAAAAAAAAAAAAAAAAAAAGAACGTACGCGTTGAAATTCGAATAGGTTCAAGGAAACACGTTACGCTTTCCGCGAAATGTTTAACAATAATAATCGTCGTGTTACGAATGGTTCCAGTGGTGTATTCTTGAAAACCGTTTGTTTTGAATACGGGGGTAATGTTAAACAAAAATCGATCAATGAAAAACGAATATTTCCTGCTCGCCGAGAGCTTGCGGAAACTGGAATCCTCGTTCGGAGAAAAAAACACGTCAGAATTTGACGAACTTTGAGGCCAGAAGTGCCAACGATTAATGTATAAAGCTTGCAAGGAACGAGAAAAATATTACGAACTGCTCAGAAGCCTCAGAACAAGCGTTGTATTTGTTTACTTTGTGATACTTACAGAGAATCATCTCTAAAATGTTAGCATATTAACAATTGTGTCCTAAAATACACGTGTAATTTAAAAATTCTATCTATCCGCGATAAATACTGAATGTTCAAAATAAGAAGTGTTCTAAAGACTTTATACGTTTTATAATCACTTTATAAATGAATTAAAAATAATTATTTTGATAGCGTCGAGTCGATGTTTTCCCGAAGGAAATACCGAACGAACATCGGAGGAGAGAAATGTACGAGCGAGCATCGAACTCGTCAGAATTCGCAAATAGCCTCGATTTGGCAATAGGCTCGTCCAAGCGGAACAGATGCGCTATCGAAGAAAGACGCGAAGGGAGAGAGAGAGAGAAGGTGAAAGAGAGAAATAGAAGAGAACAAAAAAAAGGGGAGAAAAAGGCGATGAATAAAAGGGAGAGGAAGGTAGGGAAAAAG